>JAQIUQ010001072.1:0-365232 GCA_030378365.1 Hybognathus amarus | reverse complement strand
GTGTTCTTCGTTCAGTTACGTATTGCTGCTAAGCATTGAATGTTAGCATTTTGTGTTTAAAATTATTGGATAACTGCCAGGAAATATGAAACGCTATTTTCTGGACTGAAGACTGTTTTTAATGTGTGTGTGTTTAATAGAACTAATGTTATATTTTTGGCCAACCAGTGTGTGAAATATGCATGTGACAACTAGATTTAAAGTGTAACTTCACCCATTTGCATTAAGGTTTGTATTGTTAGGAAACCCAGTCACATATTTTAAATGATGGTGGAATTTTGCTTGTTTTTTTTCTTAGATAGGGAGAAAAAAGGATTTAAAGTGTTTTACTTCCGTCCTATCGTGACGTCAAATATTGTCATTTTGCGTGGCGATAGGACAGAAGATAAATTTCATTGCATATTAAGAAAACTACAGCCTTTAGCTCATTATTATTCAAGGGCGTGGGATCCACTCACCCCACCGGCCTGTCAGATCAGTGGGTGGGACTAAACCTGAAGAAACTAGACTATTAATCCGCCAGTCTTTCTTGGAAGATAGCCAGCTAAGCTAACAAGCGCTCAAGGAGTTAGATTTACCATAATGGCTAGAATCTACCGACCCGATATGGAAGACGGGATTTTGAAAATCTTTTGCTCGAAACTGATGTTCGTGGCTACTTATACAAGCCACGATGTGACGACGAAGAGCAGCTATCTGAGGCTGATGGAGCAGCAGGAGACGAGCAGAGGCGTCGGCTTGTGACGGTCGAGGACCCCCGACTGGCTGACGCGCGGCGGCGAGCTCGTAGTGCCCGTTAGAGTTTCTCAGCGGGCCTGAAAATTATTACCCGACCCGACCTGGCCCGTGGCTTTTGAAGCCCGACCCGATGTAACCCGACACATCAACATGAATTATCCGCCCGAACCCGGCCCGCGGCCCGACTCGGACGCGCACGCGTTCTAGTACAGTCTATTGCCGTTGCAGCGTCTATTCATTCCGGTGAAATCACAAAATAAAATGAGCACAAACTTAGAAAGGTTGACTTACTAGTCCATCAACAAGATCGCCAGGTCAGCATCACCGTTGCATCCAGTGCTGCTTTTGAGCTCGCGCCAATGAGTATAAAGCTCGACCGAGAGCGGGACTCCTGTCAGGTTTCTCACGCAGTCAGATTCTCTTTTCCTTTTCCTAGTCTTCCGACCGCGTTTTGAAACCAGCAGGCGGGCTACGAGTTTTGAAACAAAATAGACCTAGCCTACAAACATAATCATATGCTTATAATAGGCATCGTGGAGGAAGATCAGTGCGTCCACAGTGGATAGACTGAGGCGTGTTCTCCTCTCTGCCAGCCACCCGCGATGGACTTTGCACGCAGCAGCCAGACTTTCTTTACGGTGAACAGCAGCGATGATTATAATAATTTGTTTGTTTTTTTTACTGGGTGGAAAAGATTAAGCCCGAGGTCAGACCCGACCCGAGTCATTTGCTTATATTTTCGACCCGACGTAACCCGGCCCGAACCCGAGCGGGTCCCGTCGAGATTTGTCGGGCCAGACCCAGAAGCCCCGTTGAGGACTCTCAGTGCCCCGATGCTCTCGCTGCGTGCTCACGGCCTATGTGGACACAGGAGTGCCGTTTGTTGCAGATAATTTCAACGATGGCAATTTCTCCTGGAGGAAATCTCTGAATCAGACGAGCACACGGACGTTTGTGTTGTGATAGTTTGGCCTGACTAAACATCCAGGTAACATGCAGTAATTCACAATATAGAAAGAAATACAACGAGAGTTATTCACTAATGACGTGAACAGGGTTTGTTGTTGTGGGAAGAAGGAGGCATGAACCGGTGAACATTTTTAAACATTTTAATAGTAAAATGAACAAATACAAAAAGAAAATAAGCCAGTAGCCCCTCATTGACGACTACTGTAACGTTACACACAACAGAAACAAAACACAACATAAAATCAGGCCTGTTTCTCTCTCGATCTGCCGTCGCCGCTCCCCGTTTTATGCTTTCGCTTCTCCGTGAGAGGACGCGAGTCGACGCGCGCCTCACAGGTGTCTTTCATTATCAGTCTCTGTTATAACTCACGCCGCCGTCCTTTTAAGTTACATCCCTCGCCCTCGATCGTCCTGCTCGCCAAAGCCAACTAGACATTTTGTGTGAAATGAGTTTCAAACTCCGGTGACAGCTAATGTTAGCCGCCTTCTGCTTCTGTTAGCCTTGTAGACGGAAGAGTGAATTCTCTGTTTGTGCTGTGCCGGATTCGCTAGTGGGTGTGGCTTGCGGAGCTGTGCAATGCGGTGCAATCTGGGAAATTGAGTATATTAATACTTAGGCGCCCCTTGGTTATTTTCTGTGTTTTTTCGGTCAAGAGGGCACCAAATTAAAAAATTCTTTTACATTTCGACTACATATATGATCCACTTTCAATAAAGATTAATGTTGCAATGGGTGAAATGCTCCTTTAAGCACAGGCTGGGACTTATTTATTTTCTCTCTGTGAGTTAAGCCAAAACTCTGTGTACTGTTTTGCATGTCGACATTTCTCTTTGCCAAACACCCCAGCATCTGTATTCACATCACAACTGGGATTCTCTAATTGGAAAAAGGCAATGTACAAAGATGGTGGATTTAAAGTACATGAAAAGTCAGAGGGTCATGTCAATGCCATGTTTGCATGGGGTGAGCACAAGAAGGCAGTACTAACAGATTCTTCCATACGTGATGCCCTTAATGAAGCATACAACAAGAAAGTCCAAGAGAATAGAAAATATATCAAAACAGTAGCTGAAGTACTTTTGACGGCAACACAAAACATTGGACAACGAGGTCACCGTGAAACAGAATCAGCAGATAACAGAGGAAACTTTTTAGAAATTTTGTAAATGATTGCAAAGCATGACCCAGTAGTACAGAAAAAAATGAAGGGAAAGCAGAATGCCAAGTACACAAGCAGTGTAATACAAAATGAAATCCTCGAATGCTTGGCAAATATGGTCCGATGAGGAGATAATTCAGGAAGTGAAGGAAAGTGAAGTGTTCTCTGTGATTGCTGATGAAACCAAAGAACCTGAAAAAGGAGCAGCTCTCACTGGTACTTAGGTACTGCTACAATGGGGCAGTGCACAGAAAGTTTTCTTGACTTTCAACAAGCCACACGATTAGATTAAGTTGAGTTATTTAAACTGTCATCCTTAATGAACTGTCTGAGTAGGATCAAGCAGTGGCTAAATGACAACTTTTTAATGTTGAATTCAGCCAAGACTGAAACCTTAATCATTGCCCCTGAGCAGAGCATCCCTCTGATAAAGAAACACATTGGTGACTTAGGTTCGTCTGTTCAGCCCAGTCTCAGGAGCTTAGGTGTTGTTTTTGATGCGGCCATGTCTCTGGAGAAACACTCGAAACATCTTATTAAAAATTGTTTCTTTCAATTAAGGAACATTTCAAAGATAAGAGCCTTGGTGTCAAAAGCCGAGTTGGAGATGATCATCCATGCTTTTATCTCGTCTCGCTTAGACTATTGTAACAGTCTTTTTATTTGCCTTAATAAGAAGGATCTTTGTCGTCTCCAGACAGTCCAAAATTCCGCTGCTAGGCTTTTAACCCACACGAGTAAAAGGGCACATATTACTCCAGTTTTAGCATCACTTCATTGGTTACCAGTGAAATTTAGAATACACTTCAAAATTTTGGTACTAACTTTTAGAGCCCTACAAGGTCAGGCACCCCCATATATCTCCGACCTGATACAGCTGCGTACATCCTCACGTAGTCTGAGATCAACAGGCCAGAGACTATTAGTTGCCCCCCTTACACATTTTAAAACTAGGGGGGACCGTTCATTCCAAGTTGTTGCTCCCAGGTTGTGGAACGCTTTGCCTCTTTCCATACGCGGCTTGGATTGTGTGGAAAAATTTAAAAGTCAGCTGAAAACTCTGCTTTTTAAAGAGGCTTTTAACTAGATATGTAGGGTGGTTAGGCTGGTCTAATGTGTGCGTGTTTATTTTATTTTTATTTTTGTTTTTGTGATGTAATGTATTTATGAGTTGTTAATTGCTTTCTTTGTTGTGAAGCACTTTGTGATCTACATCTGAGAAAAGTGCTATACAAATAAATTTTACTTACTTACTAGATGCAGAAGGACTCAAGGACAAAATCATCCACTGTTTGGAAAGATATGGACTTAAGTACAGATCCAATCTTGTTGGACAAGGTTATGACGGAGCATTGGTAATGAGTGGGAAACACTCTGGAGTGGCAGCCAGAATAAAGTCTGATGCAAAACATGCAGTTTATGTACACTGTAATGCACATTGCCTGAACTTGGTACTCAATGATACAGTGAAGGCAGTCCCAGAGGCTGATTGCTTTTTTGCACTTACTGCAGAAGCTTTATGTGTATATCTCTGGGTCCTATGTCCACCAGAAGTGGCTGGATGTGCAAAAGGAAATGTATGAAGGTCAGCCGAGAGGGAGTTGCAGAAGCTCAGTGACACGAGATGGGCATGTAGATACTTGGCCTGCAAGAATATAATGGACCGTTTACCTGCTGTTCTTCGTGTTCTGCATGACATTGCTACAGAAAATAGTGGGGAAAGATCTGTAGATGCTCGAGGTTTGCTGACTCAGCTAGACCTAAGCTTTGTCAGTCTTCTTGCAACCTTTTCGAAGGCTCCTTGGGGATGCAAAGGTGCTGTCTGACACCCTCCAATCTCCTTCACTTGACCTTTTCATGGCAGTGGATTTAGTAAGGGCACTCAAAGACTCATTTCAGGAGTACAGAGGTGAAACATTTGTAGACAATCTGTGGGAAATTATTGTAGACACTGCCACAAAGTGCAATATAGCCATTGAAAATGCAGAGAAAAGAGGTCTCAAAAAGTGAATTCCAGATTTGGTGGGTCTGTCATAACTTCTATTTTGGGTCAGCGCAAATGTAACGATGGTGACAAGGATTCCTTTCGGAAGACAATCTTCTACCCCATTGTGGACACCATACTTGGAGAGTTAGACAGGCGCTTCTCTAAAGACAATTGTGAAATAATGAGAGGAATACAAGCTTTGGACCCCAAAAGCACATGTTTCCTTCAAGAGGAAGTAGTCTTTCGACTGGGAGAAATTTATGAAAGTGACTCTGAAGATCTCAGTCATTAACTCCACCAGACAAAGAGGCTTTTGCAAAGGAAACAGCAAAGTGGAATGCCAAACTTGTCCAGTATTGTTGAACTTGCAGTGTTCCTTGAACCTCATAAGGATGTTTTTCACGAGCTTTTAGTCTGTGCAAGATAGCCATAGCCCTCCCGGTGAGCAGTGCAGCATGTGAGCGCAGCTTCTCAGCTCTTAATCTCATCAAGACACATTTTCGCACAACAATGACAGATGACAGACTGAGCAACCTGGGTGTTCTCAGCATTTGAAGTACTAGAAGAGCCAAGGCACTTGACGTGGACAGATTCATTAAACTTTTTGCTACCAATCACCAAAACAGGAGGATTCATTTGATGTAAGATGGATGAATCAGTTTAATGGTCTTTGCTAGAAAGTTAGTTTGTTACAACTGTTTATTACAATTATAAGAAGTTATATTTGGTCTGGAATAAGTCTTAAGTGTTTGATTTAAATAAATGTAATGTATGCTGAATCAAAGCCAATGTTTTAATTTATATCTTCATCAGGGCCTTGGACATGAATACTGCCTGGGTTGAAAATCACATTTTGCACATTTTCATAAATCACAAGGCATCCTATATTCTATTGGATGATTTAAGATGGAGTAGTTGAATTTTGCTATCTAACTTATGAAGAGATAAGGTTTTTAAATCCACTAAAAGGAAATAGCTCTTAGAAAATGTGTTACCCTATCCTGAACATAATTACTGATTAAAATTATACCTGTTAAAATAACCAGAGATACTTGAGGACTGTGGTAGGTGGAAATCAGACTTAAAAAATGACTTCATCATATGTATTTTTAACAGCATAGACACCTTTATTTGACATTTGAGACAAGAAATCTTCGGATGGGATTTGACATGCAGCAAAGGCTCAGAGGGTCCGGGATACGAGACCACGGTCGGCTGTAATGTATATATATATATATATATATATATATATATATATTAAAGGGATGCTCAGCCCAAAAATGAAAATTCTATCATTGTTTACTCACCCTCAAGTTGTTCCAAACCTCTATGTGTGTTTATTTGTTCTGCTGAACACACAAAGGAGAGATGTTTGGAAAAATGTTTTAATCGAAACAGTATCTCAATCCCCATTGACTACCATAGTACGTATTTTTTCATACTATGGGTAGTCGATGGGGATTGAGAATACTGCTTGGTCGAAAACATTCTCTTCCAAATATTTTCCACTTTGTGTTCAGCAGAAGCAAATGAACACATAGAGGTTTGGAACAAACATGAGGGTGAGTAAATGATGAAAGAATTTTCGTTTTCAGGTGAACTCTCCCTTTAAACTTCGCTGTGCGATCGCCACCCCACACTAGCTCTGTGTCCCATCTTGGCCACCCCAGTAAAAATGTCCTGGATACGCCACTGGTCTCAGCCCTCCCATCTTGTTACCTGATTATTGATTCATTTGCTCCACCTGTCCTCCCTCAGTTACCCTACTTTTGTTTGCTCTATTCTCCCTCTGTTTGCAGTCCTGTGCTGGGTTGTCATTGTATGTACACCATGTGTTCTCCCTACTGTGTCAAGTCTGTCGTGTTTGTTTGTATTTAGGTTTATTTTTTCTACTAAATAGAAGCCCAACTCTGCACATGAGCCTTCTCTCCTTTTACCACCCCCATACCTGTCAGAATCATTAAATAAATATTAATTTCATGCACAATGGTAACTCAAGAGTACACAAAAGTTACTTTACCATGAAGTGCATAATCTGTCTTTGAGAGAACGCGCTGTTATTACAGCGACAGATGCTGAAAGCTCAGTCCCTTTCTGCTTTCAATTTCAGCCATCTACAGTATAGTGAAATTTCCAATAAAAGGTTTCCAATTAAATACACCTTATGAATAATTGTAAGATATCATCTTGTTTCAGAACTTCATGTAAATTTATTCTGCTGTACTATTTTTAGCCCATCTGTTACAAATCTTAAAATATGGTTTTAGAGAACTCTCATAACGTGAACTTTATATATTAGCCTTCTAATTGCTATAGCAGTTCTGCACTGTATGTAGCTGTACTGTCTATGCCATGAAAGAGGCTGTAACAAAACTATGCCAAGTGCTTGCAATAAAAATCCCAAAACTAAATTTACGTTTGTTTATTTGAATTTGAAAATCTGTTTTCTTTTATGTAAGGAGACCCTGCTTCACCATTTCCAACCATACAACTGATGGATAAAGACTGGAAAACGGCGATCATTGGAAGAGGGCTCAGTGTGGTGAATGTAGATGGAATAGATGTGTGCCAATGCACCAGCCTTGATGAAGCCTTCATAACAGCCTTCTGTATGTACTTCACTTTCAAAATTGCATATCCACCACACCTGAAAAACAAACTGACTTTCCTTCAGAGGCGCATTGTCAACATTGTGGAAGAGGGAGACAAACCACTGCCAGTGACTTTACTCCGTATGATAAACCTTTTGTAATAGATCCTCATCATGGCTCAAGTTAAATTTGTAAGATGCGCACACCTATGTGTTTAGCACTTAAACTGAATAACGAACTGTTAATTGGGCATATAATGCTTCCTGTTTTATCTTAAACTTCTGAAGAAATTTAAACATCTACATGTTAGTTGAATTGTTAATATTAGGTACAGAATAACCAGTACATGAGTTATAATTGTATAGTTACATTTTCAGTTAAACTTGTAAGACGCGCACACCTATGTGTTTAGCACTTAATCTGAATATCAAACTGTTCATTGAGCATATGATGCTTCCTGTCTTAAACTTCTATCTTAAACTTTTTATCTTAAACAAAGAAATTAACATTCTACATGTTAATTGAATTGTTAATATTGGGTACAGTGTATGCGTTATAATTGTATTGTTACAGTATGAATTAAAAATGTTTTGTACTTTAATATTAAGAATTTTGCAACATGCACATTGCCTCTGTTTTGTATTTAAAACAACATAGCTAATACATACCAGGATGTCATTTTAAACCATACCAGGACATAATGGTACATTTCTAACACTAGGGGTACATAAATGTTCTTTTAGAGGTACAAACAAGAAGGTACAAAAATGTACCAATGTTCAGAGGGATACAGGGTACTAGGGTACAGCTGGGGCGACAAAGCATTTCTTCTAGGTACATTCCTGTACCTTGATTTTTCTGTGTGTACAGAATGATCCTTCTAGTTTTGCTTGAAGTATCTCCCCATATACTAATTAGGTCTAACGCCTCACTCTCCCTCCATTGATTTGCTCCATCACTGTTCTCCATTTTGTAGGCCTAGTCAAGTAATTTGTGACAAATGTCAATGTGGATTGAGGTAAAATTCACATCAAAACCGCCTGGGTTGTTCACACTGCAGCCACACTGAAAAAAAAATCAGACCTGTGTCTGATACACGACCACATATGGAAGTGGTCTGAATCTGATTTGAGTGTTCACACTACTTCTGACGAAGTCTGACCTTGTCTGAACGGGGTCTGAGTGATCTGTAAGGTTTATATTCAGTAGCATATCTGGACCTGGACCATTGAGGGATTTATTAACAAGTAACGGTATTTTAAAATCAATGTTCATATGCTCTGGTCCTGATCATAATTCTCCAGTACTTTAACATTCTTATATTTACAAATACTATTATGCTGTTAAGAGCACTGCATCAGAATGTTACATTGAATGGTTTTGATACATTTTTGATACATGTAACATTTAAATCTGAGAAACAGGGTGTGTTAAAGATTTATAAGATTCAGTGTTTAATTTATTTGCAACATCTCTGTTCTTGCTCAAAGCTTTTCAAACTAAAACAGAGACACTGATGAGTTCAAGCGATAAACCCAAAATCCAGCGTAGAGAGACTCAGTAAACGTGGAGGTAAAAGTGTGCAAGTGTCTGAGTGTATGTGTGTCAGTGAGGCTGTAGAAGGACAGAGTCCCGGCTGACACATCCACATACACTCCAACTCTTTTAAAGGAGCCTGCAGGGACACGTATGTCAGTTGACTTTTTGTCATGCCAGACAGTGAATCTGTTATCAGAGCAGTTCAGACTCCAGGAAAATTCATTGAGTCCAAACTGACAGTCACTCCATCCTTTCCTGTTGATTCCTTTATATGTCACTGATATATCAGCCTCTCCTCTCCACTCAGCCTCCCAGTAACAACGTCCAGAGATACTCTCTCTACACAGAACCTGAGGACACTCATCAAATCTCTCTGGATGGTCAGGATAAGACTGTTTCTCTTCCAAACATGTCACTTTTCTTTCTCATCAGAAAGAATAAGTTCAGTGTTAACTGTGTTTGGATCCAGTGTGAGATTACAGGCATCTGAACACAAGAAGAGAAAACGTTTACAACAAAAACAACAGTCACTTAAAGAGCAACATGCAGGTTGAATTTATTTCTGAATTAATACTTTAAATTGTCTGCAGAGGTCTTTTAAACACACATATGTAGAAATTACTAATGAAATCTCATTTGATGTAGAGATTTTGATGAAAATATGCAAGGCTCTGGATTAGGCCTTTCCCGCTAGCCACGCGTCATATGACGTAGGTCAAGGCAAATAAAAGAGCTTGCGGTCCGCTTTCTCATTATTGGGTATTGATTTAGTTAGAGACAGAAAGTTTTAGATCGAGTTTTAGAGAAGTCATAATGGTAAATTATTGTGTTTGTGTTGATTGCACGAATTTCAGACTGTCAGGACATCGTGTCCATAATTTTCCTTCTAGGAAAAACAAGGCTTTTTGGTCTTGGGTGAGAGCAAAGAGAGCAGACTTCACTGCCACGTCTGTTACCACACACACTCGGTCGTTTGTGGTGCACATTTCATGCTAAAGCGAGCCGAGACCGTGCCAAGCCGAGTCATACCACGCAGTGGAAACGCGAAGCGAGCCGAACCGTACTGAGCCCAATTAGAGCCCAACTGAGCTGGAAAAGCGCAATTAGACTGTTGTTATTGTAGCTTAGGTATTGTCATTATTTATTTGTTGTTATGGCATGGTCATTAGTCAATGTAGATAGTGCTAACCAGCTTGGATGGACTGCATAATCACTGTCAGTGTAGAATATGAGAAGACAAAACGTTGCTGGCTTAAATTAAGACGATCTAAATGGATGTTTAATCAAGAACAAAGTCGAATGTATGTTTGCTAAAGCAGATTTATTACAAAACACCAAGTTACTAGCCATACAGTAGATGAACCAGCATTAGCCACTGTGCTAACTTACATGAACTCACCAATTCACTTGCCCTATTCGCCACTGGTTTTCTCGACACCACAACTCTAACGTTACTTCTCTCCTCTGCCCATTGTTCCTCCCCGATCTCCCCTGACTTCTATTTCGCCTAGGAGGCTCATAATTATATGCCTGTGGGCCATCATAGGCATATTTGTCAACATCGGAGAGACTCGGTTTCTTCATTCGCATCCATTGTAACCTGAGCCTGAACTTGAACAGACTCCCTCGCCGAACGTCACTTCCGGGTAGTGCTTTACAGAGGCGGGAGTTATTTTATCACAGTTTATCTCAAAATATCATTAATGGCTAAATATATTACTCCAGTTCAGAAAATCTAGTTGTTTTATCATCAACATACACTATGCTATATAGGGGTGTCCAACCTGTATGTTGCTCTTTAATGTGTGCGTGTTTGTGTGTGAGAGTGTGTGATTGTTGACATACATTTTTGTAGTCCTGCTGTAATCCTGAATTCTCCTCCATGATCCACACTATGAAAGACACAGTGTCACATTCTGCACATTCAATGCAATCAATAAACACACACAAACACACACACATACTTAAGTTTGTCCAGTGTGCAGCTTGGATTGTTCATTGTATCAGAGAGCAGCTTAACTCCTGAATCTCCTGGGTGATTGTAGCTCAGATCTAGCTCTCTCAGGTGAGAGGGGTTTGAACTAGAGCTGAAGACACATAACCACAGCCTTCCTCTGTCACCATGCATCCAGACAATCTACAAACACACATCAATAGTCCACATGACATTAATTTGTCAATCAGACATTACTATAACAGTGAGCTGTTTGGTTAATTTAGTTCCAGGGGAGCTACACTTTCCTTGAATCCATGTGATTTTAGCTTCTTTACTGAAATTAATCAAGCAGTGTAAAACAGTTAAACAGTTTCTAAACTCAAATTTAGTTTAAGGGCAAGGAAAAAAAGTGTTGACTGTGCTCTGAATGTGCATTGATCAGCCTCTCTCTTACACAAATGGACTGCAGTGTAATTGCAGTATTATTACAAGATGCCCAAAACATATGTTGTGTGTTTTTTTTTTAATGAGACTCATTGTCCTGCATAATCACAGCCTGTTATGTACTTGCAATACACTTTAACTGCAGTACTATAGTGCAGTCTTCAGTGCTATTTGAAGTCACAAATAATAATACAAAAATAATACAACAACGTATGGCTGTTTAATAGCATTTACAAATGTATAATGTGAAGAGAGCTTACAGACTTGGGAAAAGACTGTGTGGCCATAAAAACGCCACATAAAAATTTTTTTGAAACACTAAATAACAGTGAATGCATTGAGTAAAAGTGAATTTAAAACCCACTAATGTATATGAAATATCATGACCATTTAAAAACTGATTTTAAAACAATCATATCAGAACATATTTTTATATGGTTGTCACTGATTGTTATCATGTATTCTGATTTTATGTCTCCAACTCATTCAGTTCTTTAAGTCCTCATTTTGTGTGTAGAGATGTTATGGTGAAATTAGTGCATCCCAGATTAAAAATCAGACAATTCATTAAAAACAAGACCAGAAGTTTTCAATAAAAGAATAGAGCAAATAAAGCAACTGGGTTCTGATTTGATAGTACAGGCTCCCATGGAATCAAGAGCATCAAGTTACATATTTAATTTGATCAGGGTATTCATCTTCTTAATTACCTGAGTATGTTCAGAAGACAGTGCGGATTCTTCAGTTCCAAAACAGAGCAGCTTCACTCCTGAATCCATCAAGGCATTGTTACTCAGGTCCAGCTCTCTCAGACAAGAGTTTATTAATTGTAGAACAGAAGACAAACTTTCACAACACTGACCAGTGAGATTACAGATGGCCAATCTAAAAAAAAAACAAAGCAGGAACTTATGAAACCAATGTCAGAAAGATAAGATATAGTGTATTTTCA
The DNA here is from genome assembly GCA_030378365.1 of Hybognathus amarus. Taxonomy (NCBI): domain Eukaryota; kingdom Metazoa; phylum Chordata; class Actinopteri; order Cypriniformes; family Leuciscidae; genus Hybognathus; species Hybognathus amarus. The sequence goes on along the minus strand of JAQIUQ010001072.1, from coordinate 352,916 downwards.
CATGACAGCAATGTATCAAAATAGTATATGTGTACTGAACATTGTGTGTGTGAACAGTTTGAAAGAAAGAAATTGTATCGTACTAGAAATCACAAATCTTATCCAATGTACAGTTGGTACTCAGACCGAGAATAATACTTTTGAAAGTCACACCTCAGTATGTTCAGTTGACAGTATGAACTCTTCAGTCCAGTAGAGAGCAGCTTCACTCCAGAATCCTGCAGGTCATTGTTACTCAGATCCAACTCTCTCAGAAGGGAGTTTGATGATTGTAGAGCTGAAGACAAACTTTCACAGCACTGAGCAGTCAATCGACAACCTGCCAGTCTGAATAAAATAAAGGATTCAGTAATTAATTAATTGACATGTCATTAACCATTTACATACCTTCCTTGTTAAATGTCTTATCCTATCAATAAGCCACCAATCCTATTGTATTTGAATATTTATATCCATAGCAACCAAGCATTCATAACCAAGCATTCATAATAATTTGACTTATAAGGGATACTGTTTTCCAGACTGAATAGATTTGCTACAACATGATAAGCCACACATTTAACTATATAGGTCACACGTTGTAGAAAAACTTAAAACCACCAAATACATGCAAATATCATGCAAATACACCAGAGCAGCAATACAGTGAAATAACTACATTATTGACATATAATAAAAATAAACCCAATTATCAGCCAGTAATACATTGACTGCTTATTGGTTGTGCATGTCTAATAGTGAATTTGAAGGTTAAACCTTAGTATGTTCAGTTGACAGTGTGAACTTATCAGTCCAACTGAGAGCAGCTTCACTCCTGAATCTTGGATGTCATTGTTACTCAGGTCCAGCACTCTCAAATAGGAATTTGACGATTGCAGAGCTGAAGACAGACTTTCACAGCACTGATCAGAGAGACCACATCCAACAAGCCTATTACAGAGAATAACAATAAGGAGGAGAGGGATGTTAAAATATTTTCAATATTTTGAGCATGACATTGTCTTTTAATGAACACAAAGCTTTCAATCCTGGTCCTGGGGGCCCATAGAACTGCATTTATTTGGACGCTTCTCAAGTTTAAGGCTGCATACACATCAAGTGAATCCTTCATGTTCTCCAATAACTCAATCCTTTGCACAAATTCCAATTATTAGTGGAAAATTAAAGGTGCAATGTGGAAAAAGTTTGAGTATCTATAAACAGAAATGCATTATGACATCCATAACTATGTTTTCAATGATGTATACAGAACTTACTTAATAAACCATAATGTTTTATTACCTTAGAAATGAGACATTTTACTTTTTTACTTTTTACATTTTAATTGGCTTTATGCCCAGCTGCACTACTTCCTGAACTTCAGCCAGCTGCTTGTTTCCTGTCTGCCATTATTGGCCAAATTGATTAATTCAGGTGTGTCTGATTAGTGTTGCCATGACTACTGAGGTCAGACACACCTGAATTAATCAATTTGGCCAATAATGGCAGACAGGCAACAAGGAGCTGGCTGAAGTTCAGGAAGTAGTGCAGCTGGGCATAAAGCCAATTGACTTTTACTACCCTGTTAGAAAAAATATATAGTTGCATAGTTTCATGTGGTTTTTCTCCCTCGCTGTGTTGTGGGTTTGTTATGTGGGGAGAAATGTACTGGATACGTTTGTGAGATAATCGGCTGATTACTATTATTATATTAAATATTAAGACCCTTGATTGTCACCTGACTATGGCTTTTTTAAAACTTTATCCATGATGTGGTTTATAATGGACTGTGGTATAAAAACGGTGACAGCCAGTGGTAACCTAAACCTTTCAAATATTTTAAATAAATTTTCAGCTCAAAACTCACTTTCAGACATCAGTGGGTGTTTTGAAATGATTTCCAAATGCGATCTGATGAGGATTGTTATGTAATAGAAACTCATAATTCCCAGTCAGGAGGATGTGAACTGCTCCAAACATAACATCACGTGTTGTCTTGGGACTACGATAATACAGAATAGGGTGAATCCAGCATGAGCACACAGTGCTAATTCTCTGTCTTAATTGATTTACAATCTAATCTTGCACAATATTATTTGTACTGTAACTGATAAATGAAGAAAGTAAATAGTATACAAAAACATATTATAGTGTTTACCATCTAATGGATGTTGCTTGCTAAGCAGACATATTTAATCATGTTTCACATGGTCCCTTCAATTTCATGCTAGATTTTCTCCTTTGCATGAAGGTTGCAAAGTGCCTGCACTTTAGCCTCGGTCTGTCTATCACTGTTTTCCATGTTCATGGAGTATTTACATACACTTTCATCACTGTTAGTTCATATTATACTGGGTTAGATGATACTCTGAAGATGGAGCTAGTTTAGTTCCCTCAAAAAGCATTCCTAAAACTAAAATAATTCCCAGTTCCTTCAATGCAAATACACCACAAAGTGGATATTCCTGCCATTAGTTATAGGGACTATGAAAAGGTTCTACATGTGCAAAAGACCCTTTGTTGTGGAATTATGTGTGTGCTCTCTTTTTTCCAGCATGATTGATGTGCACTCCCGATTATATAATAAATGACTGTTACTGCAGCATTTTTATTTTAAATAATTGGTCAAATATCAATGCTGGATTCTTATCTTCAAGTAAAGACCAAACATCATGTTCATTTAGCGTATCTATCTAGTTTTTTTGTCAGATATGCTAGTGCTGGTGAAAAGGAAGGGTTGTGTGATGTTACTCTATGGAGGTATGTTTAAAGCAGGTTTCATAGCAGCGCTCAGAATGATTGATATAGGAAGGATGCAGCATCAATATTGTGCAGCCTTCAAATTGAGTACAGTATGTCTTCATTATTTAACTCCTTACCTGCCAATCCCATTTTAGGGGCACTTTCCACTTTACTTAAGTTTGGTCTCTTTTTAAAAAAACCTGGATCAGATATTTAGGTCATAGAACTTAAAGGGACACCCGGCAGGAATACTGTTTTTGTCAAACAGCGACCCCTTGAGTAACTGTGGAGTACTTGTTTTTAACGTTACTGTCATAAATACCCCTCATGCAGAGTGTGACGTGTTACATAGTATACAATAGTACATTGTGTTTAATTTGTCGTTTAATGAGATCTAATATATGTTGTTAGTGAGAATTTTCACGTGATTAAATACATAGATCCGACTATTATCCCCATGAACTTTAATGGTCCAGAGGAAGAACTTTTGCCATGTGTGTCACAGGTTCTGGGTTCTTCTAACCCCTACTAATAGTATAGTTTACTTTCCTCATCAAAACCGATTGTTTATTAGTGGCTGTATTTCAAGCAGCGACATGTTTTATTGTGCATTGGGTTTTGTGATTTCACCGTTAATGAGCAACGGATTGACCGCGTGTCCGATTGAAGACAGTGCACGTCACAACAGAACACTGAATCCACTGAAACTGATCGCAGCGGCAATGAGCGCTTTCAGTCACTTGATTTCAAAAACAGCACATTTCAGATCGCATCTTATTTAACAAACAAACTAAATGAATGCTCTATTAGAGTTACCTGGAGATGTTTTATTTGTTAGTCATTCATACATCCGTGCTGTCGAGATGTTTCAATGGGGACATATCACACGCAATTAGGGCTATGCTCGCGTTTGACTCTTCGCTCGAGTCAGTCTGCCGTTTCCTCTTTCTCTGTTCCTCCGACAATGCTTTCCTAGCTTTCTATATCTTATATGCCGGCTCCGCCATGAACGATCAGTGTGACAAACTCCGACATTGTTCCTGGATATGTGCAGTGTTGCCGTAAAGGAATATGTTACGTCACGAGAGCTGATATCATGCGATACTTCCTGACCGCTGAGGCCGACGGCTCGCCGCACCGAGGTTGCAAGTGAGATTTTCCGCTCACAGGCACGAGGGGGGGTCGAGCGCCCACATTAAACCCGAAAGAAGTCATATAACCATTTCAATAACTCTTGAAACTGTTAAATTAAGCTAAAATGACTGCATCAGTGTCCCTTTAACTGAGTGTTTCAGAAAGACAGACATATATCCCCAGGGCCAGGATAAAAAAAAACTGTCAAAGGTAATACACTGTTTGAGCAGGGACGTGCACAGGGGGGTTGCTCAGGTTGCCCGGGCAACTGCCACATGCCCTTCTCGACTCAGGTTGCCCTTCGAGGAAGAAAACAAAATCGTACAATGGATGCAGAATTACACGTAGACCTAGATAAAAATAAATAAATAAAAATAAAAATCACAAAGCCTCATTCACTTACCATTCGGGCACTGATAGTGAAAGTCAAACTGTTTACGTGGCTGCCAGCGCCGCACGCGACCATGGACTGCACGCGACCGGTGATAATGCACGCAAATTACTCAAGGCTCGTCGCTTCATCTGCGTGTCGCACGCAATTAACGCGTAGTCCGGTCGTCCATGACAGAACGAAGCCTTGAAATCTATACCTTCTCGTCACGAAAAAGAGGGAGAAAGAAAAAAAACCATGAGAAGTGGAATTGTGGGAATAAACAATCACTCAGGTAAACTTGTGCTCTTCTGCCTCTACTCAAGTTTGAGTATTAGCAGAGTTTTGATGGTTTAAAATTGGTCACACTCACAGGCGGATTTATCTCTGGCATCGATCATTGCGCTGACCAAAGTGAGAGTAAAATACAATTATTTATCACGTTTGTTTTTGATGAGACGACAAAAGTGCAACAGTGTTTGTTAACTGCAGCTCAAGAAAACATAGCACATCACACGTGTCATTGTGCGTTTATATGCGTCGTGCATCTGAAAATCGAACCTCGGCATTTTTCCAAGCAGAAATATGTGGAGACCAGAAATACTGTACACATCACGTGCACGGCAATAATGGCACTCCCAAGCGTGCACATTATAAAGACACCTGATTATCTCAGTTAAAAAACTACCAAACAACTGCACTAATTATGCAAGATAGAATGCAATGTGATCGTATCCTGACATTGATTGAGCTATGATATTATATAGGCTATAATATTGAATTTAGCAAATCTTGATTTATAGCTGTGACATACTGGTCAATATGTGTATGCATACACATATTGACCAGTAAGTCACAGCTATAAATCAACATTTGCTAAATTCAATATTATAGCCTATATAATATCATAGCTCAATCAATGTCAGGATACGATCACATTGCATTCTATCTTGCATAATTAGTGCAGTTGTTTGGTAGTTTTTTAACTGAGATAATCAGGTGTCTTTATAATGTGCCGCTTTGGGAGTGCCATTATTCCCGTGCACGTGATGTGTACAGTATTTCTGGTCTCCACATATTTCTGCTTGGAAAAATGCCGAGGTTCGATTTTCAGATGCACGACGCATATAAACGCACAATGACACGTGTGATGTGCAATGTTTTCTTGAGCTGCAGTTAACAAACACTGTTGCACTTTTGTCGTCTCATCAAAAACAAACGTGATAAATAATTGTATTTGACTTCACTTTGGTCAGGCACAAATTGATGCAAGAGATAAACTGCCTGTCAGCTGTGAAAGATCGTAAACCATTAAAACTTTGCTAACATTAACCTTAGGAGGCAGAGAGCATAAGTTCACTGAGTGATTGGTTATTCCCACAATTCCACTCTCATGGTTTTTTTTCTTCTCCCTCTTTTCGTGACAAGAAGTATAGATTTCGCTTCATTTGTCATGGACGTTCGACACGCATTAATTGCGTGCGACACGAAATGAAGCGCGGCCTTGAGTAATTTGCGTGTATTATCACCGGTCGCGTGCAGTCCATGGTCGCGTGCGGCGTGGCAGCCACGTAAACAGTTTGACTTTCACTATCAGTGCCCGAATGGTAAGTGAATGAGGCTTTGTGATTTTTATTTTTATTTATTTATTTTTATCTAGGTCTACGTGTAATTCTGCATCCATTGTACGATTTTGTTTTCTTCCTGGAAGGGCAACCTGAGTCGAGAAGGGCATGTGGCAGTTGCCCGCGGTAACTGAGCAACCCCCCTGTGCACGTCCCTGCTCAAACAGTGTATTACCTTTGACAGTTTTTTTTTATCCTGGCCCTGGGGATATATGTCTGTCTTTCTGAAACACTCAGTTAAAGGGACACTATGCAGTTATTTTATCTTAATTTAACAGTTTCAGAGTTATTGAAATGGTTATATGACTTCTTTCGGGTTTAATGGTGGGCGTCTGACCCCCCCTCGTGCCTGTGAGCGGAAAAATCTCACTTGCAACCTCGGTGCGGCGCAGCCGCCGGCTCAGCGTCAGGAAGTATCGCATGATATCAGCTTCGCTGACGTAACATATTCCTTTACGGCAACACTGCACATATCCAGGAACAATGTCGGAGTTTGTCACACTGATCGTTCATGGCGGAGCCGGCATATAAGATATAGAAAGCTAGGAAAGCACTTGTCGGAGGAACAGAGAAAGAGGAAACGGCAGACTGACTCGAGCGAAGAGTCAAACGCGAGCAGTAGCCCTAATTGCGTGTGATATGTCCCCATTGAAACATCTCGCAGCACGGATGTATGAATGACTAACAAATAAAACATCTCCAGGTAACTCTAATAGAGCATTCATTTAGTTTGTTTGTTAAATAAGATGCGATCTGAAATGTGCTGTTTTTGAAATCAAGTGACTGAAAGCGCTCATTGCCGCTGCGATCAGTTTCAGTGGATTCAGTGTTCTGTTGTGACGTGCACTGTCTTCAATCGGACACAGCGGTCAATCCGTTGCTCATTAACGGTGAAATCACAAAACCCAATGCACAATAAAACATGTCGCTGCTTGAAATACAGCCACTAATAAACAATCGGTTTTGATGAGGAAAGTAAACTATACTATTAGTAGGGGTTAGAAGAACCCAGAACCTGTGACACACATGGCAAAAGTTCTTCCTCTGGACCATTAAAGTTCATGGGGATAATAGTCGGATCTATGTATTTAATCACGTGAAAATTCTCACTAACAACATATATTAGATCTCATTAAACGACAAATTAAACACAATGTACTATTGTATACTATGTAACACGTCACACTCTGCATGAGGGGTATTTATGACAGTAACGTTAAAAACAAGTACTCCACAGTTACTCAAGGGGTCGCTGTTTGACAAAAACAGTATTCCTGCCGGGTGTCCCTTTAAGTTCTATGACCTAAATATCTGATCCAGGTTTTTTTAAAAAGAGACCAAACTTAAGTAAAGTGGAAAGTGCCCCTAAAATGGGATTGGCAGGTAAGGAGTTAAATAATGAAGACATACTGTACTCAATTTGAAGGCTGCACAATATTGATGCTGCATCCTTCCTATATCAATCATTCTGAGCGCTGCTATGAAACCTGCTTTAAACATACCTCCATAGAGTAACATCACACAACCCTTCCTTTTCACCAGCACTAGCATATCTGACAAAAAAACTAGATAGATACGCTAAATGAACATGATGTTTGGTCTTTACTTGAAGATAAGAATCCAGCATTGATATTTGACCAATTATTTAAAATAAAAATGCTGCAGTAACAGTCATTTATTATATAATCGGGAGTGCACATCAATCATGCTGGAAAAAAGAGAGCACACACATAATTCCACAACAAAGGGTCTTTTGCACATGTAGAACCTTTTCATAGTCCCTATAACTAATGGCAGGAATATCCACTTTGTGGTGTATTTGCATTGAAGGAACTGGGAATTATTTTAGTTTTAGGAATGCTTTTTGAGGGAACTAAACTAGCTCCATCTTCAGAGTATCATCTAACCCAGTATAATATGAACTAACAGTGATGAAAGTGTATGTAAATACTCCATGAACATGGAAAACAGTGATAGACAGACCGAGGCTAAAGTGCAGGCACTTTGCAACCTTCATGCAAAGGAGAAAATCTAGCATGAAATTGAAGGGACCATGTGAAACATGATTAAATATGTCTGCTTAGCAAGCAACATCCATTAGATGGTAAACACTATAATATGTTTTTGTATACTATTTACTTTCTTCATTTATCAGTTACAGTACAAATAATATTGTGCAAGATTAGATTGTAAATCAATTAAGACAGAGAATTAGCACTGTGTGCTCATGCTGGATTCACCCTATTCTGTATTATCGTAGTCCCAAGACAACACGTGATGTTATGTTTGGAGCAGTTCACATCCTCGGACTGGGAATTATGAGTTTCTATTACATAACAATCCTCATCAGATCGCATTTGGAAATCATTTCAAAACACCCACTGATGTCTGAAAGTGAGTTTTGAGCTGAAAATTTATTTAAAATATTTGAAAGGTTTAGGTTACCACTGGCTGTCACCGTTTTTATACCACAGTCCATTATAAACCACATCATGGATAAAGTTTTAAAAAAGCCATAGTCAGGTGACAATCAAGGGTCTTAATATTTAATATAATAATAGTAATCAGCCGATTATCTCACAAACGTATCCAGTACATTTCTCCCCACATAACAAACCCACAACACAGCGAGGGAGAAAAACCACATGAAACTATGCAACTATATATTTTTTCTAACAGGGTAGTAAAAGTCTAATTGGCTTTATGCCCAGCTGCACTACTTCCTGAACTTCAGCCAGCTCCTTGTTTCCTGTCTGCCATTATTGGCCAAATTGATTAATTCAGGTGTGTCTGACCTCAGTAGTCATGGCAACACTAATCAGACACACCTGAATTAATCAATTTGGCCAATAATGGCAGACAGGAAACAAGCAGCTGGCTGAAGTTCAGGAAGTAGTGCAGCTGGGCATAAAGCCAATTAAAATGTAAAAAGTAAAAAAGTAAAATGTCTCATTTCTAAGGTAATAAAACATTATGGTTTATTAAGTAAGTTCTGTATACATCATTGAAAACATAGTTATGGATGTCATAATGCATTTCTGTTTATAGATACTCAAACTTTTTCCACATTGCACCTTTAATTTTCCACTAATAATTGGAATTTGTGCAAAGGATTGAGTTATTGGAGAACATGAAGGATTCACTTGATGTGTATGCAGCCTTAAACTTGAGAAGCGTCCAAATAAATGCAGTTCTATGGGCCCCCAGGACCAGGATTGAAAGCTTTGTGTTCATTAAAAGACAATGTCATGCTCAAAATATTGAAAATATTTTAACATCTCTCTCCTCCTTATTGTTATTCTCTGTAATAGGCTTGTTGGATGTGGTCTCTCTGATCAGTGCTGTGAAAGTCTGTCTTCAGCTCTGCAATCGTCAAATTCCTATTTGAGAGTGCTGGACCTGAGTAACAATGACATCCAAGATTCAGGAGTGAAGCTGCTCTCAGTTGGACTGATAAGTTCACACTGTCAACTGAACATACTAAGGTTTAACCTTCAAATTCACTATTAGACATGCACAACCAATAAGCAGTCAATGTATTACTGGCTGATAATTGGGTTTATTTTTATTATATGTCAATAATGTAGTTATTTCACTGTATTGCTGCTCTGGTGTATTTGCATGATATTTGCATGTATTTGGTGGTTTTAAGTTTTTCTACAACGTGTGACCTATATAGTTAAATGTGTGGCTTATCATGTTGTAGCAAATCTATTCAGTCTGGAAAACAGTATCCCTTATAAGTCAAATTATTATGAATGCTTGGTTATGAATGCTTGGTTGCTATGGATATAAATATTCAAATACAATAGGATTGGTGGCTTATTGATAGGATAAGACATTTAACAAGGAAGGTATGTAAATGGTTAATGACATGTCAATTAATTAATTACTGAATCCTTTATTTTATTCAGACTGGCAGGTTGTCGATTGACTGCTCAGTGCTGTGAAAGTTTGTCTTCAGCTCTACAATCATCAAACTCCCTTCTGAGAGAGTTGGATCTGAGTAACAATGACCTGCAGGATTCTGGAGTGAAGCTGCTCTCTACTGGACTGAAGAGTTCATACTGTCAACTGAACATACTGAGGTGTGACTTTCAAAAGTATTATTCTGGTTAGTACCAACTGTACATTGGATAAGATTTGTGATTTCTAGTACGATACAATTTCTTTCTTTCAAACTGTTCACACACACAATGTTCAGTACACATATACTATTTTGATACATTGCTGTCATGTGAAAATACACTATATCTTATCTTTCTGACATTGGTTTCGATAAGTTCCTGCTTTGTTTTTTTTCTAGATTGGCCATCTGTAATCTCACTGGTCAGTGTTGTGAAAGTTTGTCTTCTGTTCTACAATTAATAAACTCTTGTCTGAGAGAGCTGGACCTGAGTAACAATGCCTTGATGGATTCAGGAGTGAAGCTGCTCTGTTTTGGAACTGAAGAATCCGCACTGTCTTCTGAACATACTCAGGTAATTAAGAAGATGAATACCCTGATCAAATTAAATATGTAACTTGATGCTCTTGATTCCATGGGAGCCTGTACTATCAAATCAGAACCCAGTTGCTTTATTTGCTCTATTCTTTTATTGAAAACTTCTGGTCTTGTTTTTAATGAATTGTCTGATTTTTAATCTGGGATGCACTAATTTCACCATAACATCTCTACACACAAAATGAGGACTTAAAGAACTGAATGAGTTGGAGACATAAAATCAGAATACATGATAACAATCAGTGACAACCATATAAAAATATGTTCTGATATGATTGTTTTAAAATCAGTTTTTAAATGGTCATGATATTTCATATACATTAGTGGGTTTTAAATTCACTTTTACTCAATGCATTCACTGTTATTTAGTGTTTCAAAAAATTTTTATGTGGCGTTTTTATGGCCACACAGTCTTTTCCCAATTCTGTAAGCTCTCTTCACATTATACATTTGTAAATGCTATACGCTATAAAAATGCTATAAATGCTATAACAGCCATACGTTGTTGTATTATTTTTGTATTATTATTTGTGACTTCAAATAGCACTGAAGACTGCACTATAGTACTGCAGTTAAAGTGTATTGCAAGTACATAACAGGCTGTGGTTATGCAGGACAATGAGTCTCATTAAAAAAAAAACACACAACATATGTTTTTGGGCATCTTGTAATAATACTGCAATTACACTGCAGTCCATTTGTGTAAGAGAGAGGCTGATCAATGCACATTCAGAGCACAGTCAACACTTTTTTTCCTTGCCCTTAAACTAAATTTGAGTTTAGAAACTGTTTAACTGTTTTACACTGCTTGATTAATTTCAGTAAAGAAGCTAAAATCACATGGATTCAAGGAAAGTGTAGCTCCCCTGGAACTAAATTAACCAAACAGCTCACTGTTATAGTAATGTCTGATTGACAAATTAATGTCATGTGGACTATTGATGTGTGTTTGTAGATTGTCTGGATGCATGGTGACAGAGGAAGGCTGTGGTTATGTGTCTTCAGCTCTGAGTTCAAACCCCTCTCACCTGAGAGAGCTAGATCTGAGCTACAATCACCCAGGAGATTCAGGAGTTAAGCTGCTCTCTGATACAATGAACAATCCAAGCTGCACACTGGACAAACTTAAGTATGTGTGTGTGTTTGTGTGTGTTTATTGATTGCATTGAATGTGCAGAATGTGACACTGTGTCTTTCATAGTGTGGATCATGGAGGAGAATTCAGGATTACAGCAGGACTACAAAAATGTATGTCAACAATCACACACTCTCACACACAAACACGCACACATTAAAGAGCAACATACAGGTTGGACACCCCTATATAGCATAGTGTATGTTGATGATAAAACAACTAGATTTTCTGAACTGGAGTAATATATTTAGCCATTAATGATATTTTGAGATAAACTGTGATAAAATAACTCCCGCCTCTGTAAAGCACTACCCGGAAGTGACGTTCGGCGAGGGAGTCTGTTCAAGTTCAGGCTCAGGTTACAATGGATGCGAATGAAGAAACCGAGTTCTCCGATGTTGACAAATATGCCTATGATGGCCCACAGGCATATAATTATGAGCCTCCTAGGCGAAATAGAAGTCAGGGGGAGATCGGGGAGGAACAATGGGCAGAGGAGAGAAGTAACGTTAGAGTTGTGGTGTCGAGAAAACCAGTGGCGAATAGGGCAAGTGAATTGGTGAGTTCATGTAAGTTAGCACAGTGGCTAATGCTGGTTCATCTACTGTATGGCTAGTAACTTGGTGTTTTGTAATAAATCTGCTTTAGCAAACATACATTCGACTTTGTTCTTGATTAAACATCCATTTAGATCGTCTTAATTTAAGCCAGCAACCTTTTGTCTTCTCATATTCTACACTGACAGTGATTATGCAGTCCATCCAAGCTGGTTAGCACTATCTACATTGACTAATGACCATGCCATAACAACAAATAAATAATGACAATACCTAAGCTACAATAACAACAGTCTAATTGCGCTTTTCCAGCTCAGTTGGGCTCTAATTGGGCTCAGTACGGTTCGGCTCGCTTCGCGTTTCCACTGCGTGGTATGACTCGGCTTGGCACGGTCTCGGCTCGCTTTAGCATGAAATGTGCACCACAAACGACCGAGTGTGTGTGGTAACAGACGTGGCAGTGAAGTCTGCTCTCTTTGCTCTCACCCAAGACCAAAAAGCCTTGTTTTTCCTAGAAGGAAAATTATGGACACGATGTCCTGACAGTCTGAAATTCGTGCAATCAACACAAACACAATAATTTACCATTATGACTTCTCTAAAACTCGATCTAAAACTTTCTGTCTCTAACTAAATCAATACCCAATAATGAGAAAGCGGACCGCAAGCTCTTTTATTTGCCTTGACCTACGTCATATGACGCGTGGCTAGCGGGAAAGGCCTAATCCAGAGCCTTGCATATTTTCATCAAAATCTCTACATCAAATGAGATTTCATTAGTAATTTCTACATATGTGTGTTTAAAAGACCTCTGCAGACAATTTAAAGTATTAATTCAGAAATAAATTCAACCTGCATGTTGCTCTTTAAGTGACTGTTGTTTTTGTTGTAAACGTTTTCTCTTCTTGTGTTCAGATGCCTGTAATCTCACACTGGATCCAAACACAGTTAACACTGAACTTATTCTTTCTGATGAGAAAGAAAAGTGACATGTTTGGAAGAGAAACAGTCTTATCCTGACCATCCAGAGAGATTTGATGAGTGTCCTCAGGTTCTGTGTAGAGAGAGTATCTCTGGACGTTGTTACTGGGAGGCTGAGTGGAGAGGAGAGGCTGATATATCAGTGACATATAAAGGAATCAACAGGAAAGGATGGAGTGACTGTCAGTTTGGACTCAATGAATTTTCCTGGAGTCTGAACTGCTCTGATAACAGATTCACTGTCTGGCATGACAAAAAGTCAACTGACATACGTGTCCCTGCAGGCTCCTTTAAAAGAGTTGGAGTGTATGTGGATGTGTCAGCCGGGACTCTGTCCTTCTACAGCCTCACTGACACACATACACTCATACACTTGCACACTTTTACCTCCACGTTTACTGAGTCTCTCTACGCTGGATTTTGGGTTTATCGCTTGAACTCATCAGTGTCTCTGTTTTAGTTTGAAAAGCTTTGAGCAAGAACAGAGATGTTGCAAATAAATTAAACACTAATCTTATAAATCTTTAACACACCCTGTTTCTCAGATTTAAATGTTACATGTATCAAAAATGTATCAAAACCATTCAATGTAACATTCTGATGCAGTGCTCTTAACAGCATAATAGTATTTGTAAATATAAGAATGTTAAAGTACTGGAGAATTATGATCAGGACCAGAGCATATGAACATTGATTTTAAAATACCGTTACTTGTTAATAAATCCCTCAATGGTCCAGGTCCAGATATGCTACTGAATATAAACCTTACAGATCACTCAGACCCCGTTCAGACAAGGTCAGACTTCGTCAGAAGTAGTGTGAACACTCAAATCAGATTCAGACCACTTCCATATGTGGTCGTGTATCAGACACAGGTCTGATTTTTTTTTCAGTGTGGCTGCAGTGTGAACAACCCAGGCGGTTTTGATGTGAATTTTACCTCAATCCACATTGACATTTGTCACAAATTACTTGACTAGGCCTACAAAATGGAGAACAGTGATGGAGCAAATCAATGGAGGGAGAGTGAGGCGTTAGACCTAATTAGTATATGGGGAGATACTTCAAGCAAAACTAGAAGGATCATTCTGTACACACAGAAAAATCAAGGTACAGGAATGTACCTAGAAGAAATGCTTTGTCGCCCCAGCTGTACCCTAGTACCCTGTATCCCTCTGAACATTGGTACATTTTTGTACCTTCTTGTTTGTACCTCTAAAAGAACATTTATGTACCCCTAGTGTTAGAAATGTACCATTATGTCCTGGTATGGTTTAAAATGACATCCTGGTATGTATTAGCTATGTTGTTTTAAATACAAAACAGAGGCAATGTGCATGTTGCAAAATTCTTAATATTAAAGTACAAAACATTTTTAATTCATACTGTAACAATACAATTATAACGCATACACTGTACCCAATATTAACAATTCAATTAACATGTAGAATGTTAATTTCTTTGTTTAAGATAAAAAGTTTAAGATAGAAGTTTAAGACAGGAAGCATCATATGCTCAATGAACAGTTTGATATTCAGATTAAGTGCTAAACACATAGGTGTGTGCGCGTCTTACAAGTTTAACTGAAAATGTAACTATACAATTATAACTCATGTACTGGTTATTCTGTACCTAATATTAACAATTCAACTAACATGTAGATGTTTAAATTTCTTCAGAAGTTTAAGATAAAACAGGAAGCATTATATGCCCAATTAACAGTTCGTTATTCAGTTTAAGTGCTAAACACATAGGTGTGCGCATCTTACAAATTTAACTTGAGCCATGATGAGGATCTATTACAAAAGGTTTATCATACGGAGTAAAGTCACTGGCAGTGGTTTGTCTCCCTCTTCCACAATGTTGACAATGCGCCTCTGAAGGAAAGTCAGTTTGTTTTTCAGGTGTGGTGGATATGCAATTTTGAAAGTGAAGTACATACAGAAGGCTGTTATGAAGGCTTCATCAAGGCTGGTGCATTGGCACACATCTATTCCATCTACATTCACCACACTGAGCCCTCTTCCAATGATCGCCGTTTTCCAGTCTTTATCCATCAGTTGTATGGTTGGAAATGGTGAAGCAGGGTCTCCTACATAAAAGAAAACAGATTTTCAAATTCAAATAAACAAACGTAAATTTAGTTTTGGGATTTTTATTGCAAGCACTTGGCATAGTTTTGTTACAGCCTCTTTCATGGCATAGACAGTACAGCTACATACAGTGCAGAACTGCTATAGCAATTAGAAGGCTAATATATAAAGTTCACGTTATGAGAGTTCTCTAAAACCATATTTTTAAGATTTGTAACAGATGGGCTAAAAATAGTACAGCAGAATAAATTTACATGAAGTTCTGAAACAAGATGATATCTTACAATTATTCATAAGGTGTATTTAATTGGAAACCTTTTATTGGAAATTTCACTATACTGTAGATGGCTGAAATTGAAAGCAGAAAGGGACTGAGCTTTCAGCATCTGTCGCTGTAATAACAGCGCGTTCTCTCAAAGACAGATTATGCACTTCATGGTAAAGTAACTTTTGTGTACTCTTGAGTTACCATTGTGCATGAAATTAATATTTATTTAATGATTCTGACAGGTATGGGGGTGGTAAAAGGAGAGAAGGCTCATGTGCAAAGTTGGGCTTTTATTTAATAAAAAAATAAAACTAAATACAAACAAACACGACAGACTTGACACAGTAGGGGAACACATGGTGTACATACAATGACAACCCAGCACAGGACTGCAAACATAGGAAGAATAGAGCAAACAAGAAGGGTAACGTGGAGGAGGACAGGTGGAGCAAATGAATCAATAATCAGGTAACAAGATGGGAGGGCTAGACCAGTGGCGTATCCAGGACATTTTTACTGGGGTGGCCAAGATGGGACACAGAGCTAGTGTGGGGTGGCCATCGCATCAGCGAAGTTTAAAGGGGTAGTTCACCTAAAAATGAAAATTCTTTCATCATTTACTACCCTCATGTTGTTCCAAACCTCTATGTGTTTATTTGTTCTGCTGAACACAAAGGAAAAGTATTTGGAAGAATGTTTTAACCAAACAGTAGTCTCAATCCCCATTGACTACCCATAGTATGAAAAAATACGTACTATGGTAGTCAATGGGGATTGAGATACTGTTTCGATTAAAACATTTTTCCAAATATCTTCCTTTGTGTTCAGCAGAACAAATAAACACATAGAGGTTTGGAACAACTTGAGGTGAGTAAACAATGATAGAATTTTCATTTTTGGGTAAGCATCCCTTTAATATATATATATATATATATATATATATATATATACATTACAGCCGACCGTGGTCTCTTAATCCCGGAACCCTGAGCCTTTGCTGCATGTCAAATCCCATCCAAAGATTTCTTGTCTCAAATGTCAAATAAAGGTGTCTATGCTGTTAAAAATACATATGATGAAGTCATTTTTTAAGTCGATTTCCACCTACCACAGTCCTCAAGTATCTCTGGTTATTTTAACAGGTATATTTTAATCAGTAATTATGTTCAGGATAGGGTACACATTTTCTAAGAGCTATTTCCTTTTAGTGGATTTAAAAACCTTATCTCTTCATAAGTTAGATAGCAAAATTCAACTACTCCATCTTAAATCATCCAATAGAATATAGGATGCCTTGTGATTTATGAAAATGTGCAAAATGTGATTTTCAACCCAGGCAGTATTCATGTCCAAGGCCCTGATGAAGATATAAATTAAAACATTGGCTTTGATTCAGCATACATTACATTTATTTAAATCAAACACTTAAGACTTATTCCAGACCAAATATAACTTCTTATAATTGTAATCAAACAGTTGTAACAAACCAAACTTTCTACAAAGACCATTAAACTGATTCATCCATCTTACATCAAATGAATCCTCCTGTTTTGGTGATTGGTAGCAAAAAGTTTAATGAATCTGTCCATGTCAAGTGCCTTGGCTCTTCTAGACTCAAATGCTGAGAACACCCAGGTTGCTCAGTCTGTCATCTGTCATTGTTGTGCGAAAATGTGTCTTGATGAGTTTAAGAGCTGAGAAGCTGCGCTCACATGCTGCACTGCTCACCGGGAGGGCTATGGCTATCTTGCACAGACTAAAAAGCTTGTGAAAAACATCCTTATGAGGTTCAAGGAACACTGCAAGTTCAACAATACTGGACAAGTTTGGCATTCCACTTTGCTGTTTCCTTTGCAAAAGCCTCTTTGTCTGGTGGAGTTAATGACTGAGATCTTCAGAGTCACTTTCATAAATTTCTCCCAGTCGAAAGACTACTTCCTCTTGAAGGAAACATGTGCTTTTGGGGTCCAAAGCTTGTATTCCTCTCATTATTTCACAATTGTCTTTAGAGAAGCGCCTGTCTAACTCTCCAAGTATGGTGTCCACAATGGGGTAGAAGATTGTCTTCCGAAAGGAATCCTTGTCACCATCGTTACATTTGCGCTGACCCAAAATAGAAGTTATGACAGACCCACCAAATCTGGAATTCACTTTTTGAGACCTCTTTTCTCTGCATTTTCAATGGCTATATTGCACTTTGTGGCAGTGTCTACAATAATTTCCCACAGATTGTCTACAAATGTTTCACCTCTGTACTCCTGAAATGAGTCTTTGAGTGCCCTTACTAAATCCACTGCCATGAAAAGGTCAAGTGAAGGAGATTGGAGGGTGTCAGACAGCACCTTTGCATCCCCAAGGAGCCTTCGGAAAGGTTGCAAGAAGACTGACAAAGCTTAGGTCTAGCTGAGTCAGCAAACCTCGAGCATCTACAGATCTTTCCCCACTATTTTCTGTAGCAATGTCATGCAGAACACGAAGAACAGCAGGTAAACGGTCCATTAGATTCTTGCAGGCCAAGTATCTACATGCCCATCTCGTGTCACTGAGCTTCTGCAACTCCCTCGGCTGACCTTCATACATTTCCTTTTGCACATCCAGCCACTTCTGGTGGACATAGGACCCAGAGATATACACATAAAGCTTCTGCAGAAGTGCAAAAAAGCAATCAGCCTCTGGGACTGCCTTCACTGTATCATTGAGTACCAAGTTCAGGCAATGTGCATTACAGTGTACATAAACTGCATGTTTTGCATCAGACTTTATTCTGGCTGCCACTCCAGAGTGTTTCCCACTCATTACCAATGCTCCGTCATAACCTTGTCCAACAAGATTGGATCTGTACTTGAGTCCATATCTTTCCAAACAGTGGATGATTTTGTCCTTGAGTCCTTCTGCATCTAGTAAGTAAGTAAAATTTATTTGTATAGCACTTTTCTCAGATGTAGATCACAAAGTGCTTCACAACAAAGAAAGCAATTAACAACTCATAAATACATTAGATCACAAAAACAAAAATAAAAATAAAATAAACACGCACACATTAGACCAGCCTAACCACCCTACTATCTAGTTAAAAGCCTCTTTAAAAAGCAGAGTTTTCAGCTGACTTTTAAATTTTTCCACACAATCCAAGCCGCGTATGGAAAGAGGCAAAGCGTTCCACAACCTGGGAGCAACAACTTGGAATGAACGGTCCCCCCTAGTTTTAAAATGTGTAAGGGGGGCAACTAATAGTCTCTGGCCTGTTGATCTCAGACTACGTGAGGATGTACGCAGCTGTATCAGGTCGGAGATATATGGGGGTGCCTGACCTTGTAGGGCTCTAAAAGTTAGTACCAAAATTTTGAAGTGTATTCTAAATTTCACTGGTAACCAATGAAGTGATGCTAAAACTGGAGTAATATGTGCCCTTTTACTCGTGTGGGTTAAAAGCCTAGCAGCGGAATTTTGGACTGTCTGGAGACGACAAAGATCCTTCTTATTAAGGCAAATAAAAAGACTGTTACAATAGTCTAAGCGAGACGAGATAAAAGCATGGATGATCATCTCCAACTCGGCTTTTGACACCAAGGCTCTTATCTTTGAAATGTTCCTTAATTGAAAGAAACAATTTTTAATAAGATGTTTCGAGTGTTTCTCCAGAGACATGGCCGCATCAAAAACAACACCTAAGCTCCTGAGACTGGGCTGAACAGACGAACCTAAGTCACCAATGTGTTTCTTTATCAGAGGGATGCTCTGCTCAGGGGCAATGATTAAGGTTTCAGTCTTGGCTGAATTCAACATTAAAAAGTTGTCATTTAGCCACTGCTTGATCCTACTCAGACAGTTCATTAAGGATGACAGTTTAAATAACTCAACTTAATCTAATCGTGTGGCTTGTTGAAAGTCAAGAAAACTTTCTGTGCACTGCCCCATTGTAGTAGTACCTAAGTACCAGTGAGAGCTGCTCCTTTTTCAGGTCTTTGGTTTCATCAGCAATCACAGAGAACACTTCACTTTCCTTCACTTCCTGAATTATCTCCTCACGGACCATATTTGCCAAGCATTCTAGGATTTCATTTTGTATTACACTGCTTGTGTACTTGGCATTCTGCTTTCCCTTCATTTTTTTCTGTACTACTGGGTCATGCTTTGCAATCATTTACAAAATTTCTAAAAAGTTTCCTCTGTTATCTGCTGATTCTGTTTCACGGTGACCTCGTTGTCCAATGTTTTGTGTTGCCGTCAAAGAAGTACTTCAGCTACTGTTTTGATATATTTTCTATTCTCTTGGACTTTCTTGTTGTATGCTTCATTAAGGGCATCACGTATGGAAGAATCTGTTAGTACTGCCTTCTTGTGCTCACCCCATGCAAACATGGCATTGACATGACCCTCTGACTTTTCATGTACTTTAAATCCACCATCTTTGTACATTGCCTTTTTCCAATTAGAGAATCCCAGTTGTGATGTGAATACAGATGCTGGGGTGTTTGGCAAAGAGAAATGTCGACATGCAAAACAGTACACAGAGTTTTGGCTTAACTCACAGAGAAAATAAATAAGTCCCAGCCTGTGCTTAAAGGAGCATTTCACCCATTGCAACATTAATCTTTATTGAAAGTGGATCATATATGTAGTCGAAATGTAAAAGAATTTTTTAATTTGGTGCCCTCTTGACCGAAAAAACACAGAAAATAACCAAGGGGCGCCTAAGTATTAATATACTCAATTTCCCAGATTGCACCGCATTGCACAGCTCCGCAAGCCACACCCACTAATCCGGCACAGCACAAACAGAGAATTCACTCTTCCGTCTACAAGGCTAACAGAAGCAGAAGGCGGCTAACATTAGCTGTCACCGGAGTTTGAAACTCATTTCACACAAAATGTCTAGTTGGCTTTGGCGAGCAGGACGATCGAGGGCGAGGGATGTAACTTAAAAGGACGGCGGCGTGAGTTATAACAGAGACTGATAATGAAAGACACCTGTGAGGCGTGCGTCGATCTCGCGTCTCTCACGGAGAAGCGAAAGCATAAAACGGGGAGCGGCGACGGCAGATCGAGAGAGAAACAGGCCTGATTTTATGTTGTGTTTTGTTTCTGTTGTGTGTAACGTTACAGTAGTCGTCAATGAGGGGCTACTGGCTTATTTTCTTTTTGTATTTGTTCATTTTACTATTAAAATGTTTAAAAATGTTCACCGGTTCATGCCTCCTTCTTCCCACAACAACAAACCCTGTTCACGTTATTAGTGAATAACTCCTCGTTTGTATTTCTTTCTATATTGTGAATTACTGCATGTTACCTGGATGTTTAGTCAGGCCAAACTATCACAACACAAACGTCCGTGTGCTCGTCTGATTCAGAGATTTCCTCCAGGAGAAATTGCCATCGTTGAAATTATCTGCAACAAACGCACTCTGTGTCCATAGGCCGTAGCACGCAGCGAGAGCACGGGCACTGAGAGTTCTCAACGGGGTCGGGATCTGGCCCGACAAACTCGACGGGACCCGCCGGGTTCGGGCCGGGTTCGGGTCGAAAATATAAGCAAATGACTCGGGTCGGGTCTGACCTCGGGCTTAATCTTTTCCACCAAGTAAAAAAACAAACAAATTATTATAATCATCGCTGCTGTTCACCGTAAAGAAAGTCTGGCTGCTGCGTGCAAAGTCCATCGCGGGTGGCTGGCAGAGAGGAGAACACGCCTCAGTCTATCCACTGTGGACGCACTGATCTTCCTCCACGATGCCTATTATAAGCATATGATTATGTTTGTAGGCTAGGTCTATTTTGTTTCAAAACTCGTAGCCCGCCTGCTGGTTTCAAAACGCAGTCGGAAGACTAGGAAAAGGAAAAGAGAATCTGACTGCGTGAGAAACCTGACAGGAGTCCCGCTCTCGGTCGAGCTTTATACTCATTGGCGCGAGCTCAAAAGCAGCACTGGATGCAACGGTGATGCTGACCTGGCGATCTTGTTGATGGACTAGTAAGTCAACCTTTCTAAGTTTGTGCTCATTTTATTTTGTGATTTCACCGGAATGAATAGATGCTGCAGCGGCAATAGACTGTACAAGAACGCGTGCGCGTCCGAGTCGGGCCGCGGGCCGGGTTCGGGCGGATAATTCATGTTGATGTGTCGGGTTACATCGGGTCGGGCTTCAAAAGCCACGGGCCAGGTCGGGTCGGGTAATAATTTTCAGGCCCGTTGAGAACTCTAACGGGCACTGAGCAAGCCGCCTTGCGTCAGAGTCAGTGGGGGTCCTCGACCGCGACAAGCCGACGCCTCGGCGTCTCCTGCTCCTCCATCAGCCTCAGCTGCTCTTCGCTATATTGTGGCTTGTATAAATAGCCACGAACATCAGTTTCGAGCAAAAGATTTTCAAAATCCTCGTCTTCCATATCGTGTCGTAAATTCAGCCATTATGGTAAATCTAACTCCTTGAGCGCTTGTTAGCTTAGCTTGCTATCTTCCAAGAAAGATGGCGGATTAATAGTTTAGTTTCTTCAGGTTTAGTCCCACCCACTGATCTGTAATAGGCCGGTGGGGTGAGTGGATCCCACGCCCTTGAATAATAATGAGCTAAAGGCTGTAGTTTTCTTAATATGCAATGAAATTTATCTTCCGTCCTATCGTGACGCAAAATGATGATATTTACGTCACGATAGGACGGAAGTAAAACACTTAAATCCTTTTTTCTCCCATCTCAGAAAAAAACAAGCAAAATTCCACCATCATTTAAATATGTGACTGGGTTTCTAACAATACAAACCTTAATGCAAATGGGTGAAGTTACACTTTAAATCTAGTCTGTCACACTATATTTCACACACTGGTTGGCCAAAAATATAACATTAGTTCTATTAAACACACACACATTAAAAACAGTCTTCAGTCCAGAAAATAGCGTTTTCATATTTCCTGGCAGTTATCCAAATAATTTTAAAACACAAAATGCTAACATTCAATGCTTAGCTTGATTTGCAGGCGGCTAAGCTAGCAAGTGCAGTACTGTAATTCGACTTTTAACTAGTTAGTGCACAGATACAGTTTTTCTACACAACACATTCAGAGGGAAGTACGATATAACTAAACATTAAATTACCATAACTTACCTTTCAATCGACAGATTCAATTCCAGCGTTTGTTTTATCGTTGTTGCTGACTGTTAACCGTCCTCCTCAGTCCTGGCTGTTTCACGGATGAGCAGGTGCAGCGCGCGCCGCGCTCATCTCATGGGTCACGTGATCTGCATGCTCAAATGCCTGCCGCGCGAGCAGAAAGCAGCTCTTACAGCCTCAGTACGACCATTACTGTGTTAGTTAAAAATCTAAAACTGACCCTAAATCAGTTGATCAGCTGTCATCATTGATTGGCAGCCTTTCTGTTTCTTGTGTTGACGAACTTGACCAACTACCTATCAATCTGGGGTGGCCACAGGGGTGGCCAATGAGATTTCAGGGGGGGCCCTGGCCACCCCAGGCCACCCCCTGAGAATCGCCAGTGGGCTAGACAGGAGAGCACATGGAACAAGGAAACATTTGGCGCTTTTCCACTGCTGGTCCGGCTCAGTACGGTTCGGCTCTCTTCGCTTTTCCACTGCACAGTTCAGCACGGTTTAGTTCGCTTTAGCTCGGTTTGCTTTTCCACTGCAGTTAGTACCACTTCAAAGTGGGTGGATAGGCTGACCGTTAAAGTTTATCCGCTCCTCAGCAACCAATGAGAGGAACGTCTGCACCTCGTCCACTGACCACGATTCAGCCATTTCTTTTTTGGAAGTTTTCTTTCTTTCTTTCTTTTTCTTCAAGCCAGTAGTTTTAAAACAGGTGCTACAGTGGTGGCTGTTACTGGCTATTTAAATCTAGCAGGTATGCCCTGTCTGACTCTGACTAATCAGTGATCTGCAGTGTGTTCACGTCACATTTTAGTATCGTAACGGTATGCTTGGAACCTCAACAAAGGTGGTATCATTTAAAGCGAGCCGTACCGTACTATGTAGTAAAAAGCGTCACAAGTGAGCCGAAGCCGTACCGTACCATGCAGTGGAAAGCGCCAATGCGTGCCGTACCAAACTGCCATACCGTACCATGCAGAGGAAAAGTGCCAATTCATAACATTGAAATTTTACGTGATGGGAGTTTTTGTTATGGGATAAACAGATAGTTCCCTAAAAAGCTATTTGTCATAAGTTGCTTGCCCTCATGACATTCTAAACCTGTATGACCTCCTAATGCAGAAGACAAAAGCATGTGTTTTAACAAATAAACTTGTTATTTAACAAATACTCAATGTTTCTTGTGAAGTATATGACGCTAAATTGTGAAAGTTTTCATCTTTGAAATATCCTTTTAAATCATATAACATGTTGGCACATATTGTTAAGCTTTGCCCTCTACTTGAGGTACTCTTATCTTTTAATTATTTTTACAAAATATGTGTTGTGTTTATTTTGGAAAATCTCACTTCAGTTGAAAACAAGAAAAGCTCTAAATCAAGGATGACTTTTTGATATTTTTATACAATTTGAGGGTCCAGAGTTCGCAAATGAATGAAAAATAATGAAAAGTCCAAATAATGAAAAGTTGGAGTGTCTGCTGCATTGTTTGAAAAGCATCCATATCTCAAGGATCCAGGCTCAGAAACAGGTTATCACAGCTGGACTATGAGCATCAACTATCAGGTTGCCAACTATGATGTCACTGTAAACCAGAGAAAATCGAACGAGGATATAAACTTCCTCCCAGACATCCCACTTGGGCAGAGATTATTCTCCACAAAAGAAAAGAGATAAACTATAGGAAGAATTGAAGAAGAAACATCTCAACATGGCATTTGTTGACTCATAAATGGAAGTGACATTCCCACTGAGAAGAAAGGAGATAGTCGACAAAGAACCTCTAGTGACTGATGTTCTAAAACAATAGCCAGCATTTGTTTTTGGAAGATCATGTGAGTTTTTAAAGATGATTTATCTTGAGAGGTTTTCTTTACATTGTGTAAATGGATTCTTGTTAACTATGTATAGTGAGGTCCAATGTTCTGGAGAGTGCTATGAGGACCTTCAGGAGGCGGGCCTTTAATCCATCGAAACGGTTCGGATGTGGTTTTTGTTGATGCTTGTGGATCTGGGGAGGGCTCAGTCGATAGTGGTGGACCTAACAGGGAATTCATAAGGCTCCTCATGAAAGCAGTTGTGGAGTCACAGTACTTTGTGGGGCACCAGAACTGCAAGAGTCTTGCTCTTGATTCTCTTGGTAGGTTCATCTGTTGTGTAATAAATAAGTATAATTTTTTGTGTATAGTATATATATATATATTTATTTAATACACAAACACGTCACATGTGTTTGTCACACTCCGCAATCACATGTACAGGCTTTTGCCAGCATAAGAGTAAGACAATGCTTTCATTGTGCTTTAAACAGGAGTCTTATGACAATGTAGCACCAGCAGGTTTGATGTCAGCTGAAGCAGCTTCGGACACCTCAACAGTTTCCTCTGCCTCTGTGGTGTTTACAGCCTCCACAGTCAACAGTGTTATGTCAGCATCCACCAGCACAGCAGCCACTGAAACTAGGTAACATTTTTATTTTTTACTAGTAACATTATAATCACAATTTAATGCCCTCTCTCTAATTATTGTATGTGTTTGTTAGTAGTGCTAATTTTCACTGACGCCTTCTTTTCTCTGTATAGCGCCAAAGTTTGATTGTGTGTAGAAGCTTATGGCTATATCTCTGGCCTGATGCCAGTTTGAATGTGCATAGCTGTCAACCTCTTTACAAATAAAAGAGAGCCTGAGTGTGATTTACATATTTAAGATGCTGATAATTTGGCTATATCACCTGACAGGGATGTTAATTGGACCAGTTGCATTGCCTTTTTCTTCCAACAACATGCCGTAATTGATAACGTTAAATATGGTTAATTAGTTAGCCATATAATTGCATATTTATGCCAGCTTGGATAACATTGCTGTGATTAATTTGTTTTCCAGCCATGGCTTGAAGGGATTGTTGCTGAGTCTACAGTCAGCAGCTGAACTTGCTGAGCCCAGCCCCACGTCCAATATCTGCTGAATTTTACCAGATTACTCAAACTAACCTATTGTGTACCTTTTTTCAGCTGTTGATGAATACGCATCACTGACGATCAAGCCGCACAGAGCCAGTAGTGGAGCATATAGAGAGGAAATGAAGACCCTCCCAACTTGATAATTAAGTAATTATTTAGCCATATGTCTCTGGTTAAAGTGACCTATTATGATTTTTTGGGATTTTACCCTCTTCTTTGTGTGTGTGTGTAATGTAGGTATTTTTGCATGCAATTCGATCTGCAAAGTCCACATCAAAATTTGAGAATACATAAAAAAAAGAAAAAGAAAACTTCATTTGTAGTCCCTAACGTTATTTCTGCTTCTGGTTTGATATACCATGTATATCATTTGTTCTGCATTTGTTTTTCTGTCTTTCAAACCATTAATTTGAAAAATTAATTAATTAAATTAATTTTGAACCAATGACCTGAGCAGGCTTATGATGTCCGTATACCGGTGTTCGGGATATTATATTTACTTATTTATTTTCTTCCCACTGTTAATGACTGTAACCTTTCATTTGCAATAATAAAAAGACCTGAGCAGACATTTGTCCATTGCCTGGGTATAAAATCAAATGAGTATCTTTCTCTGTCTGAATTTACTTGTGCAGAGACAACTGTCACACACACAGTTAATTAAATATTCATAAATTGTTTGAATAGGCAAGGCAAGTTTATTTATATAGCACATTTCATACACAATGGTAGTTCAAAGTGCTCTACATAGAAGAAATTAAAATAATAAAAAGAAATACAAATAATTAAAACAGTTTAGAATAAAAAAATAATATCAAGTACAGTAATTCTGTTGGATAAGATTTGTTCCTTAGTGTAAAATGAAAATGCATTGTAATTTTTATTTTATAAGCAAAAAACCAACAACAATATGGTGTAACAGAGTTTTTGAACTAAAAACAAATCTCTGCATTAATAATACAAAAATTACAGTAGAACATGTTTATTCGGGATTTGAAACCTAAATTCTCCCACTCGTCCACACATTTTTTTTATTGTTATTTTCTGTGTGTATTTATACCGTCTGTTTCTGTGTTAGTTGTCGAGTCCTTGTTTAGATGTCACTACACTTTGGAGGTCTGTCTTGTTTCGTTTCTTGTTTTTGGATTGCTTCATGGATTTTGAACCTTTGCCTGGCTGATGATTATGATTATGGATTGCCCCAATTAATAAACTTAGCTAGATGAAAGATACGTACCATTTAAGTCACAGCCTCCTCGTCGAAATTTTCCACACTCGAGGTTAGAGGAGAATCAACTACTCTACCTCTAGCCATTAAGATGGTTAGGTCTGAACCTCAATATGTTGCACCCCTGGATCTAAAGAACGTTTGTTGTGGACAGTACGGGCACCAAAACAGGAGTGGTAGCTGGACCCCAGATGATGTCACCTTGGATGGCACATATGTGTGAGGGTGTGGGGGTTCAATTTCTCATGTTTCAGTCCTGATGTGTGGTATTGCCAATGACTCAGCTTCAGCTAACTCTGCTGTGATTAAGGCCTTAGCCTGTTCTGTAGTCTCAGCTCTCATTCTTCCTCTGAAATTCCTGTCGGCCCAACTGGATGCCCCCTCAACGGCTTCTGGCCAGTCAACCTGGTCTGTTTGGTAGTGTGCAGACACCATATTGTGATGCAAAATAAAACTCTTCAGGATGATACAAGGCCCTTCTGCGTAATTACACAATTGCAGTGAGCTGTGAAACAATATAGATGAAAGATGCATGGTTCTGCATTAAACATGGACACGTTTGTGAAAGTGGGACACTGCTAGTGCCAGATAACCTAGAGCAGACGATGAATCTACGTAAAATTCACAAATACCAAAACAACATGTCGGCGGCAGATGCTGTCAGCACAAAAGCAAATAGAGCCCTTTTTTGATGAGTGGTGCTGTCTACTGGATGAGCGTTTGAACTCTCTTTACAGCAGCACAGTTGCTCACAATAATGACTTGTCTCTTCTCATTGCTGTAGAGACACCAGAAGTATTAAGCAATAGGCTTTATGCGTAACGTCTCGTTAATAAACAGGAAAACAGTTACTATCCTAAGGACATTTGGTCCCCATCACAACAACAAAATATGTGCAACACACAAACAAATGCTATAATTTTTGTACAATCTCACAGTTTCACATCTGGCATGTATACCTGTGTGTTGGAATATTGCTTTTGGAAAGCTAAACATCAATTAATTGGACATATCACTGGACTTTTTATTCTCCATACATTTTTAGTTTATATGCATTAATATAATTCTTCAAAACGCTGTTCATATTAATTTCAGTGGAGATTAAAGACCCCATGAACACTTCCTCTAAATGCTTCAATTCAGTGTCGTTCAGTCCAAAGTCTGTTTAAAATGATTACACAATGTGTAATTGGGTAATACACAATTTTTTTCCATAATTTTAGGCAATATATATGTAAGCAATAAGGTACGAGAGGCTGTGCTGTATCGTGAATAAGTAACAGCTGAAGGGCGTTGTTAGGCACGACGCGAAGCGCGAGTAACCCCTTCAGCTGTTACTTATTTTACGATACAGCACTTGCCTCGAGTATCTTATTGCTTTTATAAAACGGTTGCCACACAATATTAAAGTAAAAAACAATATAAGTGCAACTTTCTTGAAGTAAAATCACTAAAAGCCTACCTTCCGCTGGAAAAAATAGTCCATGAGCGTGAACAGCAGCAACGTTCCAATGTGTAAAATGCATGGAAGCTCAAATAAAAACAACATAGAACCGCAGTGTTGCGCAGCGATTAATAGAACCGTTGGGTGAAGCGGTCGTAGCCGTGTTTTATCGTGAATAAAGCACAGCTCTTGACCAATCAAAATCAAGGATTTGAACTAACCGTTTTATAAATATATATATATTGCCTAAAATTATGGAAAAAAGTTGTGTATATTACCCAATCTGAATAAATCCAGATTCTGAAACATACAACTATTTATTTGCTCAGTCATTCTGTATTGTGAATCGGTGTGTGTGTGTGTGTTTAGGTCTGATTTGAAGCGTTTACTGCTGGTCTGTTTATCAGCCTGAATGTAATTTTTGCTTCTGCACGTGTCATAAAATGTATCATCTTATCAAACAAAACATTCAGACATTTCATTGTAGTAGATGTCAATGAAAACATTATCAAAAGTGCCCATTGTCCCACTTTCAACTTAAACTTAGGATAATTTTTTTGCATGTGAAGGTAAACCAATCGTATAATTAGTAACTCTGTGTAAGGCTAAAAGCGTGTGCTACTATTTTGAACCAATGATCAGAACAAAAAGCAGTTGTAGGATGATGTGCTTGAACCATTGAATGATGAGGATTCAATTATGTGAAGTTAATTATCTGAACTCCAATATAATTAATCTGACTCTTAAGTTGTTATTCGTCTTTTAAACCCACCGTCTGCTAAAGTCTCATGTCACTGAGGTCAGATAAATCCCATCACATAGAGACTCTTTCCCCTATATATCATAGAGAGATACTGTGTCTGTTACACAAACTAGGAAATACAAAAAAAAACTTTAAGGGTAAAAATTGTATTTATAATCAACAAATAAAAAATATATAATATAGATGAACAAATGATAAAGATTGGAGTGGTGAATATTCAATCCCTTACTTCAAAAGCACTTGTTAATGATATTGTTAATGATATGATTACAGACTATAACCTAGATGTGCTGTGTTTGACAGAAACCTGGCTAAAACCAGATGATTATATAGTGTTAATTAGAAATCACGTCTGAAATTTGAGCTGGCTACTGTATACAGGACACCAGGGCACCATACAGACTTAATCAAAGAATTTGCTGACTTTCTATCAGAGTTAGTACTGGCTGCAGATAAAGTCCTAATTGTTGGTTAATATCCATGAAGATAATGAAAAAGATGCATTGGTATTGGCATTTAAAGACATTCTTAACTCTATTGGAGTTAGACAACATGTGTCAGGACCTAGTCATTGTTCGTAATCATAATCTATGTCAAATATTATCACATGACGTTTAAATTCTGCAGTAGAGCGATGACATCTCAGATCATTATCTAGTCTCGTGTAAACTTCATTTCGCAAAGCCGACTCTGTTACAAATATGTTAGACCTATTGTCAGGATACAGGCCCGGAGACAGAGGTAAGTGAAACAACATAAATCTTTATTTCAAGTTCAAAGGTGAGTTTTCAAAGTTTTAGTGTTTCAGAGGTGAATTCGAGGAGGATACGTGGCAGGAAGGATTCCAGGTGAGCAGATCCTCTTAAGTGTAATCAACATCAAAACTAACCCAGTCCAGTGATTACTTGTCTTTCTCTTTCAGATCATCCGTCAGCAAAAGAGACTCAGGAAGATTACAAAGACTCAGGATGCATGGATCAAGGAGCAGATTCTGGGAACATCAGAACATGGACAGAGAGGTTTGGTTACTCTTCTAGTACCTGCAAAACAATCACAATTGTAAAAACAATATAACAAATCCAAACCCACAACAACAAATTGTAAAAACAATGGCAAGTCTAAAAACAAAATAAGTCAGAAAACACAACAATTCAGAAAACACAACAACAATTAATAGAAAACAGAAAAGGTAGGTATGTTTTGAGAATGACAAACTTCTATGGCTTATCCATTTTACTATAGCTTATTGGCTAAGACACCTGTCAATCAACCGATTACTGGAAGTAACGAGGTTAGAAATGCAATTCATTTTTGAATGTGTGGTGTGAATATGTATTGTCTTTACGGTGGATTAAAATATGTGTGTCCTTCCAAATTTCTGCAATTCATGTGGAAAAATCTCGAGGTTTTCAAAGAGAAACGACAGAAAACGCCCATGCCAAAGAACGTGACAGGTATGGCGTTAGCTAGATAGCATAACTACAATGTGTCTTGCTCTTGACTTTTGCATTAAGCTTTCCATTGTTAGAAACACAGTCATACTATTGAATTGTCATGCAACACTCTCTCATTTTCCCCTGAGACGAGAGAAATCTGCTATTTACCTTTTCACTTCCTCCTACAATGACGCAAAAATCGTCATTTTACGTCATTGTTGGAGGAAGTGTAAGAGGGGGAGGATTTCTGTAAAGACTACAAGCTCTAGATCCCACCCTTTCAAAGGACCTAATGTGCTAACAGACCTATCACTCATCCAGTGCCAGTGCATCTGATTTCACAAGCAGAAACTTTTGGAAAATATGGACGAAGGTACTGAATACGCAGACGGATGCTTTATGGAGGATTGGGATTACACATAGTGTCAGCCATCTTTTCTGGAAGCTAAGCTAGCAGGCTCTTGTTCTGTGGAGAAGCCGAGTAGTAACTTTAGGGGTTACCGCCTTCTTTTTCCCGCACATGTCCAGCCGTCGATGTCGGGGTTCAGCTTTTACTTTCTGTAGTCGCCATTGTTTACATGTACAACTTTTGTTTCAATCTAACTGAATTCATTCTGATTGGTGAATCTGAATGTATAGTGTTTACATGAACACTAAAAAAGTGATCGGTTGATGTGCGTTTTAACATTGCTAAGAAACTTCCTGCTCCTCCGTGAGAGATACGAGACCGGTAACTTACTTCTCACAGATGTCGCTCATCAGTAATCACGCCACCGGCCTTGCGTCGTTCTCCACATGGCCCTCACTCGTCCTGCTCGCCACAGTAAACATAATGAACGGCGACTGTAGAACGCAAAAGCCTAATCCCAGACATTTTGGGCTATCTTCGAAACACATTTTCGGGCAGACGCATCACAGAGATCTCGATAGTAGCCTAGACGTGTTGTTTAACTACTGCTCCAAAAATAAATTTTCTGGCTTTTCTCAGTGTAGAAAGCTCCAAATTAAAAAACTAATATAAAATTTGTCCTACATAAATTACCAATTTAAATACACATTCATCTTTCCAGAGGTGGAGTGACCCTTTAAATAAAGACATGGAGGAAGGAGCCTACATACTTCTGTACCCAGATGGCTCTGAAGTCATTAATATTCCAGGGACACAAAGGCCCTTTACACTAAAAGATTACAAAACAGAAATTGGAAAGCAATATTCAAGGACAAACTTGTTTATTTCCAGAAAGAAAGTCTTTATATGTTAGTTAGCTAAAATACATGCTTTATTTGTTTAAGCACAGTTAATTAGCATGGTTTGACTTTGTTCTGTGTTGCAGAACAGGTTCTCAGTTCAGAATCTGGCACAGAAGTTGTCATAAAAACCCGGAAAACAGATAAATCTAGCCTGGCAGACACACTGGTATGGTTAAGAATCAATTGTTGGGAAAAAAAAGAAGAATATGTACTTTTTTTTAACTACATATATTGTTGTAATTATTATTATCATTCTTTCAGCCAATAATACCACAGCATACAAGCACACCACAAGACCGCATGATCATTAAAATTAAGATGTTTTCAATCTAGTCATAGCACATGTTTGCTATAAAAGCAGAAGGAATTGGATACTGTGTATCTAATCTAAAGGGCTGTAAAACATCTGATTGCATTCTGTTCACAGTTTATAGCTAATCCTTGTTGTTGTACAGTGGAACCGTCTCAAGGAAGTGTAGAAGAGGTTAGTAGTAACCGTGGTTTGAACCCATTAGTCTGACTAACATGACCTGTACATGGTTTTTGAATCTTATAGTTGTCTATTGTTGTGTTTTTAATAAGGCACAACACAAACAAATAACAGAAACTGACAGCCACAATCCTATTAGTATCTGTTGTGTGATGCCTTCTATATAATGACACTAAAGGCGGGCGTACACGGTGCGTTTTTGCTGTTTTGCGAGCTTGCAGATGATTTTTTTTCCACTTGGGAGAAATTGCGTGTAAATCGGTTATGCTCGCATGTCGTGGCTTGTATCGTGTGCGAGGAAGATCCGAGCCAAGCACCTCTCAACCTCCCAATCATTTTTAAGCATGTCGAAAAGTTCGGGAGCTGTCGGCTTGCATTCGTGTGTGCGGTTGAATGAGCCGATTTGGCGATCTATCTGAACTTGACCAATCAGGAGCTGAGGAAATCCACAGAAGAAAGACGAAAATGGTGTGGACTACTAGAAACACTGCTTTAATTCATGTTTTTATGATGACTTTGTGAAAGGTTAACTAAACAGCATCTGCCTTGTAACTTGCTGTGCGCAAGTTACTTTACTTTCTGAACAAGTGTGCACCCGAGTCCGTGTTGCTTTTGCCTCCTCCAGGTAGTCTCGCATGACAGCGTTCACATTAGTGATTTTTCATGTGAACTGTGCCCCGTTCCGAACTAAACTGCCAGTGTGAAAGACCCCTAAATTGCATGTGCAGGTTATTTTACTTCCTGAACAAGTGTGCATTTGAGTCCGTGTTGCTTTCACATTCACGTTAACCACAGCACGGTTTTAAGAGTCATCAAACTCAGACCACCTCCTCCAGGTAGTCTCGTGTTCAGATACTCTAGTGCACACCCGGATCCACATGACAGCGTTCACATTAGCGATTTTTCGTTTTTCATAAACTGCTAGTGTGAAAGCACCCTATGAGTAAGTAATAATTAACGAAGATAAAAACACAACACACATTATGGTACTGTAAAAGAAGTCAATGGAGAGCCTGTTTTATTATGTTAGGTGCTAAAAAAAACTATTAAGTGTGAGATTTTAACCATTCATGACAACTGATTCGTATGATCAGAGGTGTGTGCTTCTGTGATTATCCCTCCGCTTCCCATAAGGACACCGACCGCTGATCTTGAACTTTAGTCACAACATTTTTGCAATAGAAAATAACTTTGACTCAGATATAAACATCTACTGAACCCGGAACATCCCTTTGATTGTAATTAACAATTAACTTGAACTATTTATTTATCTGAAGCAATATAGATAAAGTACAAAAGACAGTAAATCAGGACACTATAAAAGGATCATGAGAGGCTGTGAAGATAAAGAGCAAGAGCTGGAAACAAACATCAGTGAAGAATGAAGGGTTTAGTGTGTTTACTGCTGCTGTTGGAAACCTTTGTGTGTGTCGTACAGCATCAGGTAGATGGAGGACTCAATGAGAATGAGATCAGTCAACAGCTCAGATCTGAGGACGGAGGACAGAATCCACCTCAAACAGACACTTTGAGAGATGAAGCTTCAACTGACAGCCAACAAAACTACCATCTGTTCTTCACTGACATCCATGCAGCGCTGAGAGAACTGACCGCCACAGTTACAGAGCAGAAAATAAACATCAGAGAACTGACCGCCACAGTTACAGAGCAGAAAACACACATCAGAGCTTTAGAGACGCAACTGAGAGAAGAGATGAACAAGAAAAATGACGGTACCTCACCAAAACACACTCTTTTATTAACGACTATGTTTACATGCAGCCAATTTTCGGGTTATGGTCGGGTTAAGGTCACTATTCGGGTTTCTGAAACATTAGGGATAACCCGTTTACATGCGGGAGCAGAGGGAGTTTCTCCTGTATACATGGAATTGCAATATCCCGATGTAAACGGCGACGCGCGGTTCAGCGTCTGGACGTATGGACAACCTTAAGATGCAAAATGTGTCATTTCCGATTCTTATTCCTGTATCCAAAGACAACAACAACAACAGCACGCGGATAATGAATAGTTCGGGGCAGATAGCGATCGCCTTTGTTTGCGCTAAGATGCTGGTAACGTTACTGAGCTCGCTCCAAAAGTATGCTGTGCTGTGTCGCGCCATGTTTACTTCCGGTATACTGCACGAAGATTTTTGTATGCGCCGAGAAGTTCTCTACTCAAAAGACCAAGATTCCTTGCGAATAGAACATGCGCAGAACACAAATCACTATGGGGATATGCCGATATGCGTTTACATGACCAAAAATTCGGATTAGAAAAGGGGTACCCCAGGTATAATATCCCGGTTTTTAAAATCGGGGATATGAGCATTTTTTGGGTTTTTGCCGGTGTTTACATGGCAGTTCGCGAGCCGGGTTATTGCTAATATCCCGGTTTTGAACGGGTTATTGGCTGCATGTAAACGCAGTCAATGATCCTCCAAGTAAAACACCAATAAAATAAATTGCATAGTGTAAATGTTAGTGTAAAGTTGAGTATATACTGTGTAAAATGTGTTATTACAATAATCAGTGTAAATGTCATTTAACAGAATCTTTATTCCTTCACAGAAATATCAAATCTTACTCTGGGTCAAGTGGAGTTGAGAAAGGAAAATAGAGGTGAAAGTGTGCTTGGATGATGTTAAATTCAGTGTATACATCATCAGTGTAATAGAGTGATATATCACAATGCTGTTTATGTTTTTCAATAACAGACAGAGAAATAGCTTTTTCAGCTTCACTGATGCAATCTGGCAGTGGATATATTGGTCCTTTTACCACTGAAATCACCCTAACCTACAGGAACGTCTTCACAAACATAGGGAACGCCTACAACCCAATCACAGGTAATTATCAATGAAATGAGTCAAACAACTCAGTTTATAATAATGAAAACTCTTTTGCTCCATTCAGACCTCTCTGCAGTTGTGTAATGTGTGTAAGGGAATTAAATGATATGCCATCTTTTAAAACTATTACACAGTGTGTTTGATAATTAAGTGTTCACACAGGAAACATCTGATTCTGTATCTCTGGTTATTTGATTTAGGTGTTTTCACAGCCCCGCTGAAAGGAGCGTACATGTTCAGAATCTCTCTATTTGGTCATGGCCCAACTCAAGCAACTGCATTCATTGTTAAGAATGGACAACATGTGGTTATAGCACATGAATATCAGCCTCTGGGTAATTTAAACTCTTCTAATGGAGTTGTGTTGATCCTGGAGGTTGGAGATGTTGTCTATGTGAAACTTTGGCCTAACACGAGGATACATGATACCCAGAATAACCACAACACTTTCAGTGGTTTCCTACTGTTTCCCTTAAGAGAACAGGAGCTTTGCAGAATGTGATTCCAATAATTCTGAACCTTCAGTGTATGATTTAAGATGGAAATCATGAAGAATCATTAACACTTTTAAGCAATATTAATGAGGACTAATGTGTTTGAAATCTGTATGTCTTCACCCTAAATAAGAGACTGGCATTTTCTTTTCCTCAAATTTCCATGAATATTTCCCCAACAATGCTTGCTTTAATGCACTCTGCTGCGATTCCTGTCTTGTGTTCCCCTTGTCTTGTGTGGACTTTTGTTATTTCCTGTTCTGTGCCTTCTTCTTCTTCTTCTTCTTTGATGTTTTACGGCAGTTGGCATTCAAAAAGTTGCATTACTGCCATCTACTGATTCTTTTCTTGTCATTTCATACTCATATTCGTCCTTCCAGTCCAGGGCTCGTTCTTCGTAGGTTGCTTAAAGGTGCCCTCTGGAGTTTTTGAGGTGAAACTATCCCAAAAATGAGCTACAGGCATCAAAAGAATGAGAAGAAATAAGTGCAATGATGTCTATAGAAAACTGGAAAGCTACAGTGCTGCCGAGATATAAACCTAAATTAGCATGCTAAATTACTAGCCCCTGCCCGTCAGGTGTCGTAATACCAGTTTCGGCCATGGGAGGCGGTATGCGGGCGGGCAACATAAACACCAGCCGCACACTGCAATAGACGAGTAAGTGGCGCGTCTTATGTGTGTGTGTATACTTGAACCTGAAGTCAGTCGTGTGGAAATACAGCCGATTACTACATTTCAGTTCAGGGAAGAGTTCAAAAAATGATTGGTCGACATGCATGAGGAATACATTTTGGTAAGTTGTAGCATACTGTATCTTTCAACAGTGTTCATGTTCTTTTTCCATTAGCTTGTAGAGATGTAGAGATCGGTTCACGTACGCTAGGGATCTGTGGTGTAACATGTACAAGCGCCAAAATGGTATTTATTGTTTGAATTGCGTAATAAAATTGACAGAATCTGAGAGCTTAACTGGCAACCTGATTGCTAAGTGTCAATTGCATGTGTCTTACAGTGAAATCGTGAGAGTTGGCAGCTCTGAATGACGCTAGCTTGATCAACATCAGTGAATGCTGTCTGTCAAATTAATTCAAACTAACAATAAAAGTGTAATATGAACAAAACGAATACCGTAAACTTAAAATAATTGCCCAGGGTTTTATTTTCCCATATCGTCGAAATGCACCAGCTTGTTTTTGAGACACGTTTATGAGACGGTCTTCATCATTTAGTGTTGATGTTGTTCATTGAGTCTCTGATCTCTAAAAATATCCAAATGCTCCACGTGAAACTGCGGTCTTCCAACCTTTTACTATCAAAATGATTTGAATAATATGCGTGAGAAAAGAGCAAAACAGCTCTCGCTTGTGTTGTTTGAAGACGTGATAGTGCGTGCGGCCGCGGCACAACTCACTTTCTGGAGGTATACTGCCCCCATCTGTTATGGAATATGGATTATTTTTTGATTTAGAATTCCAGATGGCCCCTTTAAAACATTCGAGATCAAATGAGACATCTAAGATGAGATCATCGTGCTAATCATGATCCGGCTAATTGGGTTCTTCCAACACACCTGTTGTTTATGATTAGCAGACATGGGCAGTATTTCAATTAAATGTATTTTAAATACGTATTTAATTACTTTAGTGTATTTTGTAATTTGTATTTTGCAGGTGTGGAAAAAATAAAATGTATTTTGTAACAAAATATTTTGACAGTGTATTTGAGTATTTCAAATACTTAAATACTTAAGAAAAATCACAACAGCAACGTCATGATTCTGCCCTCATGTCCATGATTTTCTCTAGTCTTGAAGCAGGATCATGACAGTATTGTGTGCAAGCACATGGCCTTTTTTTGGGCCATGTGCTTGTGTTGTCTCGTTACGCACCCTGTCCCCTTGTTTTCCTCGTCTTGTCATTGTCAAGTAAGCTTCACCTGTTCTTGTCATTAGTGTCTCCCTATATCATTCCTTGTGTTTGCTGTCCTGTGTTGGTTCATTGTGATTATTACCTGCGTGTCACCTTACTTTGTTAAGCCTTGTGAGTATCCTGTCAAGAGTCTTATCTAGAGAGAGTTCTGATTCTATATTCGCTGTGATTTCAGACCCAAAAAAGGCAGAAACATAAGTTATCATATTCATCTAATTTTTGTTAGCTATCTGCTAGCTGCCCTTCCCAGAAGCATGCCGTCTAAAAACCCAGCCCGTTCTCATCCCAAGGCATCATATACGAAGCTTTTGCCAAAGCGTATACATCCAACGCACATGGCACCCTTTAGAGTCAATATGAGACGCAGATATATATAGGCAGAAGGCGCCTCCTAGTGGTCTAACCCTATCCATACCCCAGACCTTAACCTACCCATGCTCTGTGCGTGTTATATTGTCGCTAAAGGGTGCCATGTGCGTTGGATGTCTACGTTTTGGCAAAAGCGTTGTATATGCCACCTTGGGATAAGAATGTGTTGCAAAAACGTGTCTCTGTAGGCTACCTAGACTCTGAGATCTGCACACAAAACAATGGGTTCACAAACCACTAAAACCTAAATAAACAGTGTTCCAAGTTACCAATCACCGACGGGGTGGGTGTTGAGGTTTTGCGCTCGTCACTAACATTAACCCTAGCCCTAACCCTTCATAGGCCCTACCTATTATGAAACGATGCGTCTGTCACAACTCCACTGAAATCTCCATGATAAGCAAGCGTTCATCACAATATAAATGTATTACATATGAGAAATATCGATTTTGTATAAACCTACCACACCATTGATGTGAACTTATAGCTATACATGCCAGTTATGTCAGAGGGTGCTATTTCAGGCCCTGTAGAGATTTATTGAAATGCCCAAACTTTTTTATTTTGCTACTTTGCCATTTTGAATTTACACATTTATAATATTTGTGTTATTGCTACTATTTGTGTTATTGACCTTAGAGTAATAAAAAAAGACTATTGTGATTATTATTATTTATTATTATTGATAAATTATTGTGAGAGTATTTTTGTATTTTCAAAATACTAATTACTTGTATTTTATTTAAATACATTTTTCACATCAGTATTTTGTATTTTATTTAAATACATTTCATGAGCCAGTATTTGTATTTTGTAACAAAATAGTTTTTGATGTATTTGTGCCCACCTCTGATGATTAGTATCGCTGGATTGAGTTATCTGAGATAACTGCGCGTCTCGCATTGGTTTAAAAGGGGACATGTATCGATAGCAGAACCAGTGATCAGCAACGCTGCTATTGGCTGTTCAGCATGGCCAAAGAACACGCCCAGTTTTCTCCCAAGCAGAGCAAGCGCTTTTAATGAAAGGTTAGGCCGAATTTCAGTCTTTAATTAAAACGCCAGGAACACCTCAAAAGTGTGCTAAAGCCAGGAGAGAGTGCTGGCAAAAGTAGAAGACAAATTAAATGCGTTTGTGGTGGCCATGTGAGATGTTTTAATAACTTTAATGTTTTAATAATGTTATTATTATTTTATTTTTATTTTCATAATTTCTTTGTTCATTGTAATGTCGAGTCACCACACTATAATAATGGACATGGTGAAAGTGAAGTACAAAAATATTCTACTTAATGTAATTTTACTAGGCCTTATAGGCTACTAGTCTCTTTGAAAAAACTTTTAACAAAGTCTCTTTGTTAAATAAATGATTGTCTGTTTATAAAAGCAAACAGGAAAAGGGCTAATGATGCTCCTTAAATAATTATATACTATATATATACTATATATATATATATATATACTATACTATTATTATATACTTATACTCGCAAATAATTTTAGGGCAATGCAAACATTTTGTGCTGTTGTTGAAGCCCGACATCGAATCGAACATTAATGTGTATTTCCAACAAAATAATAACATAAATGTATTTAAACGACACCCTCACGACGAATCGTTTCACGAAAAAAAAAAATAAATCTCAGAAATTAGGCTACACTATCGCGCTGCGCTGAAAGGACTTCTGTATCAGTCGCGATTGAATCCTGTTAACCTGAAATAAGCCTGCTCGCGAGCAGGTTCAAGCTGACGGACCTGTTGCTATGACAGCAAGTCCAGGATGAGCTTCGAAGAACCAAACGATTCAAGATCATGGCAAATCGCCAACAATCAAATCCAGCTAACTGAGTTAGCGACGTACGAAGTCCTCTTTAGAAAATAAAATAAATATTTCTTTCCTTGATCACTCTTCCCATATTCTAATATATTTTTAACATTATATTGTCCTACACCAATTTCTTGGAAATTATGTTTCAATTTTTGGCAGTTCAATCCTTTCTTGGGTAAATTTCCTGAAATGACATAAAAATATGACTGACTGTTTCCTCCTCTTGACATTCATCACAAAGTCCTGTGGGATGTTTTCCTGAAAATACAAAGAGTAAAATACAAATACATAACTTGCTCTTTCCTTCTATTTGGCCTCTCTCTTACAATACCTACTTTATTTTGAATCCTGTACAGATGTCTTCCTTTACTTTCCTGATCCCATTGATATTGCCATATTTCCATTACCTTTTTCCACACTAGATTCTTACCTTCTGATTTTGACAATTTAATTTCTATGTCAATAAGCTCTTTTTTGATGCATTTTTTGCCAATCTTATCAACTTTCTCATTTCCCTCTCTGTTCTGTGCCATGTTTTATAGTCCTTTTTACACTACGTCCACATTAATCCGGATACATTTGAAAACTGGGTTTTCGTTTAAAACGCTCTCCATCCACACTAGCGTTTTCAGACGTTTTCCACGTTTTCTGACGTTTCAGTGTGGATGAGAAACTTCTAAATTCACTTTACTGCGCATGCGTGAAACTTCACAAAAGCTCACTGAGATGATACAGATGGGAAAATAAATAATATGTTATAGCACAATAACAGGATAATTTTATTTAGCAAAATATCTCACCATCACTGATGCGTCCAGGTCGCATTCAGTCACCATATGTTTGGTCTAAAACGCAGCTGCTCTTCTGTTTTGCCGCAGGACAGCAAATGTGAGTACATTATCTGTCATCTTTCAGGTTCATATTCATGAAGACAGTCATTGGAATAGAATGCTCAGAAGGGCAGTAGGGTCAAACAATAGTTCACGAGGAGTGGAGCTGTGCAATATGACAATAAAGTCTCTTGAATAAGTCCAACTTGACATCATAGAAGCCAATTGATCTTCGCAGGTTCGCCCGCCAGCACCAATCCAACCAAAGCGGAGACCATGCTGATCATCAACACATCTGCTCCCAATTTAAAAGAACAACAATTAAACTAATGAAATAACTTAGATACACAAACAAAACGCCACAAGACAACAGTGAGAACATGAAGGCAGGGGTGCAGCCGACCCCGGGAGGTATGGGAAGGGACCATCCTGGTGGTGGTGGGGAGAATGGAGGTAATTGTTTTCCGTCTGTATCTGCAAACTCAGACTTGTGCAAGTACCGATCTTTTATACTGCAAGTATTAGAACATGATTGGTTAGATGCGAAGGCAATAAGTGATGTAATGATTGAGTCTTCCTGGCAGATCTTACGCTAAAGCTTTCATTTTAATCCACCATACTTCTATTTCTTCTTCTTCTTCTGCCTGAAATTCCAGCACCGTTTATATCGATATGAATGAGGTGTCAAATTGAGCGGCTCCTCAAGAAAAATTTTATATGATATTAATCAGGCTAAAAATACCATTGACTTAACCCTTTAAAACCGGATGTGTCATCGCCGACACATCCAACCAAGCTGTATTCATGAACTCTTCAATCGTTTACACTATCAAAATAATTCAAATAGCTCTTGAAAGTATAAATCATGCACTTTTCACCAATATATGGCTTATTATGGTAATGTCATTCTTTTTATCAGCAAATGACAGCTGTTTTTGGGGAGGGAAAGCAGACGGAGA
The DNA here is from genome assembly GCA_030378365.1 of Hybognathus amarus. Lineage (NCBI taxonomy): Eukaryota > Metazoa > Chordata > Actinopteri > Cypriniformes > Leuciscidae > Hybognathus > Hybognathus amarus. The sequence goes on along the minus strand of JAQIUQ010001072.1, from coordinate 311,594 downwards.
TATGGAGCATGGCAGGTTAGAGAGTTTTAGGCAATTTTAGATTACAGAACATAATAAAAACGGACAAAAACATGATGAAGACAGAGTATAGAAGAAGGAGGCTGAGCGGGACTCCTCAGAGTCTGTATATTCATTGTCATGATCCTGGCTCTCGTCTCTTGTTCTGTCGGCTCTGTCTCCCTGGTTACTCTCTGTCTCTGTTCCTCTCTGCTCGCTCTCCTCATTTACTACTTATCTTTTCCCAGCTGGTTCTCATCTAATTATTACACCTGTTCTCTATCTTCCTTCATTAGCGCATTCTTATTTCTAGTCATGTGTTTCAGGGGGCTTTTACACTGGCTCGTTTGCTGCGGTGCCGAGCCCGAGCGCGTTTGTTCCCGGCGCCCCGCAGCGCTGGTCTGGTTTCACACTTAACTTTATTCTATCGAACCCCGGTGCGTTTGCGTGCATCTTACGTCATTCGCAAACGTGCGCGGCGCATGATAGGAAGCAGAACGTGGGTAAATATTGTGGGTTTTTTTATTAATTTGCTGCTATTATGAGCAGTTGAGTGAACAATACAGGTTTACTGTATGTGTGTCACATAAGGTGGACTTCTGCTGCTTGCAAACGGACTCTTTTGAGGAGACAGTGGATTTCCAAATGTGTTGCTCTGATTCCATGCGCAATGCACGAATACACTGCAGGCTCACTCTCGCTTGTATCCGAGGTAAATCATCAACACTATCATCCCTTACAAGTGTTTTATTTAACTCAATACATCACAATAAGCTAAAACGCATGCGCAGGATACTTTACTTCCTGAACAAGTGCGCGCCCGAATCCGTGTTGCTTTCACATTCACGCGAACCGTGGCACGGTTCGGAAGCAACCGAACTCAGACCACCTCCTCCAGGTAGTCTCGGGTTCGGTACCCCAGTGCGCACCCGGGTCCCATGACAGCGTTCACATTAGCAATTTTTCATGCGAACCGTGCCCCGTTCCAAAATATACTGCCAGTGTGAAAGCCCCCTCAGTCTCAGTTTATTCGGATTATTGTAGACCGTCACGTAAGATACTGCTTTTGAAACTTTTGTATTTTGTCCAGTTTTTTCTCCAGTTGTAGATCTACCAGCACCTACCAGTTCTGAGTGGTTACCAGTTAAAGATCCAGAGAAGGCGTGAGAAGTCTTCCCTGCTCTTCCATCAGCTACTCTCAAGATCTGTTGCGAGTATCTCTCAACTCCTCAAGATTGTATTGAAGCTTATCTCTGTTGACCGGCCGTTGCGGCTCTGCCTTTTTTTATAATTAAGAACTGTTTCTCAAAGTCTTACAAGAGAATTAAGAAGAGTTTTTCTGTTGATCGGCCGATGTGGCCCAGCCTTGTTTCAATTAAAGACTGTTAACCTGCATTCTGTCTCCCGAAGCTTTCTCACGCAGCACACTTTGTGTCAGAGTGACAAATCATGCACCGTTTACACGAAGGGAAGACGCAGATATTTCCCTGTGGCCTTATTGTAAACTGTTACCTATATTTTTATTTAAGTTGGATGTTTAGTTAATATCGTAATACTTACTATTGTGTGTATTAAACTTAAGTGTATTTATGACAGCATATTTAAACTAAAGTCTTGACATGTTTTTTAAGTAAACAATTTGTAAATGGTCCCTAGTTAGATTTCTTTTTTTGTTTAAATGTATAATTTTAATATAAATTGAATTAATTTAAATGTTGAAATAATGTATAAAAGATTAAAGATGATTCCAAAAATTTATTTATTTATACATAAATTCAGGCTGAATCATGGTTTTGCACCAGGGCCGAACTGGGACACAATTTCAGGCCGGGAAAACGTACACCCATCCAGGCCATCCTATGCACCCAAATAAAAATGTTGAAACACGGACAACCCTGTTTTTTTTTTGTTTGTTTGTTTTCATTTGATGTAAAAAAAAGGAAATTTGTATTACCTTATTAAATGTATGCATCATCTTCCTGTCACAGTGTCTGGGTGTGTTTCCCTGGGTGTCCACTAGAGGTCTCTCTTCCTTACTGTCACCATTTCATTCTGGAACTGCATTTCCCACGATCCTTTGTCTATTCTCATCACTCATCATTGCACGCAGCTGTTTCTCATTACATTGGTTAGTTTCTGTGTATAAATACCGTCTGTTTTAGTCCTTGTCATGGAGCTCGTCACATATTGTCACCACACTGCTGAGGTCTGTCTTTTTAGTCTATTTCTTGTTTTGTTTATTGTTGTTTTGTATTTTGAATTGATTATATGGACTTTGACCCTTGCCTGGATGACTACGATTTGGATTACTACTTAATAAAACCCACTGCACTTGGAATCTACTGTTTCCCGTGTGTGTAACGTGACAGAACGACTCCGTCAGAGGATAGATACAGCAGTATGGGTTTTCGTGTCTGTGGTGAGCAGGACGGTCGAGGGATGTGAGTGAGTCGCGAGGCCGGTGGTGCGATCTGCTAATGAGCAGCACCCTGCGAAACACACCGGTCTCGCATCATTCACGAAGGAGCGGAGCCATAAAGGGGAAGCGACGGAGTGGATGAGCGAGAGAGGAACAGGCCTGCTTTTGTTTGTGTTTTATATTTTATTTTGGTAAGCCAGCAGTCGTCCGTGAGGGGCTGCTGGCCGGTATTTATGTTTTATTTTGGGTAGCCAGCAGTCGTCCCGCGAGGGCTGCTGGCAGGTATTTTGTTTGTTTATTTCGTTTAAATAAAGTTTCAGTTTTTGATTATTATCCGGTTCCTGCCTCCTTCTTCCCTGAACCTTGTTACACTGGTGCCGAAACCCGGGAAGAGGGAGGAACGCGCTGTCCGAGGGTCCTCGCCGCTGTGGGAATCCGCGGTGCCATCGAGCATGGTGCGCGAGTCCGCCGCCGCTCGCCGTGGGCCGGAGCCTGCTGCCGTCCGCCGCAGATGGGAGGAGCAGGGAGCGGGGACTCGCGGCCATGGACGCTCGAGGCGGGGCGCTGGGGTGCGTTGCCGGTGGGACGCCCGAGCTCGCCGCCGACCGCCTGGGAAGGGGCGGCTGCCTTCCGGGGAGGGAGAGGAGGAGTCACCGCCGCTTGCCGTGGGCCGGAGCCTGCTGCCATCCGCCACTGAAGGGGAGGAGCAGGGAGCGGGGACTCCTGCCGTCTGCCCAAGGCACCCGAGGAGCCGTCGCGTTCACCGGGGTGGGGGAGTGTCGAGGCGTCCACTCGAGGGCCATCCAGCGTCGCGCCGGGCACCGCGGAGGAGTTCCGCCCAGCTGGTGAGGGACAACATGGCAGCGCGTTGTGGGAGCCGGACCATTTTTTTTTTTTTTTTCTCTCTCTCCCCTCTCTTGTGTCCGTCCGCTCCTCACGCTTCCGTCTCCGTTTCCCTCGGCTCGTCGATCCCATACCCCCCAGGGATCGCCGCCACCGGGGGGGGAGTAGGCACAGTCTCGGGTGTACCCCCCGGCCTGTGAGGGGTGATGGGGGTATGTGGTGAGCAGGACGGCCGAGGGACGTGAGCTGAGTCGCGAGGCCGGTGGTGCGATTGCTAATGAGCAGCACCTGCGAAGCACACGGTCTCGCATCATTCACGAAGGAGCGGAGCCATAAAGGGGGAGCGACGGAGTGGATGAGCGAGAGAGGAACAGGCCTGCTTTTGTTTGTGTTTTATATTCTTATTTTGGTAAGCCAGCAGTCGTCCGTGAGGGGCTGCTGGCCGGTATTTATGTTTTATTTTGGGTAGCCAGCAGTCGTCCGCTAGGGGCTGCTGGCAGGTATTTTGTTTGTTTATTTCGTTTAAATAAAGTTTTAGTTTTTGATTATTATCCGGTTTCTGCCTCCTTCTTCCCTGAACCTTGTTACAGTGTCCTTCACCCCAAGATGGAGAATGAGAGGAGGGAGACGGGTCCAAAACTTAAAGGAGCATTTCACCCATTGCAACATTAATCTTTATTGAAAGTGGATCATATATGTAGTTGAAATGTAAAATAATTTTTTAATTTGGTGCCCTCTTGACCGAGAAAAGACAGAAAATAACCAAGGGGCGCCTATATATGAAAAAACTACATGTCCCACAATGCACAGCTCCGCAAGCCACACCCACTAACCCGGAACAGCCAGTCTATGGGAACAGCGCAAACAGAGAATTCACTCGTCTTCCGTCTACAAGGCTAACATTAGCTGTCACCGGAGTTTGAAATTCATTTCACACAAAATGTCTAGTTGTCTGTGGCGAGCAGGACGATCGAGGGCGAGGGATGTAACTTAAGAGGACGCCGCTCGCGCGAGGGCCGGTGGCGTGAGTTATAAACAGAGTTTTTCATTTTACTATTAAAATGCTTAAATGTTCGCTGGTTCCTGCCTCCTTCTTCCCACAACAACAAACCCTGTTAATGTTACATTGGCAAACTCATTAGTGAATTACTCCTCATTTGTATTTATTTCTGTTTGGTGAATTACTGCATGATACCTGGATGTCCTGTCAGGCGAAACTATCACAACACAAATGTCCGTGTGCTCATCTGATTCAGAGCTTTCCTCCAGGAGAAATTGCCATCGTTGAAATTCTCTGCAGCAGACGGGCTGTGTCCGTAGGCCGTAGCACGCAGCGAGAGTACAGGCAACAGCAATCCGCCCAGCACCAGAGTCAGTGCGGGGTCCTCGACCCGACAGGCAGCCGCGCTCCTGCTCCTCCATCAGCCTCAGCTGCTCTAAACTATACTGCGACTCGTAAAGATAGCCACGAACATCGGATTCGAGCAGCAGAATTTCAAAATCCTCCCTCAACTCAATTCCTCATTGTTCTCAGACTCATATCTCCACAGCGCTTGTTAGCTTGGCTTCCAAACAAGATGGCGGATATTGATTTCAGTTCTGCAAGTCCCAGCCACTGATCTGTAATAGGCCTAGTAGGGTGAGTGGATCCCACACCCTGGAATAATAATGAGCTAATGTATGTAGTTCTTAAAGATTTTAATGAAAAATGACTTCCTGCTTATCTGTGACGCAAAATGACGATTTTTACGTCACGATAAGCAGGAAGTAAAACACTTAAATCCTTATTTCTCCCATCTCAGGGGAAAATAAGGGAATAAACCATGACCATTCAAAAATATGACTGGGTTTCTAAAGATACAAAGCTTAATGCGAAATGGGTGAAGTGACCCTTTAATGGACCTACGCCAGCAGGGCCAGCCGGTGGGCTGTCTGGCCCAAATGTTTTGGACTGAGATACAATGACATGGCATTGAAAAAATTCTTCAATGTCTGTCTGAAAGACCCATTTTTGGGGATTTACAGCTACCTTACCAGCTGCCAAAATCGTGGCTAAAATCGTGCAGTCTGAACTTGCCATTAATTTCATACTTAACTTGCGATTAATTTGCAATGAATCGTACATTTTTATCTGTTTAAAATGTCTCTTGATTTCTTTTTTCCCCATTAATTTTTCTCATTTTAATGCTCTAATCAACATGGAAAAGCTGGATCGGCTTGCTTTGAGCAAATGTTTTTTATTGAAAACAACATTGACAAATACTGTTTCCAATTTCTCTCTCTGGAGCAAATAATCTCTCACACAATGTAAAACTGTCCATCAATAAAAGGATGAAAGAAATACTGACAAGGTCCTGATATTGACGAGGGAGTGGAGAAATCAGCCATTTGTGTGTGTGCTTGGCCATAAAGTGGTATTTCAGACTGGATGTGCTGCAGATGCATCCATTTCGGCATCTTGCGCTTCGTCATCCACTCAAAGCGTAACGTTAGCCGTAACTATTTGGCTGGCTCGCAAACCCAAACAAGTGTGCGGCGTGCCTGTTGTTTTGTTTCTGGTCTAGCTAGATCCACTTGCGCTTTTGGTTGAAGAAGCAGACAAAACGTTGTCACGCAGCAGCAAGCCATTGAAATGAATTGGTTTCATGCCACGTCCTGTTGCAAAAGCATGTGAAAAAATCGACAAAGTTTGCTAAACCATCGAGAGATTAAAAAATTTACGCCGTTAAAATGGGTTTGCGTTAATACTGTTAATAATGTGTTTAACTGACAGCCCTAATTTTTATATTGACTGAAATTGTGCTAAGAAACACAAAACACAACTTCCTCTGTTGGTTGTCAGGAGGAATAACAAAATTGAAAAAAGAAAATTATGGCCACAGATTGGGCACACAGTCTGCAACTGGAATCACTTAAATGTTTAACATAAACAGGTACTGTAGAGACTAGCCTGGCTAACGTCAGACCATGCAATGGTGTGGGAACCACATGTTCATTTTCTCAAATTTGAGGGCGTGGTTTACGAATGCCGAGAGACGTTTATTGGGTGCTACGAATGTCTATCAAATGCGCCTGTACCTAGCTCATCAGCCAATCGTTACAATTATACCAGATGGCGTGTGTAGAAAGAAAGAAGGGAAAGATGATGGGTTCTTAACTACTTAAAACAATATGTAAGGCTGCATGCGTCTGCTGCCATGTTGGATCCATAGGTATAAACAAACTGTTTAGAGTGTGTCCAGAGGCAGACAGAGTACACAGCTTTATTACTTGAGTAAAAGTACAGATACTCCTTGCTAAATTTTACTCAAGTAGAAGTAAAAGTACTACAGTCAGATGTCTACTTGAGTAAAAGTACTGAAGTACGTGTTTTAAAAGTACTTGAGTATCAAGAGTACAAGAGTACATTTTCTAAATATTGCAATACTACTGCCACAGTGCTTACATTTATGAACAGAAACGGCTTACATGGAGTTATGAAAAATGTCAATACCTTGGAGAATGTAAAAGGAATTTAAAGTAAAATCAAGTCATATATTTACCTTTTTACCATGTTGCTTTACTTAAAGATGCAGTGTGGGATTTTTAGCAACATCTGTCGCTAGAGCGCCTATTGAGATCAGGGGAGTGAGGTTTACTCGCACAGCAACTACTAGCTGGCCTCTGTTACACTCACTCCCCTTAACCTCACTCTCATCCGGGTCACGGCACCAATGTAACCCTTCCACCCGGGTCCTACTCGACCCGCTCCGAGCGGGCCTCGAACCCGGGTCTCCGGCATGAGAGTCAGTTCGCACTTACAAGGAGGCTAAAGACTGCAGCCGCTCAGCGTCTGTCGCTAGAGCACCTATTGAGATCAGGGGAGTGAGGTTTACTCGCACAGCAACTACTAGCTGGCCTCTGTTACATAACATTCGTTTGAGAGCGAAACAACAAATTGAGGGTTTCCGAGATTTTTTCTTATTTCCATTTTTTTTAAGTAGTTACTTTTTACTCACGGTTATGCATAGAAATGTAGTGGAGTAAAGAGTACAATATTTCCCTCTCAAATGTACTTGAGTAAAGTCATGAGTACCCCCAAAAATTATACTCGAGTAAAGTACAGATCCCTCAAAATTGTACTTAAGTACTGTACTCAAGTAAATGTACTCCAATACTGTCCGGCTCTGGGTGTGTCGCATAGACGCATCGTCATCGTCTTGCTGCTCCCTTCCCATTCTGCGATTGGTCCCCTCGCTGAGGCGAACATTTGGTCCATGGAATCCAGACTGCCTATCAGCGTGAATAAAACGAGGCTGCGCAAAGGCAGTATGGGGAAACCCAGGCTAGGTGGAGATAATAATACCTCAATATTAAACACTCAACTAATCACAACATACCTCTGTCTTTAAAGGACACAAAAAACACGCTGTTGTATCAGTTGGTGGTTAGATCAGCATAGCAGTCAATAAACAGGAAAAGGGACGAACGGGACAGTTGGCAACCTGTTCTGACCCTCTAAATGTCACCTTCCTCTTTAGGGGTCGAAAACCGGTTCTTCTTCAGAACCGGTGCCTAGTGAATCGATTCCTTGGAACCGTTAGCATGCCTGCTTAACGATTCCGCTTATCGGTTCCGCTCGTTGTAAATGCGTCATGACGTCACACACACACGCTGTGTTGTTTTGATTCAGAACGCGGCAAAATGGCTTCGAGGCAGAAGCGCTCTAAAGTTTGGCTACATTTCATGCGAAAAGACGACAATACTGTCACTTGCAACACATGTAAAATTTCAATTTCTTCAAAGGGGGAAATACCTCAGAACATTTGGCCACACAGCATGCAGTTCATTTGCAGGACTGTCGCGTTTTTGATGCACTACTTAGCGACACAACAAGTGAGTCAAGCAGCTGCAGCAGCGGAGCAATCGGGACGCTATCTGTTATTAATGCCAAAGGTAACCTTAAACTCTCCAGGCAGGACAGGCCCAAGCGCCATTTCATTGTGTAAACTTTTACTATACGGATTATTTCCATTGTCAGATGATGTTGATGACGGCCAGAGTCTGGCTGGCTCAGAGGCTGCAGCAAGTATCTCTCGTGCACGTTTAGCAACTCCGTTTACTGAGGCAGGGAAGAATAAAATGACAGAGGCGAGGATAAACGAATGCCACCGAGCAGTGGTAAAGTTTGTGGTAAAGGGTTTGCACCCGTTTGCCACAGTAGATGCTTCTGCATTTCGGTAGGTTAATTTGCTGTATTTTGTCCAGCATGTCTTTTCAAATGAAAATAACAAATGCATGACCAAAATTTGCATGTTTTTATTTCAGTATAGTTCTGTTTTATTAATTCCTAGTCCAACCATATCTTTTCTGTAGCGAGATGATAAAGACTCTCAACCCAAAATACAATGCCCCAAACAGAGACAGTTTAACAAATCATCTGATTCCTGCTTGGTATGGGGTTGAAAAGAGCAATCTGATCACAGAGCTGAAACATGTCACACATGCAGCCATCACAGCAGATGGTTGGACTAGTTTCAGTCAAGACCACTACCTCACTGTAACATTGCACTATGTAAGGGAAGGTCAGAGTAAAGATAAAGTCCTCCAAACCAGAGCAGTGTACACAGCTCAAACAGGGATAGCTGTGGCCGAGGAGATTGAGGGGATCCTGGAGGAGTTTGGAGTGAAAGAGAAGGTGGTGGCAGCAACTGTGGATAACGCCGCAAATATGGATGTAGCTGTGAAAACGCTAAATATCATCAAGTTTCCATGTTTTGCGCACACGCTTAACCTTGGAGCTCAGAAGCTGTACAACTGCAATACTGTTTCCAACTGGGCAGCAAGGATTCGTTCTGTGATCGTATGGATGAAGAGATCCCATATGGCTAAAGTAGTCCTGAAGGAAAAGCAACAACTCCTCAGTAAGTAGTAATACCTACTGTTAAATACTGTACTTTAATTGCAAGCTAACAACATACAAATTGTAACATATAATTTAACAGATTTGGATCAATTAAAAATGATTAAGTAATAGTAATATTACATTGTTTAATGTAATCTCATAATCTTGTGTGTGTGTATGTGTGTGTGTATCTACAGAGCTTCCCCAGCACATGCTTATTTTAGATGTCAGGACGAGATGGAACTCTCTGTTTTTGATGATGGAGAGATTTTGTGAACAGTTTCCTGCTATTCAAGCTGCAGTTATAGACCAACGGCTTAGAAAGCCCATGGAGAAGGAGAAGTAAATAATGTTTGAAAAAAATTAAAATTACTTGTTATATAAAAATTTGACTATAGCCATTAAAAGGGTTTTGTTTGGCCAATATGTATTTATTTTTATTTTTTATTTTTTTTTGTTTATGTTGCAGACTGGCCAGAATGGGCAATGAGGACCTGAGGAAAGCAGAGGAATTTGTGCTGCTGATGAGGATGCATTACACATCCACACTTTTGCTGTCTCCAGCGAAAAAAGTCCAACCTGTGGCCAGATATTGCCCATCCTTCAGAAACTGCGCAAACATTACACAGTGCAGGCAGACGACTCTGCATTCGTCCGGAGCATCAAGGAGAACATCTGGAATGATCTTTCCAAACGTTACCAGGTACAGTCACTGACATGTAATGATTAATTAATTACTATATGACAATTAATCATATACACTAATGGTTATTTATTGTCATTCACATTTTCTTGTAAATTTGTGTGGTTTGTCCTCCATTTTAAACTTAAGAATGATGATATCCAGGCATTCCTGGAGGAAGCCACTGTGTTAGATCCCAGATTTAAATCTAAAATGGAACACGGATGAAATCTGGGAGAGGATCAGGGCATCAGCAGTGGCAGCAAACACAGAGGCAGTTGAGAAGGTATTTGAATTTGACAATGCCTTTAACATACTGTATATCTGTTGTGAGACCTTTTCTTCTTGCTCTGTGGTTCTTACACTGTAAATTTCTTCTCAAGCTGTCAGAGCCAAGAGAGACACAGGGGCAGGCAGAAGAAGAGAATGGAGAAAAAGAGGAGGACTACGTAAGTTTATTGTAGCTAATTGTGATGAATGATGATGATAGATGGCAGGGATTATTACACTATTTCATTTAAAACTAAAGCTTGTGGTTATGTGATTATTTCAGACGCCACCTGTAAAGCAGAAAAAGAGGACAGCCCTAGAGGAACTTTTCGAAGAAGAGGACAGCAAGCTGCTTTCCACGCAGCAGCAGCCCCCTGTCTCCACAGCCCAGAGAGTAGATCAAGAAATCCAGCTTTATAGAAGCCTTCCTCCCATTCCAACCAAAGACAGTGCGAGTTTCTGGTGGTGGAAGAAGAGTGACACATTGCCAGTGTTGTCAGCTCTAGCTGAGAAGTATCTCTGTGTCCAAGCGTCCTCCACCCTTCTGAAAGGGTGTTCTCCACTGCTGGAGACACCCTAAGTCCAGAAAGATCTCGTATCCTTCCTGAGAGGGCAAACATGATAATTTTTCAGCACAAAAATTGTTAATTTGCCAATTTTTTAATTGTTAATTGTTAATTTATTTTTAGTAAAGTTGATAGTTTTGGTCTTTACAGAAGACTTCTTTGTATTTTTTATGTCAGTTGAATTTTGATTCAGGTTGAATCCAAATGAGCACTGTTAATATTCCAAAAGGTGCAAGCTCTTCCTTGACTGTTTTCAGTCTGTGTTTTTAGTTTTTAATGACACAAAATGGCAGTTTTATTTATTTTATTTACCAATGAATGTGAAAATGAACAATTTCCTAATCCTAAGGCATTCTTCTTGAAAATCTTTCAAGGCACACACTAGAATGCCATGGCATACTGGTTGAGAAACACTGCCTAGTGCCTAGGCTATGGTTCCCTGAACTTTACTTTGAGAAGTAGCTCATCTACTTTTAGGTTTGTTCTGAGGTTGCTACACATAATTTGTGTATACTCTGTGCTTCTGATCAGATATTAAAGCAAGTTCAAACAAACAAAGCAAATTTGTACTTATTCCCTTCACCCAATGAGAATCGATAAGAGAATCGATAAGGAATTCGGATTCGAATAAGCAATATCGATAATGGAATCGGAATCGATTAAATTCTTATCAATTCCCATCCCTATTCCTCTTTCAGGAGTGGAGCTGAAGGCACATCGTCTACTTCTTCATATCTCTGCAGCTGTGTCTTTGCACTTATTCTTCATTTGTCAAGGAAGCTGTAACAGTATTGTTTTCAAAAACTTGAACTTTGAATCCTGTTTTCACAAGTTGGCTTTTCAGGCCACCAAAATGCTGTAAATGCATTGTGGTCCTCAATGCATAACATCAGGACAAGACACTTACAGATTGTGTGATAGTCAATGACATAAAAACACAACCTGGTTCTATTCCGCTAACCTTTCTAGTAACCAGGCCTTGATTCTCTTTTTAAAACAGTTCATGATGGAAATTATTTTAATAACTTGTTCCACAGAACTGCCCCTATATAGGCAAAGGTTCCTTTCCCTAACACTGTTTTTAAGGTTTGATATGCTGCCACAAGTGTAGATATTGTGTGTGCCCTTTACCTTAGTAATAATGTGTGACATAACCAAACAATATTTAATGGGTCATGGTCAGCATTGACATAATAACACGAGACTCAACAGAGAGCCAGTTGTGAGACCTACACTATGGCCCAAGTTCAGAATTACTCTTATTGATTTATTCTGTGCGGTTTTACAGTCGGTTTCTTAGTCCTTCAAACCAGGTTGTACATGCAGATTCAAACTGATTCATAATTAAGTATTGGCTAAAATATTCATTGTTTACCTATCTAAAAATTTAGAGTTTCTGGCTAAAAACTTTGTGAGCCCGGTGACTTTACTCAGAACCTTATTGGCCATATTCCTGCCATCCAAGTGGTTTTCTAGGATGCAACGCAGATATTTCACTGATTTTGTACTGACCACAACATTATTCTAAATAACTCTAAGTTCCAAGCATCTATTTAATCTTTATTTTGAGCCGAACAAGATGGCCTCTGTTTTATCAAAATATAAGAACAGCATATTGTCAATCAGCCAGTTGTTTACAAAAGATAGCTCAGAATGACCAAAACATACTTTTTTCTTACATTTTTTGTTTAAAACAGTGGTGTGTAAATGGCCCCTCATTCAGTCTTTGAAAAAAATAATGTCTCAGCTTGCTTTTTTAAAAGACCCTTTTGGTTTATTTTTAGACCATGTGCGAGTCATTTCATCATTTCTTTCTATAAGCACAATCTTTTGAAGCAAAAAAGGGAACTAAGTGAAACTAAACAAAAGTGTCTGTCTTCCTAAAACTAGTCTTTTAAGAAACACATTTCATTCTCAATGAAACAATTCCACCACACAGTCAAATTGAATTTGACATACCTGCCACAGTCAACTCTAGATTGCTCTGGTTTAATCTGTGTATGTCGTTTTTTGTTCGATATTTAAAGTAGAAAAATGAGAAAAGTTCCTTTTCCGTTCCGAAGAAAGAATTCAGCTTTGATTTTTCATTCTGACATTTTGTAGTCAGTTTGAATGTATACGAATAAAAACATAAAAAAAACCCTGCATTTTACTGTTTCAGAATGACAGAGCTTTAAACGACTGAGGAACAAATACACGCTTACACAACATATTATCAGTTCACTTCTGGCATTGCTAACTTGACATCGCAGCCTGTTCATTATTAAAATAAAATAGTCAACCAAACAAAGAAAAAGTTATTCTGCTTAATTTAATTTGTCTTTTGTACAAAGGCTGTTCCGTTCAGTCACAACTTGCAGTTATTCAAAACTCATTTCTATTGAAGATGTTGACTTAGCCTTTGTGTAGGCTATATTAGGAGTCAACTGAAGTATGAAGCCTTGTTTACATTAATAGTTTGCATCCAAATGTTAGCATACATTGCAAATATGGAAATGTTGGACCGAATGAGAGATGCGCGAACCCAACATCGGTACAGTTTCATTTAATAATATAAAATCGTTTATTCTTTGCGTTAAAAATAGGGCAAATGTTGTTTGTAATAAAGGGCACAATAGTCTTATTTTTATAGGCTACTATGTATATTTTTATTATACGTGGCTACATATTTTTCATTCTTGTTGTTTTCTGAATACCATTAATTTAAGGATTTGACATAGGCTATAGTAAGGGGAAGTCAAATACGCATCTTGTATTAGTGTTTAAAATAATTAATTTACAATTAATTATATATATTTTAAACTTACTAAATTAATGAATTAGAAAACAGCCATCATTTATACCATGCCATACCAGTGTAGATTAGGGTGACCAACTGTCCTGTTTTCCTAGGACATGTCCTGTTTTCATATAACAATATAACAATTTTCTATCCATACAGAGGAGGCATAAACTACTTTAAATGTATTGAAATTAATAAGGCATCTTTGAGTAAACTTCGAGTATCATTTGATTAGACCTATCTGTTTGCCTGGGCCAAGTGTCCTGGTTTTTGGTAATCAAAAATATGGTCACCCTAGGATGAATTTACACAGAAGAAAACCCTGTCTAGGCTCTTCCATGGTTTAGGTTATGTCAAGCCATTTGTTAGTCTGGTTGTTTGGTGAGGAAAAGGGTTGGAGATTTCTGGGTGGAGTATCCCTTTAAGTATTTCAACTACAATTTTAATATCGATTAAGATTTACATGGCATTAACTTAAAAAAGGCAAAATAACTTCTTTAAAGGGTAACTAAACCCCTCATCGGAGCCTGACTCCACCCACTGGCAACATTTGAAAAATGCTGGAAAAGTGGGCAGACCCCAGCGGTGATAGAGGGGACGAACCGAGGGCGGGGCTGACCGTAAATCCAACTCCTGACTCGCTACAGTAGTTTTGATGGAACCAGATGCTTTTATACAAGGGGCTGCTAAGGGCGTGGTGAGCTCGCACCAAGGGCGTGACAGAGTGGCGTCAAGAGAGTTCCCTACGTCAGAGAGTACCCCTACTGCAGGAGCTTTCCGTTTAACCTGAAGAGGGCAGCACTCAGACGTTTTTACACCATATATTTGAAAATTAAAACACTTTATACCCAATTGTCAAAAAATTTAACTCGAATCAATGAACAGCATTTATGAAGCTCATTCTTACAGATCATTAACTAAAAAAAGTTGTTTTGGTGTTTAGTTACCCTTTAAAACAAGTAAATGGCAACATTACGAAAGCCTTGAACTGCAAAGGTGAGGGGAAAAAAGAGGAAAACTTATATTCGCTATATGGACTTAAGTCGATAAGCACATAATAGCGTTATAATCGCATATCTCGTTATAACAACTTAATAAGTCAAATGAAACGTCAAATGAAACGCTTAGCGTTCATATTCTGGACTTATCTGGTTTTTGTAGTATACTTTATAATGAGTTCAGAATCATATTGATTAAGAAATGCATGCACAATTATCCGTGAGCTTGATAAATGTTGCAGATATGTTTTAGGCTACTATCCACAAACAAATTGCTTTCAAATGCATGTGCAAAATTCAGAATTAAATGAATGTGCAGCAATTTGGACTAATAAAGACATTTTTGTGTATAAAATACATTTTTGTTTTATTTTGTATCACTAGCGGAGTTTACATGGACCCTTGTAATCGTATTGACGGCTCAATCGGACTAAAAAACCTTCATGTAAACACACCTTAATTGATCCGATTCAGCTCGAATATGGACTAGAATTTCAATCGGATTGAAAGGGGTGGTTTACTCCTTTTGTAATCCAATCGAGAGAACATGTAAACACTTGATCGGATTGAAAACCGAAACTAAAAGGACTGCGCATGTGCAATGACGTTCAAATAGCGTAATGACGTATGACGCACGGAACGAGCTGTTCTTCCTGTTGAATAAAGTGTCATATAAATGAATGTTCCGTTATTTAAAAATTCTCATTTCACTCCATGTCTGTGAAGTGAAGCAGGATAACGTCCCACTAGTGCTTGTTTTAGATTCTCATCCACATACGACTTTTGGGCTCCGGGTTTTACTGCGTGATAAATACAATCAGCACGAGCAAAGCGTTTCATGTTCATCGTCTCCAAATCTTGTCTGATAGGAAGGAATAGACAAATTCACAGACGCGCACGCTGTGCGTTAATTCACTTTCGCTTACATTGAAACAAGAATATCATGTGACATCCTTACATTAGTTAGATAACATTAGTTATCTGTAAAACCAAAAAGCGTGTTTAAATATGATTCGGGTGTGTGAAGGACGTGCAACGAACGTTCATTTGGTCTGAGTTAGAGACTGTTAGAGTTAGTTTCTGCTCATATTATTTTCTTTTCAAGATGTTCTAAACTCTGACATTTTTTAATTTTGAACCAATACATGCCCAAATAACCTATTTGACCATGATTTGTTTCCAGGTATGACTAAAAATGGGTTTTTACTTTCATTTATAATTTAATTTTATACATGGATGAATGTATATGAAGAGTTCAGATGCAAAAGCCTCAAAGTGCCATTTGAAATTTTTATGGAATGATCATTTTTATCAAGCTTGTATATATAAGTTCAGTAATTTTCATGTTTCAAGTAATTTTAAATTATTCATGATGGGGCTGGCCTGTCACGCCCATTCGCATATTGTCTTGGCAAACAAAATTTTTTTTTTCACAATATAACCCAATTCACAGTTTTATGTGAACGATTAGGAGGATGATTTTCAGATCATTGTGAAGAAAAAACCCTAAGCAACAACATCCATTAGTCAAAAGTCTTGTGGACGCATATTTAGTATGTGTTTTGTGGCCTTATTTCAGAAACTTTCATTTTTAGTTTTTACAATAACCACGCATAAACAATATTCTCTCAAAAATACAAACATGTACAAACATGTTGCCCATACATCATGGTAGCCCTGTTTCTGCTAAATATAGTATAATTTCACCTGTGCCATTAATATGTTTATGAGCAGCTGAAAAAAACACAGATGTCAGGGCATGTCAGAACCTCTCAAGGACCCCAAATACACCTTGGTCCCCAGGGGGTTAACGGCGTTAACGCAAGCCCATTTTACGGCGTAATTTTTTTTATAGTGCGATTAACAGTCTTTTTGGCCTAGCAAACTTTGTAGTTTTCTTTCACATGCTTTTGCAACAGGACGTGGCATGCGCCATTCCTTTCAATGGCTTGCGCCGCGCGGAGGACGTTCCGTTGCTTCACCAACCAAAGCGCAAGCGGATCTAGCTAGACCGTAAACAAAACAACAGGCATGCCGCACACACGTCTGGGCTCGCGAGCCGGCCAAATAGTTGGTTAACGTCTAATTTCGAGTGGATTACGAGTGCGAGACACTGAAATCGATGCCAATAAGATTATTTTATTGAAAGTTTATTTTTAAAAAGTTGCCAAATTGTTCTATTGACAAGACCAAAGTGATCTGTGTGTTTTGTCGTTGTGAACTGGGCTATCATCATCGCAGCACGTCTCTGAAATACCGCTTGATGATGGCCAAACACACACACACAGCTGATGCGAATTCTCCGCCACCTCGTCAATATCAGGATCTCGTCAGTATTTCTTTCACCCTTTTATTGATGGACAGTGTTACATTGTGAGAATTTTTTATTGTGAATTTGAACACAGTATATGCCAATGTTGTTTTCAATAACAAATATTTGCACAAAGTAAGCCGATCCACTTTTCCATGTCTGATAAGAGAATTAAAATGAGGAAAAATAGTGGGCCAAAAAAGAAATCAAGAGACATTAAGAATAGATAAAAATGTGTGATTCGTCTGAAGTGTAACTATGACATTAATGTCGATTAATCGGCGATTAAATATTTTAATCGTTTGACAGCACTAACAAATAACGAGATATTATGTTGTTATAACGAGATATTATGTCATTATAACAACTTATTAAATCGAAATAACGAGATAAGTTTTCTTTTTTTCTTTCTCACCTTGCGGTTCAGGGCTTCCATACAACAACAATTCATGTTATATGAATATCTAAATATATAGACAGTTTGACTTTTTTTCCTCCTACAAATGACCTTCTCTTAGAACAGGAAAGACAATTGAGCAACTTCAGTATTTCATAATGATTCACAAGAAATTACTTAACACATAGCAAGGACAGAAATAAAAAGTATTCTTCAGAAATCAGCAAAAAAGAGAAAAAAAATCACATGTTCTTGTCTACAGTGATTGCCTTTAAAAAGGGCTAGAAAGCATGAAGCAATAACTTCCAGCAGATGGACAATACAACTCCAACAGCCTGAAGATGTCCATGTCTAATAATGACGAGATGAACATGGCCAGAAGAAGATAAACATGTCACTGATGTGAGGACAGGAACACAGAACTCAGAAACCATGACACACCAAACACCTGGAACCTCCAGGTACCGAGACTCATTTTACTATAGAATCCAGCATTAGCCATGTGACCACTTAACAGTCATGTTCATGTCTGTGGTGTTTGGTAGGAGATTGTGTGAGGATCAGAAGCTACAGAGCCGTTACAGTTTGTTTGGTGCTGCTGTGTGTTGTTCTGCTGACTGAAGTCATAGTGCTGGGTGTCCGCATCAACACACACTACACACAAGAAGAGACACACCCACTACTAACCAAGATTTCCAACCTCACAGAAGAAACACAGCAGCTACTAACACACAATAACAACCTCAAAAATGAAAGAGATGTATTATTGTGGAAGAATGAAGAACTGGCTAAGAAAGAGACACACTCAGACAAGTGTGTTTTAAAGAATACAGTAAGTATAGTTTACCTTCCAGTATACTTCAGTGTAGATGACAAGAAAGTTAATAAATGAACTGGTTGTGTTAACAGATGAATGGATTTACAGTCATTCCAGTTTTTACTACTTTTCCACTGAGAAGAAGA
Source organism: Hybognathus amarus (assembly GCA_030378365.1). Classification (NCBI taxonomy): domain Eukaryota; kingdom Metazoa; phylum Chordata; class Actinopteri; order Cypriniformes; family Leuciscidae; genus Hybognathus; species Hybognathus amarus. Next base: position 293,482 of record JAQIUQ010001072.1, on the reverse strand, counting down.
GCTGGAATGAGAGCAGGAGATTCTGTACGGAGAAAGGAGCAGATCTGATCATCATAAAAAACAGCGAGGAACAAGTGAGTGAAAAAATCCCGCTAGTAGGTGATAAGCTGTTATTGTAGTCTAATATAATGTGTGTTACTGTTTTGTCTTGTCAGTATTTTGTAAAGAAGAACATTTCTTGTGGTAGTAAAGTCTGGATTGGTCTGACTGACAGTGGTGAAGAAGGGACGTGGAAAATGGGTTGACGGCAGCACACCGACCTTTAGGTGACAAATCACTGAACTGAACCTGATTATTATCTAATAAATGTCTTCTCAAAGTCAGCATCATGTCACACAAACACCATCTAATGCTGCTCTGTTGATGTAGGTTTTGGTTATCTAAAGAGCCCAATGGACAAAGAAAAGAAAACTGTGCTCTGATTCATTCATCAAACTGGGCCGATTACCAATGCAATGACACCTTTCTTTGGATCTGTGAGAAGAACATCTTAATGTGACTAATATGAGATTGAAGTTTATGGAATAAAATACTGTTGGTACACATGATTGTTATGGGACTTTTTTTGTTTATTTTCATTGTATGCTTGTTACAGCACATACGTAAAGGGGGTCATATAATGGTACAACCATCATATCAATCAGGGATGTGATTTTTTCCGGGGATGGGTGTCGGCTGCCGGAGTGAAAAGGAGAGGATATGAGGACATAAGCAGACGTGCGTACAGCATTCTTCCTTCCTTTCCAAGTATCAGACAAGGACGTATTTGCGTTCAGCTTGCTCCCCAGCTCAATTTCATACATCAGTCGCTTTCGGCACTGACAGTGGTATCATTGTCAGTTTACAAGAACATCACCGTTAGGTCACCAGGGCTGGGCAATATATCGATACAGTTCAAATTTGCACTATGATCCTTGCTCCAAGCAAGCTTTTGTAAGAAATATGTATATTCGTGCCTTCTATCAGTTTTCGATTCTAGCGCCTCTGTCTCAACAGCATTAGTGTACAACATGACAAATACTCGCAATATTAACGCAGAGGAACGGCTACATCAGTTCAGTGAGTTCACAAAAGTTCATTATTTGCATGTGCTTTAAAGGCCTTGCCGGTTAAACATGTCATTCACTGCTGATGCACCCGAACACGCACATGACTAAAAGCTTGTCCTAACAGCGCCTGGTTGCTGGGACTTAGTTATCTTTCGAGTCTTATTTCGCTAATACTCTCAAATACACACAAGGTTTACATAAGAACATTTGGTTATGTCTAAACTGAAAGCAAACCGAGAAAATTGAGAGAAATCTGCTTGTCAAATGCGCGTGTATATTAGACGTATAGGTCTTCAAGTGACAGTAGCCCTAATAATAAAAATGCAGCCGCTTGTTCTGAAAGGGATAGTTCCTTATTTATTCACTGTAATGTTGTTCCGAATCCTGTATTAATTATTTCTTGTTCTGAACACAAAAGAAGGTATTTTGAAGAATGTGGGTAACCAGAGCAGTTGCTGGTCCCCATTGACTTCCATAGGGAAAAATTTACTATGGAAATCACTGGGGTACATCAACTGTTTGGTTACCCACATTGTTCCAAATAACTTAAAACAGAAGAAATATATACAGCTATGGAAAAAATTAAGAGACCACTGCTCGAAATCAGCAGTTGCTCTGGGTTTATTATTTATAATATAAATAATAAATTCAGAGCAACTGCTGATTTCGCAGTGGTCTCTTAATTTTTTCCAATAGCTGTATATTTACTCTGTATATTTTCCTGCTTTTTTGTCCTTAGCCAATCATATGCCTGTATAATTATAAAAATCCATCCAGTGTTTTTTTTATCTCCTTATATGTTTTCCCAGTCTCAAATCGAGCCGTGACGTCACACTGTCGGACGCCCCTGTGAAGCACTGCCAGACAACCACACCAAGCCCGCATGCCTGCGTACAACCTTCACTGTATAGCAGACTTTTGAGTTTTTACCCTTTACACAGGAACATGGTGGTGGAGCGTTTTTAAGAGAGTGCAAAACAGACACACCCACCAACACACACACACATACAAACACACTTTTATACACATACACACAAATAAATTTTGATTACAAAAAGTATGTTTTGAATTTTTAAAAATCACAGCTTCATCGCAATGTTACCGAAACTTGGTGACTTTTATGGCATTATGTACTGTATGTGAACACACAAAACAATTGAGGTCATGATCTGAGCATGCTAAGTGGTCTTAAAAAAAAGTCACACTTGTGGTCTTTGGTCAAAAATGACCCCATAGGAAATGGAGAAAAAAAATTAAAAAAAAATTTGAATTTTAGTTTTTTTGTCAATTTTTTTAATAAGAAATATTTTTTGAGATTGTTTCAACTATATAATACAAATCCACCAAAAAAAAAACTAAAAAAAAAAAAAAAACAATCCATAGAGAGCTGTGCATGCCATCTAGTGGTTACACCATGATTCTACGCTTTTTCTCTATACTGTAACCAGATGGTGCTTATTTTCTTCAAAAATTATTTTTTTTTCTGAAGGCCTAGACTCTATATTATACTAAAATACTGCATTAATATTTAAAAAAAAATAATAATATATAAATATAGAAAAATATATATATTTTACATGCCTAAAATAAACTATAAATATTGCATCATTAATAATAATTTCAATTAAATTGTCAAAAAAAAACTAAATTAAAAAGAATAAATATTATAGAACAAAAATAAATTGCATTGGTTTTACTGGGATGGAGAAAGTTTCATTTTTAGGTGTCCGGTCACTTTTGACCGGTAAGATAACAAGTGTGACTCAGAAACGAAGAGCCCCTGAGGGTTAAAGAGGTCTAGGGTTAATAGGGTAAATAACATATAAGTATTAAATTTAGAAAGAAAACCGGTTCAGTTACTGATAACTTGTGTGTTGAGATGAATCAGACAGAGACGGATATGGTCAAATACTTTTTGGTAGGCCAAAATAATAATACACCCGATTGTTTTACAGTGTCAAAATGAATAAAGAAATATTTACACAATATAAACAAGTTGTAAGAAAACACAACTTATTATTATTTATTATTATTATTTGTTAACAGACAAGTATTTATGATATCCATTAGCATGCTAAAGATATTTTGAGAGCAATGCACAAGGTTAAGATTTAGTTAATGCTACTTTCATTGAATCTACTTATTCATGTCAGGAAAAACACTGCATCATCCCAAAACAGCAACCCAATCTGAAAATGTGTGATTCATAACATTCAATTAATTTAGTATAAGGTAAATCACCTGCGTGAAGTTGGCCCCCCACCCAACGCAAAACATCGTCAGAAATCGTTTGTGCTCCATTTGTGCTGTAAAAAGTTTTGTTTGTGCTGCTTCGGTTTTTTAGATATTAAAATAATATTTTTAGGTCATTCTGAGGTCACTCAGCCCCCCCACATGATCAAAATTCACCAAAAATAGACTTGTTCGTTTGTGCTTCATTTCTGCTGGATTTGCGTCGGTAAAATTTTCGTTTGTTCCAGCCCCAGCCAGATCATGTGGAGGGGCTGAGTGACCTCAGAATGACCTAAACATATTATTTTAATATCTAAAAAACCAAAGCAGCACAAACAAAACCTTTTACAGCACAAACGATTGAGCATATTTTGACGACGTTTTGCGTTGGAATGGGGCCAACTTCACGCAGGTACATAAATCAGATTTAGATTTGTATTCTTTTCTCTCTTTTTCATTTGTCAAACCAGTTAAAAAACAAGTAGGCTACCATACATCATGCATACAATGAAGATAAAGGCCAGTTTAAAGCATTTTAAAGTGTCAAAAGTAATGCAGAACATTTTACAACAAAATAAAAACTTTAAAAAAGTTGTGATTGAGTACAGTGCATGAAAGTAATTGTTTAGGTCACTGAACAGGACCCTTGGATCATATGATCTTTCTTTTTCTGTTTACAGATGTATGTGTTTCCAAATACTCTGAAAGCAGTCCTACTGTAGAAACATTACTGATGAACTCTGCCTTTTTTCTGACTTCCATTAGACATGAGACTGAATGCGATCTTGAAATCCAGACTTGGCTTCTTGTTTCTCAAACTCAATCATCAGATCGATGTAGTCAGGGGTGGACAGAGGATTTTGCTTCAGGGCGATGTCCTGCAGACGCTCCAAGGTCTTTTGAGTTTTTATTTATTATTTATTCCGGCCACAATATTCTAGACAACCTCAAGCTCCTTTTCAAGCTCTACAAAGATCTAGTCTTTAGACATTCATGACAAGTTTCCTTTCTCTTTATGATTTCCTTTCCTATCATTTGATATGTCCTGACTGTTAAACAAAAAAGACCACCAAAAGTAAAATATATATGCATTTTAAATGTATTTATTGGCACAATGCTTAGATTGTTAGATTGGCTTAGATTGTGTTTTTTTTTCATGCAAAATGAATGACTAGCATCAATGAAAGTAAAACTACATCATTCCAAAACAGCATTCTTATACAAGCTCCTAATTTGTGATAAATAACATTCATGTAACAAGGTGTTAGGCAAAATCATACAGGTATGTATTATACATCAAATGAAGATGAAGACTATTTTTAAGCTAAAGAATTTTTAAGTTGAATAAAAATGCTTGCATACCATATTACCACAAAACCAAATGTTTTTGTTTATAGCTGTAGTAATTGTAGATAAAAGGTTTAAAATGTTACTTGAATGCAGAGCTTACTTTTTCTTGAACATAATTCTTTGCTTTACTGAACCCTTTACCGATCCCTTCACTGAACAGGACCCATGGATCATAGGATGATTCTTCTTTCTTGTTTCAGTTTGGTACGTTTTCAAATCCTCAGGAAGCGCTTCTCCTGTGGAAACCTTACTGATGATCTCTGCCTTCTTCCTGACTTCCATTAGAGACTGAATGCGATCTTGAAATCCAGACTTGGCCTCTTGTTTCTCAGACTCAATCATCAGATCAATGTAGTCAGGAGTGGACAGAGGATTGGGCTTCAGGGCGATTTCCTGCAGACGCTCCAAGGACTCTTGAGATTTTTCAATTAGTCCGGCCACAATATCCTGAACAACCTCAAGCTCCTTTTCAAGCTCTTCAAAGATCTTTTCTTTTGACATGACCTGTCCAAATGCATCCTCAAATCGCTTTTTTAAATCCTGATAGGTTTCCTTTCTCTTTTCTGTGACATAATCCCATTTATATTTCTGATTAGAGTGCACGTTCCAGGCACACTTTCCAGGACAGACATGACACTTTCCATTTGTCATTGCAGAACAATTCTCTTTATCACTGTCATTTCCATAGATACATGCATCATGACATGTGAAGTGACACTTTTGGCAGTTGGTCAAAAAGGTGCTTGATTTGTTTTCAATCTGTTTTGGGACAATTACTTCTAATTCATATTCAAAATCCTTGTTTGCCTCCATTTCAGTCTTGTGCTGGTCCAGAGCAGCTCTTGTCTTCTTGATTTCATCCAGTTTTGTCAGACCAGCATTTATTTGAGGCTGGAGACCTTCCACCAACACTTCTAGATGCTGTCGCTCTTTTAGGACCTCCCGTGTCAGAGACAAGCTCTTGGTTTCCATCTTGTTGAGGGATATGAAGAATTTTTCCATGCTAAAAAATCCCAGCTTCCAGAACATTTGGTCAAAGTTTCCACAGCTAGACGCATTGTCCTCTGGAGATTCACTATTGGTGGCAAACAGAGCAGAGTTGTTGAACTTGAAGTGAAGTGGTTCTCCAGACTCATTAGTAGAACAGGGAACCTCAGAGACTTTGATGGCCTCGAGAACAGGAGGTTTTTTCCCATCAGCAAAAGTGACCAGCACAAGGATGTTTTCAGCAATATCCTTCCCAAATATGGAAAGAATGGAGTCAAAGACGTATTTCTGTGTGTGTGTTAAACGGGCAAGTGAAGCCTGTACTACAAAACACACGGCATCAATGCAGTTCGATCCCTCCACGGGCAGAGAAGAACTCCTGAATCTGTGTTGTGATTTTCTGGTCATGTGAAATTCCTCTGGTATCCCCGAAGCCTGGTGTGTCCACAATAGTCAGAGAATAGGGAACCCGGAAACCATCCATGTAATTGATTTGGTATGCTGTTATCTCTGAAGTCTGACTTTCAGCTTGAGATTTCTGTTTCCCTTCATCTATTAGCACAAACCGGAAGTCATCTTCCCATTGCACTCCCAGAATGTAGTTGATCATGCTGTTAATTAGAGTGGATTTTCCTGCACCTGTGGCTCCGATCATCATAATGGTCTTGTTCTCTTTATTTTGTTCTTTGCCAAATGTGTTTCTTCTACAGAATCCATCACTGTTCTTCCATGTTTCAGACAGGTTGAGTTTAAACATGGGTAGGTTTTCATTGCTTCCATCTTTCTACTTGTTTGCTCCAGTTGTTCTTTATAAGATTTACAACACTTAATCCCTTTCCATAAGTGTGGTCTTTTTCCATGATTTGGCTGCTTGTGACTTTTCTTGGCATTTTAAGATCGTTGTTAACAGCAGACTGGCACTGACTAATGTTCTTTTTCTGACTTTTTCCAACCTCTGCTGGTTAAAGGAAAAGGAAATGATTGTCTGTGAGTCGATTTATAAATAAAGTATACAAAAGAAGTGAGTAAGACCCTGAGCGATATCACTAAAATATCAAATGATTTAAAATTGTATCACCTATTAAAATTGTATCACCTATTAATTAATTTAATCGTTTATAAGTTGACAGGTATAGTGCAACAAAAGCAAATATACTAGTGGTTGCACGACTTTAATGCTCTGCCATTATGTTTTACCCTTGACATTTCGACTAATCACTGATCATGTGGTTTTAATAGTGTGTCACACCAAACACAAATAGAGTGTCTGGCGTGACTGATTTCAATGTGAAGTCAATGTAAAGACACGTTTACGTGTGCCTAGAGGTCCTGCAATGTGAATGAGGCATGTTGTGCGCCGCGGTAGATTCACCCTTATTTGGTGCATTCATGCGTTTGATGCAAATTGTGCCTGACGTCCAAGTTATTGGACACCAAGCCTACATTTATTTGATCAAGAACACAGTTGAAAACAGCAATATTGCGAAATATTATTGAAGGAGCATTACACCCATTTCAACATTAATCTTTACTGAAAGTGCACATATGTAATTGAATTTTTGAATTTGGTGCCCTTTTGACCATGAAAAGACTGAAAATAAAATAAAAATAACTGAAGGGCGTATTTGTGTGTAAGACAACAACTCCCACAATGCACCACGGAGCACAGCTCCGCAAGCCACACTCTCTAATCCAGAACAGCGCAAACATAGAAATCATTCTTCCGTCTACAAGGCTAACGTTAGCTGTCACCAGAGTTTGAAATTCATTTCACACAAAATTTCTAGTTTGTTGGCGGTGGCGAGCAGGACGAGGGCGACTGGGCGAGGAATGTGAGAGGACAGCGCGAGGCCGGTGGCATGAATGATAATGAAAGACATCAGTGAGACGCACCAGTCCCGCATCTCCCACGAAGGAGCGAAAGCATAAAATGAGGAGCGACGATGGCAGATCGAGAAGAGAAACAGGCCTGGTTTTATGTTGTGTTTTGTTTGTTGTGTGTAGACCGCAGTCATCAATGAGGGGCTGCTGGCTTATATATTCTTTTGTATTTGTTCATTTTACTTTTAACATTTTTAAATGTTCGCGGTTCCCCGTGCCCTTCTTCCCACAACAAACAACCCGTTAACGTTACATTGGCAGACTCCAGAGTATGTGAGCGGAGTTGGAGCAAGAGCGAGGAGTGGAGCGGCATGATTTTGAATGGAGCGCGGAGCGGATTTTTCAAAAGTTCGGAGCGTTGTGGTTTTCACTTCGCTTCGAGCGCGCTCCACTACCGCTCATATCACGGAGGACAATTCATGCCAACGGCTCATTATAGAACTGCATTTTTAGTAAGGATTCACACGTTAAACACATTACGCTAGCATGATACAGATGCATTCACTCAAATAAAAAAAAAAATGTGTAGGTTATGATGACGCCGATGGACATGAGTGGCTGCGGGAGGTTATAGCCTAGTTATCAAGCCTACTGAATATGATCGGGCAACACGATCTCATGAAAGTGTGTATCTATAGCACATATTTTATTTCTCGTGCCATTCATATGCCAAAAAATCTTTTTGCGTGCAAATGAAGCACACTAAACCCCTTGGTTAGGATAATGGGTGTGAAGTGTGTTTTTGCCATTAAGTGCGTATCGTATGTACACAAGAAATAAAATATGTGCTGTAGATAGCCTACGCACTTTCATTGAGATCGGGCTGAATCGGGTGAAAGCACATTTTAAACAGGTAACACTTATTCACCAACGCAATCGCTTTCTCACTAATGCATTGCATTCAAACAAATGTAATCATACAGTTATTGTCTGTCCGTATTTGATTTTAAATGAGTATGAATCTGTAAGAAATGTAGTGACCTGTAGATAAATAACTGATGAAAACGAAGTTATTTTCTTCTTTCCAAACAAAATGTGCTCTGCAAAAAGCAGCAATGATATTTAATTTATAATGCTGATAACCTGTAATAAGCATAGCATATCATAGGAAAAGTTTTGCACACTATCCAAATCCAATAAACCACATTGCAACTATTCTCCTAACGTTTGTTTTTTATTTTTTTTATTTAACATACCTATGTCAGGCCTATTATGATGAGGAGACATTTTGTGAAATTTTAAAGCAAACTTAAATACTTTATTCGAATTTCCTTAGGGAACGAACACGGAGCGGTGTTTCTGATATCAATGAGCGAGGAGTGGAGCGGGAGCGGTAAATAGTGAAACCCGGAGCGGAGTGATTATTAAATGCTTGGAGCGTGGAGGGAAAATTGTTGCCCCTCCATCTCCGCTCACATACTCTGGCAGACTCATTAGTGAATTACTCCTCGTTTTTATTTCTTTTTATATGGTGAATTACTGCATGATACCTGGAATGTTCAATCAGGCGAAACTAGGAAGGTTCACATCACAACACAAACGTCCGTGTGCCGTCCAATCAGAGATTTTCTCCAGGAGAAATTGCCATTGTTGAAATTCTCTGCAGCAGACGGACTCTATCTGTGTCTGTAGCGCACAGCAGAGCACATGCACAGCAGTCCGCCTCAGTTCGAGCCAGTTCGGGCTTCTCGACGAACAGGCAGCCGCCTCCTGTTCCTCCCTCCTCGTAAAGATAGCCACGAACATCGAATTCGAGCAGCAGAATTTCATATCATGTTTAGTTTCTTCCGTCATTATCATACATCCTATCTCCACAGCACTTGTTAGCTTAGCTTCCAAAAGCAAGATGGCTGATATTGATTCAGTTTCTGCAAGTGAAGTCCCACCCACTGATCTGTAATAGGCCTGTTGGGTGAGTGGGTCCCACACCCTGGAATAATAATGAGCTAATGTTTGTAGTCTCTACACTTTTTAATGAAATTTGACTTCCTGCTTATTGTGACGCAAAATGACGATTTTTAGATCATAATAAGCAGGAAGTAAAACACTTAAATCCTTATTTCTCCCATCTCAGGGGAAAATAAGGGAATAAACCATGACCATTCAAAAATATGACTGGGTTTCTAAAGATACAAAGCTTAATGCAAATGGGTGAAGTGTCCCTTTAAAATGCAAAATAACTGAGAATGTACTCACCTGGACTATGCCCTGTTTTTTTCTGCGTTAGCAACTGATCACTGTTTGTCTTGAAAAATAATTATTGAATTAGAAAAGTTTTGATTAGAAGTCAAATTATTAAAATCACAATTAAAAAAATGACATTGTATTTTGTGAATTTTATATTCTACTTTACATGTTGGCCTTTGAATCTTCTACAATGAATTTTAACTTTACTGTATAAGATGTCATTTAGACCTTAGATTTGGACATTTTGGCTCTGTTTAAGGAGACTGCTTTACTCACTTTTTGTTCCTGGTTTGCCGCTTCAGTCCTGTGCCAGACTCTCCTCCACTGCGATCGCTCACTGTGGGTAACGATTTCTGTCCTCCTGTTCTCCTGTCATTCCTCGAGTTCTGCTTCGCTCCTCTCATCCTGTACCGAGTTCCTACGAGTAGCCATAGTCTGAAGCTCTTGTTGGTCTTTTGTCAATCTGCCTTTAGGTCTTCGTTTACACTCCTTGACACAACAATTCACAAAAGCTATTTATTAATTACAAATTTGACACAGTTGTTTTTTACATTTCAAGTATGACATACCATTTATAAATATAAGAGAAATTTTATTTCAAAGGAATTTTATTTTAAAGATTATTACAATTTTCTATATTTTATTGTTGTTTTGTACAACTTGTTGACATTACAAGGGTATCAGATTATAAATCCTACTGCTGAAAAAGTGGTTGTTTAATCATATATAAAAAAAATCTACAATCAATGTAAATACGTTTTTTACACCACTTTTTTTAATCAAACTACTTGCAACAGTTTGTAAATCTATTTGTTATACTAGAAAATACATGGTGTAATTTATTTTTCATTTATAGAAAATTAATTCATAGTTTTATATTTATTTGATCCCTTAATTCAACAAGGACAAAACAAAAATGAGTGTCATCCATATTGAAAGTAATTGAAGATTTTAGATAACATTAGAATAGGAAGAGTTTGTAATGTGTGTATGTAATGTAAAATGACAAGTAAAAGACTTACTGTTATTTAGGTGTCCTCTTGAATCTGCTCTTCATCTGTAACTGCAGCAAGCCTCAGCTTGATTTGTAAAATGTCTAACTGCTCCTCCTCCCCATTATGAAACTTTACTTTCAGTTTCCTTTACCTAGTAAATGTAAGGGTTTATAAGAATCGATACCCAAGCACTAGATGCCCAAACTCACCCCTGTCGACAAAACTGGTTTGAGAAGAGTCATTTGGTCTTTTTCATCTGAAAACAAGTAATATATGAAGGAAATGTGTGTTGTGGTTTTTACATTTTTTTAATAAAAATGTTAAAAGAAATTGATTAAAGTGTTTGAAAGACTTTGAAATCTCTATAAACAGATAAAAACAGGATAAATTAATTAAAGCAAATGAATTTGAAAAAGTAATTAAATCAAACAGAAATGTATTACTGTTTTTTACAATCACTTTGCTACTATTTTCAGAACCTTGATGTCATTTTTCAAAACTCCAGACACAAAACTCAAAGCGGTAATCACTTGTAACACAGGCTGTCTAATGTTCAAAGCAATGCATTGTGCATTCACATCTTTAAGAAATCTTGTCCTTGCACAATCATTGGTTCAAAAAACAAATTTACTGTGAAACACCATTGAAACATAACTATAGATCACACACACACAAGCAACCTTAGTTTCACTGTGTCATTGTTCGTTGAACAAAGTTTGTAATATATTGATTAGAGCCTGACCGATAAAAGATTTTGAAGGCCGATACCGATACAAATATTTGTTGGTTTTAAGATCGCATTTATCGGCCGATATATTTTTTTTTTTTTCAGAAACGCGAACAAAAAATTAACAGATAATTATATAATCATTAACAGTTATTTGTAGTATTTATGAGTTTTAACTAAATAATATGATAATGCATTTTAAAAAGAAACTTGTTTCTTTTATTGTGCAACAGAACAGACGATAGTGGCATTAGCTAGCTTTGTGGTTAGCTAGTAGTAGTGGTAGTAGTAGCCTTTATTGTCACTTAGTCACAAGTACTTGCGAAATTAGCCATCAGTCTATGATGAGCCATATATTAGCAATGGATTACGTCATACTGCAAATTGTAAAACATACATATATTTTCAATATAACAGGCTAAGGAGAGATGATACGTCTCACTGCTATAACTGTCACGCGCTATTAAAGAAATACTTCAGTCACATTGTCAAAAGTTAAAAGGACAGTCAGTCAACTACACTGTAACAACGTAACGTAATTATTACTAGCTAATTCCGCTTTACTTCTCAGCTTATTTAACAGCAGCAAAACTGGACATGATAGTTACAAATTTTGTCATGCTTATTGGAGTTAAAGGAGAACTCCGCGAACAATGAACCTTTGGTCTAATAAAACATTGGTACCTAGTCAATCGTTCTCTGAGTTTTGTTTTCATGATAATCGAATGTAAAGAGTTTTATCTATAAAAACTGTTTAGCGTATAATGCTAGCACTGGGGGCATTGACTAAGTAAAAAGAAATCGCTAGTTTATACCACTAACAAGGCTCAAAATAGCCCCACACTAACACAGTAACATAATGAGGGTCCCTACATGCAAAACGAAGCATTGAGAACTTTGTAAGAGTACAGACCGTTTAATCAAGAAGATACGTTATTAAAGACAGTTTACTTCATGTATACAGACAGGAGCCATCTTAGAATATAGTCTCGAGTAAGTCAATCCCCGAACGTGAACCAATCCCCGAACCAATTCGTGAAAGTAAAAGGGGGATTTAACTCTGAATGTGCAATCTCATTGGCTGATGCTAAATTTTTAAAGCCAGTTTTCTCAAAATAACTTTTCTCTCATACTCCAAGTCTGGAATCTCCACTTCAGTAGCACCGATATACACCAAACTTTCCAGTCTTGTAACTAATTATATTATGACGACATTTACAGAGGGATTTGTAAATATATTATTCGTACACTCTTAGAAGAAAAGGTTCTATATAGAACCTTAAAAGGTTCTAAAGCGCTACGTATTTGGAACCCAAAAATGCATTGCATGAATGATCAAAAAATTCAAGATACAGGGGTTAAAAAATTTAATTAATCAATAATCACACGAAGAGTGCCATTTCAGTTTTTATCCTTCAAAAATCAGCATGATTAAAATGGGATATTAAGTTACTACAACAGTTTAATAAACAATAATTTAATTACAACTGCAAAATGTTGCAGAATAATGTAATATATGAATGAATAATAGCCTATAAAGAACCTTTGTGCCAAAAGTCTTCTTTCTTGTCATTATCATCATTTTTTTGCATAAAAGGTCCTTTGCAGTTGAGTAAAGAACCCTATGCTACAAATATAGAACCCTTTTATCTAAAAGTGTAGCCTGATTTATATAACATTTTAATCCAAAAAACTAAATGGTGAAAATATTTGTTAAGGCTATTGACAGTATATTCTGATTTACAGGATAACAAAAGCAGATATCCATAAATCCCTCAGTAATTTTAAGAAAGAGCAGTATAACGTGTACATGATAAACCAAAAATGTATTGTTTGTTTGTTCAGAAGTGGGTGTAGTAAAGGAGTAAATTACCAAAATGAAAAATGACTGACCATGATATTCTTTGTTAACTTCTCAGCTTAGGTGAATTATTTAACCTTTACATTATTGTTGAACCATGGTATTAATAAAAACTACACAATAGTAAGAGCTGAACTGTTGCTTCATTAATCCAATTTCCTCCACCATGGAAAAAGTGTGCCTGTCTTGGGCCTGAAACTCCCGGGCTGAATATTGGCCCCTCTCCGGCCCTGCCGCTGAAGTCGGTTTGGTGTGTCCCTGGGATTATGACAAAATCATTTTTGTACCACTTTAGTTTAGGGTCCAATTCTCGCCATTAACTAGTTGCTTATTAGCATGCATTTTACTAGAATATTGTCTGTCAATAAGTAGGATATTTTCTGTTTATTAGTACTAGCACATATTAATGCCTTAATGAGAATAGTGAAAATTTAATACTAATCTAAAGTGTGACAAAAAATTGTATTACAATAATCCCAATTAAATTGCCTTCTGCCTTTGTGAATGCGCAAATGACTTTGAAATCACTCGTTTTTCTAAGCATCTTGCTACGCTGAGGAACACTGTGATGCGTTTTCACAACATTTTTCCAATGACGCTTCAGGTCTCTTTATATCGCTGAAACTCCCTTCACACTGAACGCACGTGAAAGGCCTCTCTCCGGTGTGAATTCTCATGTGAGTCTGAAGGTTTCCATTGAGTGTGAAACTCTTTCCACACTGAGGACAAGTGAAAGGCTTCTCTCCAGTGTGAATTCTCAAGTGCGTCTGCAGGTTTCCTTTAAGTGTAAAACCCTTCCCACACTGATAGCACATGAAAGGCTTCTCTCCAGTGTGACTTATTACATGATTCTCAAGGTGTTTACTGTCTTTATATCTCTCCCCACACTGATGACACTTAAAACAGGACTTTTTTGAGTGAAGCCTCATGTGCAGTTTAAGGGTTAACTTGTGTCCCAAACTCTTTCCACACTGATCACATGTGAAAGGCTTCTCTCCAGTGTGACTGTTCAAGTGATACCTTAGGTTTAGATATCTGTCGTGAAACTCTTTCCACACAGTTTGCAGGGGAAGGGCTTCTCTCCATTGTGAAGTCTAACGTGCCTGTTAAAGCTTCCCGTTTGAGTAAAACCTTTTCCACACTGAGGGCAGGTGTAAGGCTTCTCTCCCTTATGAACTCTCATGTGGGTTTTCAGGTTTCCTTTTTTCTTGAAACTCCTTCCACACAGCTGGCAGGTGAAGTTAGTCTTTTTAGTCTTTGAGCAACTAAACAAGTTTTCTCTAGTTGTGAAATCATGATGGTCGTTCTTCTCCGTTTCATTCAGTAGTCCACTCTCCTCTTTCAGCGCTGTCAGGTCTAAGGTGAAAATAGACAAGTTAACAAATGGCACCAAACAAGAGACACCAAACATGTAGGCATGTATGAAGAATCCAGTAGTCACAAAGCAACTGAAAGAGTTGTAACCTGTAATCTCAGAACCTCTTCACAATATTGTTTGCTCTTTACTTTTCAGGGACACATCCCAGTTATCAAAACCACTATCTAAAACCCACAGTTTGACCAATAAGTAAACATTAAAACCTGCTATTTAAGTCTAAAATATTATAAAACATTGGCATCTCAACTGTGTTCAGTTTTGCAGAGAAACTGTATTTGAGAACAATATCAGTCAGGATGTAAGCCACATTTATGTATATTAAAGGGGGGGTTTTCTAGGATCTCATTTTTTCATTTTAAATAGTGTGTAATGTTGCTGTTGGTGCATGAACAGTATCTGCAAATTTGCAGCGCTGAAAGTTTAGTGTAAGCAGAGATATCGTCTTTTAAAAATCAGGAAGTATAATTGCTTACAAAAACGACTCGATTGGGACTACAGCTGGGTTATGGTACGTCACTAACCCACACATTTGCATCAACCACTCCCTCCGGAATATGCAGGAAAGGGCATGCGTCGAGTGAGTTGTGTTCACCGCAACTGGTCAGGTCTTCTGTGTTTCGGGCTTCCCACGGACGCTATACTTCGACAACAATGGATACAATTTATGTTTGATTATATTCCTGAAAGTGACGATGGTAATCTAGCTCTCTGTGCTGCGCATTTACGAGAGACAGCTTCCAGAATCTCCACGAATTCAACACCGGATTCAACAAGAAACTTTTTCTAAGACATGAAGCAGATCCAACTTTAAAACCAGAGTCAGCAGTTGTTGGGCCACAACCTGTAAGTAGGCTAAGACTTAATCATTTTAAATGTATTTGCATGTATAATTCCCGACGTAGCCTTGTGTTTTATTTATTTTCAAATGCCAGCGCTGGCTTTGTAGGCTTTATGGGCTACTAGTTAGTTAGGCTATTTTGTGTCTATGACAAACGCGTACAAACATTATGGACCTGAATTTTGTAAAAGTACTAAATGTTCTAAAATGTATTTTTCATGTATATATGCTTTATGACATTATTTTTGATTTGATCAAGAACGTAAACTTGCCAACGCTGTTTGTGTCATCGCGGCTTTCTCGGTCTGATTCTGCCTCACTGATACTGCAGTCTCGACATCATTATTTACATGTATCCACCGTCTCTGGTATCCACGTTTGGCATGTCCGTTTTCGCGCCCGTAAAGGTAATGGGCGTTAACCTTCGCGACAACGTGAGCGACAGTTTAGCCAATCACAACACACCGGCCCAAACAAACCAATCTGAGAGCCGACCACGTGATTCTGAGGGAGTGTTTTCATAGACTCAGGAAGTCAACCGCTCGTTCAGAGGGGAGAGGAGAGCGCGGCTTACAAAAAAGGTGAAATTTATGAAAAATAAGACTTTTAAAAAAAGAAAAACCACGGATACATGTTATATTGCACCCCAGAAACACAATCATGCAAAGAAAATACGGAGTAAACCCCCCCTTTAAAGAAATAAACAAACTGCTTTCGGCATCTAGTCATTAGATCTTTCGCCAACACGGACTATGACATTCTCTTGAAAATAATTTTGTTGGCTTTTGTAGACATCCATCACATCTAGCTGACTGCTACTTGAGTAAATGAAGAGTCTTCTTATCAAACACAAGGAAAGTATGGTGTGCCACAGGGCTCAGTATTAGGTTCTCTCTGCTTTTCTCCTCATATGCTTCCCCAAGGAGTTAATGTCATTATATTTCACTGTTATGTCAATAATACTTAGTTTTAACACAACATTGTTAGTTCTTTACAACATTCCAGACTGTTTTAAGGATAGCAAATATAGGATGTCTAGTAATTTTCCTGTTCTAATTCTGGCAAAAAATCTCCAAATATCTTGATCCCAATGGATGGATGTAACAGTACATTTCTAATGTGTGTATTACAGCCTTCTATGCTCTTTTACATGTTGCAGGATCAAGTCACACCGAAAGCTCTCAGATTTTGTTAAAATATCTTAATTTGTGTAGCGATGAACAAAGGTCTTGCTGGTTTGGAACGACATGAGGGCAGAGCCAATCCTCCCTATACACACAATACGCAAGTTGCGTAGGGCCCTGCCTCCCACTCGTGTCAAAGCGCGTGAATCAAAGTTTACTACATCGACGGAAATAATTAAGCCGGACTATCCCGGTCACGAAAAGAAAGACTGAGAGAAAAACACCATGTGAGTGAAGAATTGCGGGAACAGCGATCACCTCTCCAAGTCTGGTATCACCAAAGAACAGTAGTCACCATTAGCTCAGGTTTGTTTCGCTAATTAATAGGACTATTTAAATGCGAATGAAAGTTGATGTACATCTGTCTATCTAACCAGCCCGATCTCATGAAAACACGTATCTGTTCGAAAAAATTTAATTTATCGTGTCATTTATACACCAAAAATAGTTATTGCGTGCATAAGATAGGCCTACACAGTTTTCACAGGATGCATTTTTATGAAATATTTAAAATTAAATTTAAAATGTGAATTATTGATATTGATATAAAATATGTCTATTTCTGATATCAGGAATTACATTTTCATTAGTTCTACCTAAACGAGGGAGGATTGTAGTGGGAGAACTGGGGTGTCAGGTGTGACTGTGTGCAAAATGGCAAATGGTTTTCATGCCTCATGGGTCTGGAAGGCCCCTTAACAGAGTTTTGCTTAGGGCCCCAGGGAGGTCAGGATCGGCTCTGCATGAGAAATTAATGCTATTTTTGGGTGAACTAACCATATAAGAGTTGAAACTGTAAAGGGTATTTTGTTTGTTTAAAGGAATAATAAAAACAAAACTTTGTGCTTTTTTAAAATAAATAAAACTAATGGCACTTTTCCACTACACAGTAACAGCTCAGACTCCTGTCTCGCCTTTGTTTGGTTTTCCACTGTGTAAAAATTGTACCTGTACCTGCTTTCGGCTACTTTTTTTGTACCACCTCCGGCGAGGTTCTGAGCGAGCTAAGGTGATACTAAAATGTCACGTGAAAACAATGCCGACTGCTGATTGGTCAGAGAAATCGTCACCATTCACTGCGTCATCATTACACGCGCCAGATGGAGTATCCAGAATAACCCCACCATTTTTAAATAGTTTGGCCAGAGATAGTTGCTAAACTTACTACTATTATTATGGCAACTCGGAAGAATACGCCGTGGTCAAACAAGGAGGTGCAGACTTTCCTTTGGTTGCCGAAGAGAGGATCCTGCGAGAGCTTGATAGGGCAACAAGGAACAAAAGGCGTCGGCTATGGACGACCGGGTACTATTTTGTGTCAAATACTGTCTGCAAAGGAAAACGGAATCAAAAGCGAGCCGAGCCAAGTCAAGCTGGTACTGTTAATAGAAAAGCGCCATAACAGGAAATGCTTTCTACTTTCTCAATCTCCGTGTGCGCGGACACAAAAATGAACTGAAACTCAGTGTATGCTTGCCTCACAGACATGAGTAATATCTATAGAAAGCCTGAAACTTTTAGAAGCTTATTCATGAAATCAAGCACTCTATTTATATATATATATATTAAAGGCTTATTATGGATTAGTATACCTGCCAGCCAGTGTATATTCAAGTAATTAAGTTAATACATGCGATTAGTTGATGGCTCAAATGAATGGCCACTAGTCGATAATTGTTTACGTAACGCTACTTTTTTAATCAGTCAGTGAGTGACTTACGACACATTTACAATCGTTTAAAAAACAATAGCTCTAAGCACATTATTTTATTATATGTCCTGACAGTGATTATTTTTATTTCATGAATATATAGGACACATTTATATTACTGTTTCTTTGCATTTATTTTGGATTTATTGTCAGTGCTGTGCTCACAGTTCACAGTGTTCGTCAGCCACCAACAAAAGACCCTTTTGACCCTGTTAGGACATGATGCAGATAGCAAACTGACATTGAATCAACGTGGAAACATGACATTGAAACAACGTTGATCTGACATTGTTTTGCTCATCGAATTAACGTTGAACCAACGCTCAGACGCGCCATTCTTCAAAACTAACGGAAAATCAACTTGAAATCAACATCGTTTCAAAGTTACTAGGAAAGCAGTTAGTTTTGAAGAATGGCACGTCTGAGCGTTGGTTCAACGTTAATTCGATGAGCAAAACAATGTTAGATCAACGTTGTTTCAATGTCATGTTTCCACGTTGATTCAATGTCAGTTTGCTATCTGTCATTCTTCAAAACTATCAATAATTTCTGTAGAGCTGGACATTTTAATAAGGATAAAATGAAAGAGTTCAGCTGTGAGAATAAAACTGACCTGTTTGTTCCTCGGGATCTTCTTTTTTCACTCTTTGAACAGGGAATGTTTCTTCAATCTGCATGTCTTCAGTCTCCTCTTTAATAAACGCCATCTTTGTTTGTTCCTCAGTTTCTTCTTGTTTTACTCTAAATGTTTCTTCAGTCCTCATGTCTTCACTCTCCTCTTTAATAAACGCCATCTTTATAATAGTATGTTTAGGATGAGAATAATTAGATGAAACAAAAACACTCAAAACTAAATCTCTGTGTGTGTCTCAATCAGCATGCGAGTGAGAGTTAATAAGCTTAAATCACCTGATTAGACTATAAGTTATAAAAAGACTCAAAACTAGCACTACAAATGAATAAAATAACAGAATATACAACATCTCCTGAATTAAATTAATATTTGGTTTTAAAAATTGGTAGTTAATGATATGCAATTACGTTTTAAAAATTTTTTTTTGTGTGTTTACTGTTCTCGTTGCATTTACACTATTGTCACGTTCGCTGAATCGAGCGCTTTGGATAAGTGAATCGTTTTGAAAAGTATTTGATTCAATTGACTCGGAGTTTCAAAAGCTCTGTTTTGCGAAATGAGACGAAGAATTTCTGTTAATGATTGTGTGGATGAGCTTTACTCAAACAAATAAACATGCACTGATGTTAGATAATGCATCACAAGGTCACATTGAATAATAACGCATTACGTTTACAATTCCTGTTAAAACTATGCAATTACCTGAATGGATAGCTTTGAATTAAACACTTTACAAACACTAATCGTCTTCAGCCGTTTTACAACAGAAGCAAGAGCGCGGCGCAGCCTTATGACGTCAAATCACAACTCCAAAATAAAAGTCCTATTTTAAAATGACTGTGTATAGACATACGTATGTGCATATTCATACGAATAATACAACACATGTCAGCAGCATCCAGAGTTACATTTTATGTCAAATAGAAAATATATGTTGTTTAGTGATGTGCTGAAAATAACTACCAAAAAGAAAGGGTTTGAACCACATCTAATACGGGAGATTCTGTCTAAAAGGCAAAACACTAATGATTTAAACGATTTAGTGCATACACCATTTCTTTATTTACTTATTTTATTGCTTACTTTTCTAATTCAAACTTTTTTCCCAGTTTTGTTTGATATGAATCAAATGTATCAAAAACTATTAGTGAACTCAAGATAGCTAGCTTTATCATTTTTGATAGAGCCTTTTTAGATTATCAGTCTTACCTGCATGTTGTTGAAGTGGATTCTTCTCAGATCTGTTCAATCTTACAGTGTTTCAGTCTGTAGTTGTTGGTGTGTTTGAAATACGTCTTTAAAAAACACTTTTTTAGTGTTTGCTTTTTGCTTACTTATTAAATGCATTATATAAATAACTGGAGTATAAATTGTAGCATGTTTTAGATTATAAAAAAATAAAAAAAGGTTATAGTCCCAAAAATACAATATAGCAAATTATAACATTTTTTATTTTTATCAGATATTGTTTCCTCTTTTTCACAGTATCATACACACAAGACTGGGTCTCATCTTCAACTTAAGTTCAGAAGGTTGTTGAAAAATTGTAATATCCATTTTAATATTGTTTTAACTATCCAAGCTGGACAATGACATCACTGTTTTCAACAGAGCTGCTTTATAGATGAAATGAACTGTTGATGATCTTAATAACTGAATCAACAGCCTGAAATAAATAATGTTCCTGCTATCACTTTAAAGCTGCTTTAAAAGAATCTGTATTGTATAACGCTATATAAATCAAGGTGACTTGACTTGTATTTTTAAATGTTGAAATGTTGTATTTCTGACTGTTTTTATGTTTTAGATTATATTTACAATTTTACAAGATTGCACACTGAAGTACACATTTAAAGGGATAGTTCACACAAAAATTAGTTTTTACTTACTTTTACAGAAACAAAATTCCAGTCTTGAGCAACAAATGTTACAAATAATACATTATTAAGTGTTCCATAGATGTGGAGTCTTGAGGACAAATATACATTAACAAAATATTATATTACTTTAAAATGAAACAAACCTTACATTAACTGATCTTATGTAATATTGTTAATGTTTTAAGGCTGTGTCTGATGCTGTGCCACTGAAACATCAATAGCTTTCTATTTGTCAGTCTCTGTTGAATATTAACCTCCATTTGTCATTTAAAAACCCCTTCTCTGATTTTTGTGTGATTTTGACATTAGGCTGAGTTTGTTTAGGGCTCATGGTCGGATATTTATCTTTACCACTACAAGCAATGTGAAAGCAGATGTTCAGATATATATGTTACAGATCTACCTGTATTGTGCATGCTAATGTGGAAAGATGATTGCAATCATTTACCTTTAGGATTTATTCATCTGTTTTTGAATAATATGTGACCCTAATAATTGTTTAATTTATAGACAAACATTGACAGTAATAGTTTTTGCTATGGCACTAGAAAATGTATCAAACAAAAATGACTAAATGGCTTGTGGAAAAAAACCTGATAATAATAATTAAAAAATAAATTGCCAACCTCATGACTTGAGAATCTCAAATATTAAATGTGTTACAAACACTTTCATAAGCAGATTTTCAGAACACAATTATGTATTTAAATGTCTTTATTACTCTAAATACTTCTTGTAAGTTTTATTAGGACCAGAGCACTGATGGTGAGAGGATCCTATTGTTTTTGCTTCGTGTATTATTATTTATATGTGTTTTTTTCTTTCTTTTTTTAATGTAATGTTCATGCACATTTTAGCACGTAAACAGGACTTTTATTATGGTTCGGTGAAGTGACGTCATATGGCTGCGCCGCACTTCTGCAACTGTTGTGATTTGGCTGAAGAAAGGTTAGTGTTTTAAACCGTTTATTTAGATGCAAACCATTCAGTGTATTTTGTAGTTTTTTCCAAGCGATCAAAAGGCAAATATTTATTATTGAATGTAACATTGTAATGCTTTATCTAAAGTTAATGCACGTTATTTCTTGTGAGTAAAGTGTCTTTTACACTTGAGGAAAATTATTTAATAATTTAATAAAATAATTTCTTATTTTGCTTAAATGGTAAACACGAATTTGTTCAGTTGTAAAAAGTGATGAGAGAAACGGATGTATTTAATATTTGATTGGATTTAACTGATGACACACACTGACGTCATCTGCTGGTTAGAACAGTGTAAATCCAATAAGAACAAAACATGACAAATGACTTTGAAACTTTGACAAACCACCTGTGTTTTTAGTCTAATCGAGTGATTTAAGTCCATAACTCTTATTCTGACTGACTCTCTCACCAGTGAACTGAACTACTGAACTGATTGAGACACACAGATTTAGTGTGGGCTTATTTTTCTTTCTGTTAATTATTCTCATCTTAAACAGGACAAACACATAGGAAGCGACTGAGATTCACATGACACACAGTTATAAATATGGCGTTTATCAAAGAGGAGACTGAAGACGTGAAGATTGAAGAAACATTCAGTGTGAAACAAGAAGAAACTGAGACACAAACGGGTTGGTTTATTTGATCCTTATTAAAATGTCCAGCTCTATAGAAATGAAAGATACTTTTGAAGAATATCATATGAGTGTCCTAAATAAAGTGGGTTTATTTGACATGTAGAGGTCAGACATGAGATCACATGACCAGACCAACACTAATGCAAGTATAAAATGTTTAAATTGCTATTTATTTTTGGATATAATCTACAAAATTGTATGGGTGTGTTTAAATAGCAGTTTTTACATTAACTTCTACAGCTAATTCTAAAATTGTTTTTACTCCATCTCGTTTTTGAAATGTAATAATTTACACAGTGGCTGTCATAAAGTGTTTTCATGACAGTTTTATTGAAAAAACAATGAAAATAGCATAGTGCTATTGTGAATTCGCAAGGGTGTTAATCAAATAAATAAACATATGCCCTGTGAGTTTAATATTGTAAGATACATCATTGATAATCCTATACCAAAACATAAGAATACATCAATATGTTATTAAATATGCTAACTGTTATACACGATTTCAAATAAAAAGTTGAATCCCTTGTGCTGAGTCCACATGTTCTTGGACGCATTTTTAAAATTTAATTTAAGCAATACATAAACATTTGAATTAAATGTTGTTTGGTCAATATTAAACAAGGATTTGATCTGCTGTAAAACACAAGAGCGTTGGCGCCCTCTGCAGGCATTTGTTTTAATACATAATGTCCATAAGATGATTGTTCATATTGTGTATAATATAAAATAATAATAATAATAGAGCTAAGGGGCGTTGTTGGCTACGACACGGATCAAAGTACCTGAAACCCCTCAACTGTACTAAATTCACTGTAAAACACGGCTTCAAAGGGGGTTATTGCTTTTATTAAACAGTTACTCTATAAAAAAAACATTCATTTTAATATTTGTTTTATTCAAACAATAAACACCAGCAACACGTAGGTTACACTTAGCTTCCTCCTGATCAAAAAAGACAGAAGCCTTAAAATTGAACTTTTTCCCCCAGGAAAGCCAATCAAATGTTTAGAATTTTTCAATATTTTTATGATACTTTGGATTAATTATATAATTTTTATGAGCTATTTTTCCATTAGGATACATTTTTTATTATTATTATTTTTTCACATCAAAATAGGGTGCAGGCTGCAGGTAAAAAAAAAATCCAAGTGAGAAGAGCACCATCCAGTGGCTTTAAAAATATATAAATGTGTGTATTGTCCTTAACCGCCTGTAGGCTTCCTATAGCTTCCTATATAAATACATAGAAAGGCTTTTTGATTATTATTGTTGTTTTAGACATGATTTCTCCATCTTATTCATTTTTTATTTTATTATATATATATATATATATATATATATATATATATATATATATATATATATATATATATTCTAAGGGAACAGCAATTATGATTGAACAGCAAACAATCATACGAATAAAAATTTAATAATAATAAACATTATTTTAACTATATACATACAAACTGTATCACAGGACCATATACACAACTCTTGCTCACAGGAAGTTTGCAATTTTGGCAGATATTTCTGTTTTTCACATCCTCCGGCCTGCACGATTGGCACCTTTTCCTCTTTTGGGGAGGTTGTGTGCACACACAGGCAGAAGAGGGACCAGCTTCCTCATCTCTGGTATCCTGAACCTTTTTCAGGAAGCTCACAGAGGCTGGTGTGCGAGGAATGCTCTGTCGCCTTTGCTTAAAGGGGGTTATACCACTGCTTGAGTTAGCTCCTCAAGAAAAAGCCTCCTCCTGCAGCTTTTTGCCTGTCCGAAGGTGGGATTGATCTCCCTCCAGAACCAAAGAGTTGTAGGCCGAGACATCAAGGCCGACATGTAGGCCTTTTGATGTATTGTTATGTTTGTATTATATAAAAATTATATTTAAAAAAAAAAAGTTCTGAATAGAGCTTGGGAAATACAACTCAAAAGAAGATTTGATGTCTTCGGCTCTTGAAATGGCATACCTCGTGGGACCAGGTGTTTTCCTCATGATCTCCTTCGTGCTCTTCCTGGAGTTTGTGGTGGAGGAGATGAACTCCATAGTATTTCTCCATTTTTTGATAGAAATGATGGATCTCCCTGAATCATCCTCTGATGGCTGATCCTCGGTCACTGTCAGCCTCCAAAACTTGTCTGAAGTGTCATCTGATTCACTAAATTCTTCATTGTCACTTGCCTGAAGCAAGTTTGCAAGGGTCTCTTGAGCAGTATATCTTCTTGCCATTTTTGCTGTAGAATGAACTGTGGACTGTGGTGCCAGGCTGAGGGGAAAAGGACTGTTTTATTAACAAATACTCTGAATTGCCTGGTGGTTACCGGGGGCAACCTTGATTCTTTGATCTAACCAGTAGCCATAGGAGCAGGCAGGGGAGAAAATCTTTGTTTTACAAACAAATACTGTGATTGGAGAGTGTGTGTGTGCGTGTATGTGTCTGTCTGTAAGAGAGAGGATAAGAATCTCTTTCGGATTTTAATTAATCATGATTTATTGCTTTTATTTCAATAAATGTGTGTGAGTGTTTCATTTATTGATTTTATTTAGCATTTTCAAAAAATTGCTGTTGCATTCTTACCAGTTCATTTATTTTATTTCTCTCTCCCTCTGTGTTAGTGTGTGTGTGTGTGTGTATTTGAGCGATTTTTTTTTCATTTATTGATTTTATTTTGCATATTTGAAAAAAATTGCTGTTGCAGTCTTGTCAGTTTTATTTGCACTCTTGATGTTTTAGTGTCACCCCTTCATTGCTATACACTTTTTTTCTGCACAGTGGCTGATCTGTAGTTTGTACCACCAAAAGTTTCTTTGAGTTCTCCTATTTTCTTGTATTTACCATTCATTTCCTATGGTTGGCCATTTTTGACCGGAAGGAAGCTAAGTGTGACTATTTTTTCATATCCAAATCATTTCCTTGACATTTTTTCTGAAATGAGCCGAGAGGGGAGGGACTTAGGCTCTCATGCTCTCTATGCAGATAGACAGACGCAAATTTAGGTTGCTGGGCGCAAAGACTAACGTAAACACTGACATACAACACAGCTTCTTCAAGGTTGGATTTGGCCTGGCTCGAACTATAAACAGGAGATATTTCTCAAAACATCAAGAAAATACGTTCTTTCTTTCAAGGAGAGATACACTTTATCTAACACAGTAAAGTCTTTAACTAAGAAATGATCACTTAAACTGGTTCCAATGACTCTTGTGACCTATAGTCGTCAGGGTGAGCTAGAATGTTTTAACATGTTGAGGACCTTTCTCAAACAAAAAATCTCTCCGTATTTCATTATTTCGAAGCCGGGCTAAATGAGCAAGCGCTGTTACTGCATTCAGATATGAAATACAGACATAGAATACAAGAAAAAAACAGTAAGCACACTGGTCATTTCTATAACAAAGTAAATTCTCACAAGCCTAGAGAAGTCATTCAACTCATTTGATATTTAGAAGCAAAAATATTGATTAATTGCTTGATTGTAATCACTCATTAGATATACATTGAAGCAGTATTGAATTCCAGAATCCACCCCTTCAGTGCTGATTGAGACGCACCAATAGGCAAGAGATCAAGATTCTGCTGGCAATTTAGCATCTTCAATATCTCGGCCATATAACGGTGTAGCCATTGCAAAGGTTTAAATTAATGTCATAAAACTGACATGGGAAGAGACTCGGATCTACTAAGTGCTTTGTCTAAAAAGATCACATTGGTGTCGTAGGTTTGGTCATGGATATGGCTTCTGTGATTTAGGGTCATAACGCCACACACTGGCTGAAGAAAGAGTTGCACATATAACAGACTATTAAACAGTCCTCCAATATTTATCCACTTAAATAAACATGGCATCATGACTTGCGTAAACATACACGCCACTTTCAAGTCAAGTGACGTGTTATTTATACGCATTTTGAGCTATCCGCGTGTATGTCTACGCTGTTAAATGTCCGAGTGATTCTGCGTGAACGTACGCCGTTAAATGTCCGAGCGAAACGAAGCAAAATCTACATCTGGGGAGCGATGTTTTTTTCCTAGGATGGTAGGGGAAGACTCATAAATGGTATTAACCTCAGTGACAGGTAGGTTTAGGGATGGGGTTGGGGTAGGTCATATATTTATATATGCAGTAATGTAACGTTAAGTCAACGGCGATCATAAACACGCTGAAAAGCGATTATGCGTTTTGATAGCACGCCAAACATGGAAATTGGAATTGGCGTGTCGTATATGCCATTTCATGAGATCAGTCTGCTTAAATGCATGTGTGACACTGGGAACGAAGTGCTTGAGCCTGTTGTCGCTACTTACAGCTATGTATATTGTTGGGTTTTATGCTTTAAATTGCTAAACATTTTGATGTCTGTTGCTTTCTGCCATTAGCTAGGATTAACATATATTTGTCTCTATTTGCCTTAGACCTGATGGCACTGAAAGAGGAGGGTCAAGATCTGAATGAGAAATACCATGATTTCCTCACTGAAGAAACATGCTCAGAGACTGAAAAGACTTCCTCTGAAAAAGGTGCTCAAGACACAGGAACTAGAAGTCAGTTCATCTGCGTACAGTGTGGAAAGTCTTTCAAAAAAAATGGAAACCTTAAAGTCCATATGAGAATTCACACTGGAGAGAAGCCTTTCACCTGCCAACAGTGTGGAAAGAGTTTTTATCAACATGGAAACTTTAAAGTCCACATGAGAATTCACACTGGAGAAAAGCCATTCACATGTAATCAGTGTGGAAAGAGTTTCGCACATAAAGGAACGCTTTATGCTCACATGATCGTTCACACTGGAGAGAGCGCGTACACCTGCAAACTGTGTGGAAAAACCTTGAATCGAAAAGGTAATCTTAAGGCTCACATGAGAATTCACACTGGAGAGAAGCCTTTCTCGTGTGGTCAGTGCGGAAAATGTTTCGCACGGAAAGAAACCCTTACTCAGCACATGAAGCTTCACTTAAGAGCGAACTGTTTTACATGTCATCAGTGTGGGATGAGGTTTAAAGACCAGAAACGTCTTAAACTCCATGTAAAAACTCACATCGGACAGAAGCCTTTTATGTGCCATCACTGTGGAATAGCTTGCACAAACACAGGAAACCTCAAGACTCACATGAGAGTTCACACCGGAGAGAAACCTTACACCTGTCCTCAGTGTGGGAAGAGCTTCCCGCAAAAAGAAAGTCTGAAGAGTCACATGAGACTTCACACCGGAGAGAAACCTTACACCTGTCCTCAGTGTGGAAAGAGCTTCACACATAAAGGAACCCGTTATACCCACATGAGACACACTGTCAAAAGAGGACTTTTATTTGATACGTGAAATGACCTTAAGATATCTAAAAAGTCATTTGCAAACTCATATAAGAAAGAAATTGCAGTGTTATGTCTTTTACTCTTAATTTCCGAGCATTTGATGTTTTGTATTGATCGTTGAATTGATTGTGTAATTGTCATGATTTTTTTACCCTAATTTCCTTCCACCGGGCGCGCCTTGCGTGCGCGTGTGTATGTGTGTGTGTGTCTCCATACCTTAAACATACTGCCAGTCTCTGTTCAGAATCGATTGTGTTCACGGTGCTTCCTCTCGGCGCAATTTCAGGATTGGATGGACGCAAACGCAATATTCTCTTTCTTCTCTTTCAATAAGAGAGAGGGCAACAAAATCATCCTCACTGCCTGACGAATTCATTTTGTATTTTTGCGTTTTTTTCCGCAACGGTTGAAAAAATACGCATCAGACTCAGTGTGCAAGGTTTCTCTGCGTGACGAATTTTTAGGCTGACGAACACGAAAAAACGCATCCGAAAATTTCGTACTCGGTGTGCAATGGCCTTTACTCTGAAATTGATGATTTTACTCTTGGCACTGGTCCAAGTGTACTTTTTATTATATTTGATTTCATTTATTTTACCAGGAAGTTCCATTGAGATACAATATCTCTTCTACCAGGGAGTCCTGGTCAAGATAGGGAGCACAAACAAAAAGTACAAATACATAACACAACATAATAAACAAACGAAAGTACCCTTATCTGAGAAACAATACAAATCCTAATCAACTGTTAAAACATTTACACTGTTCTATAAATCAGACTTTAACTGTGCGTTCACACCAGACACGAATAGTGCGTCAAATTCGCACCTTGCACGTCTAGTTATATGCTTGAACACTTTGATTCCATTCGCGCGTCAAGAGCGAAACTGACGCCATTAAAAACAAAAGTTTTAAACTAAATTTACGCATGTCAGAATCGAAACCCGTTGGTGGCCATCATTTTTATGTTGATCGAGCATTCTTTGAGAGAGTCACAGCTCTGTATTTGCTCTGGAGAGCAGAACAGCGGCGTGGGAATCATTGTCACCATATTTGTGTCAGATTCAGATTTTTCAATTCGGGCGGCAGACGCGAATTCGCGTCAAACGCGTGAATGCACAAAAAGCACTAACTAAATCATTAACGCGTAACGGGCCAGACGCTCGATTCGCGCGCCGCGCTCTATGCCTCATTCGCACCGCAGGAATATTGTACGCGCGTAATGCCTCTTTGCATTGACTTACCATTGAAATCACTCGCGCCAGGGCTTTGTGCCGGGCTAATTGCCTCAGGCCTCTAGCACAGAATCCATACAGCATTTTCACCGTCAAGCCACTAAAACCCGCCAGTAACATGCTTCTTTGGAACAACGTCACACAAACCCATCATTTCATCAACAAATGCAAGTTTTATCAAATAGCTAATTAAAAATAAATCACTGTAAACTTGCGAGACCGCAAAACATGATAAAAGCGACCGTTTGTTGGCATTTTTGTTTTTATTTAAAGATTTAAAACCCAAGCATCAATGTTTTACCACAAGTTTACAATAAAAAGTGATACATTGATCACAATAAATTAATTTGTGTCAAGATTGTGTGGCAGGAGACCGCTCTTGGGGGAGCGGAGCTCTACTTATAAGCAACTACGCCACCCTGATTACAGGGAAAAATTTATATTGTACATCTAAGACTCAACACAGGACACACAGGAACGTGAATGTCCAGAAGGGTTAGAGACGTGGATACAAATAATACAAAAAGCTTTATTTCAATATTCACAATAGTTTTAAAAGAATAGTTTTAAAACTTAACTGGGCATACTTATTCACGATACAAAAGAGACCACACGATAAAGAGAGACCGAGGCTTAACGGCAGATACATCAACTCAGTAAGTACCAGGCTTTTAGATCACTCTCAGCACCCTGTGTATCAGCACACACACTGCAACACACAAAATCAGCACGCACCCACACAGCACTCTGTGACGAGCCCTCCACCACCACGTACAGGCCTACTAGTGGCCTACCCTGAAGCCTCGGCTCCTGTAATGAGAGCAAAAATATTACTAGAGGTCTCAAGATATATACATCACACTCAACAGGCACACATAATACACATTTAAACCAGTAACCTAAAAAACAAAATTACAAAGAAAATGAAAACATGAAATTCAAGGTCACCAAATACAATACTGTAAAACACTCAACGTAAACCAATCAGACAGTCAGTAACACAACCAATGATAAAGGAATATACTGGAAAGATTAAATGTATGGAAAAATTAAATACACAAAACAAACACTTGAAGAGTGTGGAAGGCACCCGGCAATCACGGTGGCTCGTACTGGGAAGCGAGCAAGCCTCACAAAGGACGCCTAGGCGGTGCACACACCCACGCACGTGTGTTGGGAAGAGAGTTTGTTATTAAAATAATCTTCATAATCAGCGTTGTACTGGTGAATCTGAGGCGGGATATGCCTCGTCATATTTTCTGTTGACGCCACAACACTGGACACGGACAAAAGGAAATGTTGCAAACCCATTTGTCCTTTGTGTCAACATCACTGGAGTAGGCTACATCCGAAATAGAACGGGGCATCAGTTTTCTATCAGGGATTTATCGTGTCACGCCGCGTCCGGTGGATAAAGTAGCATCACTCATTATAATGTGTTAGATTTGCTTTTGTCAAGTCATCCCGATAGCGTCTAGTGTAGGCGTGTTCTTTTGATATTTGTGAAATTGTAAGAGCTAAGGCTTGTTCACAATCATTGTTAGGAAAGGCCAGGTGGAGCAAATTTTAAAGCTTTATTAAATGTTCTGTCTCCCCTAATCTTGTCCCAGAAATCAGCAGACTGAGGCATATCATAAATAAATAAATAAAAAACATTAAAGGACAAGTAAGTTTCTAATTGAAAATGACAACAAAACAAGACATTGAATTTGTATAATTGGCATGAAGTCTAGATGACCAGTAGAGGTCATCTGTGTCCATTTATGTTTTAAATAAACCTTGTCTTCTTTTTTTATTGTCATGTGATTAATTTGCTTCAGCATAAATAGCCCACTTGACTCTAGTCTAGTGTCTGCTTATTTACCTGTATGATCGTGTTTTCTGGTGAGTTCTTGTTTTTCTCTTGTATCTCAACATCACTCATTCATTTAATTTTTTAACTCTAAGGTTTTCAGTAACATGTGTTGCAACAATCTGGTATTTAATGGTCTATTACCCCTTGTTTTTACATCTGATCCTGTGACAACATTTTAGTGTATTTCATTTTATTGACAGATAAGTATTTGCAAGGCTTAATGCTAAGAATTACATTTTACTGGCCCGTTTGAGCCAGAGGTTTACATTTTTACATGCACTGCCAAAAATTTCACTGACCACAACACAAAAATAGGTAATACATAAATCTACAGTTACTGGCATTGTGTTTGACCCATGCAACCTTAATAAATAAGGTTATAGCCCTAGTTTCCAAGGGGATGTTAGAGAAACTGTGATTTATAAACCCGTCTTTTTTATCTACACTAATTACTTAAGATATTTTGAACTGTGAAAAAGCAGTGAAAAAGAAGAGTCCCGACAACTTATAAAATTGCAGTCATTAGCTGCGCTCAAAAGGAAGTTGGCCTTTTTAATGTAGATTGTTTTTTTTATTGCAAGCTATGAATTTGTATCATAATGAATGTACTGTACTGAGTTACCTCATAGCTATTGGTCTGATACTCCATGAATAATGGTCTAAATTAGATCTGTCCATATAATGCAATCACTTGGATTAAATCATTCGATTCAAATGGAATACGTTTTCAAAATCATATAGATGTTGAAATGTGGGAGAATTTTTTCATATGGTTATTTCTAAGGATGATTATTACTAGATACATGCTCAAATTTTGACTTGCCTAAACTGCTGTGCATTAACCCTCTGGGGTCAGCAAACGCGCTGGCGCGCTTTGCGTGATTTTTTTCACATAGCAGCAAAAAAGACTTAAAATACAAATTTTTGGTCATGCAAATGAAAAAATAAACTAATGTCTCCTTTTTTATATGTCCGCTTACAATTGAAATAAAACATTGTGCTTTTGTAAAATAAAGAAAATAAATAGGGTGTGCTTTCTGCCTCTCCGTCTCCGTGAACTTTTTTTCTGGAGCACGATCTCTACACTTAAACAAAACTCAGCGAATACTATTCACACAGGCATGAGCAATATATCTTTATAGACTTTTAAGTGTGTACTTTTAAATGATCTAATTCAAAACTAAACACATTTTCTCTGTTTATGTAATCTATATAAAAAGAGAGAGCTACATAATGTGTTATACAAGTTATGATCATAATGATTTATGTCTGTTTTGCAGTAAATTAAGAACAGATTTTTTAATGTACTGGTTCAATAAAATAAATCTTCTGTAGTGCAACTTTAACAGCAAAGAACACTCAGTGTGTGACATTATAAACAGACTGTGAATTAAGTGACACCAGGTCACATATTCAATGCTTCTAATTATACTTTTAATGCTTTCATTTTTAAGCTGTCATGGCTACTTTGAAGACGATCCTCGCTGTCCTTTATCTGCTTCAATACTGCTGTTTGGGCTCAGACATGAATTGTAAGCAGGGAGAAGAATGTACACCCATCCAGGAAACCACACAAGTGTTCTGCGAGTGTCATAAGATGTTCCGCTGTCCATCATGTAATGACTATGAAGATCTTGAAGATAAAATCAATTATATGGTCTATAAACCAGTCCCTGATCTGACAACAATATATGTCAGTGTAAAGGAGCTGAAGGACTTCACTAAAGAAATAGTTGAATCTGTTCGACATGACATCCAGTGGACACAAATCTTTGTGAAATACAGCAATGTGACTGAGAAGTTTCGAAACATCAGCACTCTGCACACACAACTTAAAAACTATACAATTACCCAACGGCATTATGTTTCTGAAGTTGGAGCTCAGTTCACAGGGGAAACTCTTTTCAACTTTATCTCAGAAACTTTCACCACATGATGATTGGCACTGGATTTGGAGACAGCATTCTGGATATTTTCCGTAAGTCACTGGTCCAGGACTCGCAAAGTCAGACTAGTGAGCCAGTAGAGTGCACAAAATACTACAGTGATCAGATTGATTATTTTGTGCGCTACATGTTTGCTCTTGAAAAGGAAGCTGTTTTAGCTTGGTCAAAATATCTACTGGTCACTGGAAAATCAGAGAACAGTAATTCACTCGAGAAGTTTTTTCAGGACTATGTCTCACAGCAGTGGAGACTCTTCAATAAAAATGGATGTGGCCCTCTAAAGGCTGGGGATCTTCAAAATAGCCACTGCGAGAAGCTCTACCACAGCACAGCCCAGCAGCAGGTGAAACTGAAATGTGCTGGATCATACAAGCCCTTCCCCGAGATTGAGGTGTGCTCTGGAGGACGGTGGAGTGCCTTACCTGTGTGCTACGAGGAGCAGGGTAAACGGACGAGTCGAGTGCAGATCTGAAGGTGGATCCACTGTCTGCAAGGCCACATGTTCACCTGGCTGGGGCTCTGCCACACACCCTGAACCATCCGAGTACAAATGCTCACAGCCGCCCTGTCCATTCTTCATACCACACCAGTGTAACAACTGCACACAAAACAGCGTTTGTAAGGACAATGAGGTCTGCACTGGCACCATCGGCACATGTCGTGACGTTTGTCATGTTAAACCCTGTGGAGTGAACGCCAAATGCTCACTCTCCTCCAATCACGGCAGAAGCTGCACCTGTGTGAGCCCGTGGAAAGGAGACCCATACAGCGGCTGCAGGAGTCAGGACCTCCAGTGGGTTCAGACCAGAGATGTGCCCAGCAGTATGAAAACTCTTTATGATACACTCTTTTACTTTACATACACTCACATTAGATAGGCTGATTCTTAATTTTAATGTGCTTTTGTCCATGCTTTTTAAATCAATGTACAGTATCACGATTCATTACATCTTTAAGCACTTGTAGATCTTTATGGTTGAGCTTCTTCTTACAGTTCCATTCCATACCTGATCCCATGTACTGGAATTGCAATGGAACTGATCAGGACCTAAAATGTAGGGGGGGGGGGAATTATCTTTAAACTCACGTATGCTAATCTAAGACAACAGATTTGTATCTTCAAGCTAGAAGCTCTTAAATCAGTGAGCTTGATTAACCCATAAATCCTTGTGGTTTACAGATGCTGTTCTTTCTAAAACTCAATTTGCGGTGTGCAAAGCCATTGGACCTGACAGTGGGTGGCACAGTGGATTTGTACAGGATCATCGCTGCAATTATGAATATAATGGGCGCGCATTAGACCGATAGCTATGAGGTAACTCAGTATAGTACATTTATTTGTACATTTAAAACACCACAGATAACAAATACATGTGGGACAGTAAACAGACACTGTTGTCTAGGAGACGACGCCTCTCCTATTTCTTTAGAAATGACTGTAATAATCTGCAGGTTCTGGTTGATCCCTGTGGAGGAAGAGGTTGGAAATGGATGGAGGGGGAACAGGAGAACATGGTCCCGTATGATGAATCTAAGAGGTTTCCAGGAGTCAAATACTTTGTCTGCAGGTTAGTGCCAATACAAATAAAATCATAATGCCTATCTTGCAAAAAAAGTAAACCCTTCATGAAAAGTTGATTTTTAAAAACTTTAACTGAAAAATAATTTAATCCACCTTCGGAAATGATGTGTTTTATAGAGATTACAATAAATGTCACGTTGGGCACATCTGTGCTAGTGTTCTAATGTGCTCTTTTTCGCCCAATAGTTTGAAGAGTGATGGACTTGTAGGGAAGCTTTTCAACACGCGACTTGGTTTTCAGTGCCATATTCTCAGGAATCGAGAGACAAGACATGGAAGTTTCTATGCTCTGGTTCCACAACCATGTCTCTTACCTTTCAGTGCTTAAGTTTCTCTAGTTAATTTTTATCCTTTGGGTTGGTCGAGGTGCTGTATTTATCTTTCAGAAGAGACTGAACCTAAACACACAGATGGAAAGGAGTAACTCTCACAAAACATTTATTCAAGTGCTACAAACACATTGTTACATGTGTGCCCTGTGTTTCCCCTGTTCTTTGTGTTTTGGTTTATTCTGGTTTCCATTTTCCCGCTCCTCGTTACGGTTTAGTTTTTCACCTGTGTTTAATTAATTGCCCCAGCTGTGGCTTGTGTCCCCAATCTCTTTATGTGTATTTAAACCCTATGTTCTCCCTCACTCCTGGTCTGTTCTCATTTATGTTAGGTGTGTTTGCGCATCCTTTTTGCTTTGTTTTATTTTGTTTTGTTTTATTAAGTAAAGTATGTTGTTTTTGGAAATCCTGATCTCCTCATCTTCCCCTGCATACACCAACTGTAACAGAAGAACTGACCAAAACAACAATGAAAGCTATAATGTAGTTGATTTTGCTGTAACAAGGCCAGCAATCTCTCGAGGCCAACACTACCTGGCTACCTAGCTCCTTCCCTGATCGCTCATTGAGTGTTTTCTTCCATTCTGGCCTCAATGCAGAGATGAAGGCACGCATACCCAGTGTGGGACCTCGAGAGAACTTTGAGGCTTTTGTAGAGTGGGCGCTGTGGCATAACTGTGGAGTTCATTTCCACCTGCAGGATAAGTTGTGTATTTGCAGTAAAATCCAATATTTTCTGCACAGTTACTATTAACTCTGCTTTGCTGCCATCATGATATAAAATTTGATTGCAAATGTAAATGACAAATAAATGCTTCAATGAATGTTACTAGATTTGCATTGGATGTCTGTGTCAGTGTTACAGCCCAAAATAATTGTGGGTTATATATTTTTGTTGTTGACATTGTACATGTGATTTAATGGAGAGAATAAAATGCTAATAAATGATACAAATATTTACTTGATGATGGTCCATGGTTTATTTAAAATAATATTGTCATGAATAATTGAGTGAATTGAGTTTTTAAATGAGCTGCATAGAGTTCTTTTTCATGCTTGCAGTGGACGACATAAACACAAAATTGTCAAATGCCCATATTGTGAAGTATACTCATAAGCACAGTCTAAAATGAGTTAAAATGTTAAATACACGCAGAGCTCACTCGCTGCTCTTGACTGAATCACTTTTGTAGATTTAATAATGGCAAATTTATATTCAATTTATAATTTATGCAGTGAATACAGTGTTAGATAAAGAGCCTCTTAATTAAATTAAATTCAAATTTATTTGTATTGCGCTTTTCACAATACACAGTGGTTTCAAAGCAGCTTTACAGAAAGTGCATTTCAGAAATTTACATGGAAAAATAAATTTAGTTAATCATGTATTCATTTATGGCATAACATATCGCCAGTGTTGAGTCGTCTCTTCACAGGCATTGAGTCGTCTCATCGCAGGTGTTGGGAATCTGAAGTCTCTGTAAGAGGCTGGATACAAACGAAAAAACTTTAAAAACTTGAAGACAGTGACTAAGGCACCCCAGAGTCACCCCCTCCGTCCCCCACTCAACTCAGCCAAGCTTATGCCTCGTCCACACGAAGCCAGAGCTTCCCCTATCCGATAATTTTTTTTCCTCGTTCTAAAAAAAAAGTCCGTAAACACGGCGGCGTCTCGAAAAATATCTGCGTCCACACGAAACCACTGAAACCGACTGAAAACGATGTAGTAGACATCCCAGACCAGTATGCGGCACTGTAATTCTGCCATAGAGATACACTAAAAATGCGAGAAGAAGACTTAGAGCATGCGCATAAAACCTTGCGCGCTGTATAGGCAGTAAAATAAAAGGCTATGAAATATTATGCACCGTTGCTTATTTTCTTTTTTACCAAGAACTTTATTGAACAACCATAAATTGCCTGGTACAAAATAGAGAGTCAAGATATTCGATTAGTTAGCGGACTCAGAAAGCTTGCCACAAAGACCGGCAAAAGTAACAAATGTGTCAAATATAGACATTTTAATTCGTTATTAATAAACTAATGTTTTCTGTGTCATTCTTGACTGAAAAGAGGAAGTTGATGATGATGCTGACTCGCCACTTCACAGTAATTGTGAACGCGCCTATGGAGTAACGTAGCTAATGCACTTCATACGGATTAGGCTATACGAGAGAGTAGCCTATCTGTTTCTGTTCGTTTTTAATTGTTGTTTGTCGATGTTGTTTAAACGTAGCCATTTCAAGATTTCTATATATTTCTGAGTTTTCGGTTCATTTATGAGACGAGCTCCAGTTCACGAGCAATGCAAGTTATTTCGCGCCGGGGCGTCCACGTCCTGATGGCTATGGCTATTCTCTGCCTATATTTGCTTCTTATTTATTAAATCCAGGTAACTGGTTGATGAAACATTTATTAAAATAAAGATAAAATTGTTAAAAAAATGAAATTCACTTCAAAGAAGGGCTTTATAGAAAACAAAACTTAATGTGGTCAAAATTAGGTCTCCCGATATAGCCTATTGCGCATATGCATGCGGTTCACTTTTCATAATCAACATAGATTCAATAAAAGAATAACATATTTAAACATACATATTAAACTGAATAGGCCTACATTCTTTAATGGATATAACACGTAGCCTACGCCTAACCTACAGAAAAACGTAATGTCGGAGTGGAACATTTGGGGTGCGTTTTTTGAATAGCCAAAATAATCAAATAATTCCCATCGATCATCGAATATTTTTTTTGCTTTAAATCCCCATCCCTATAAAATACGAAATGTCTTTACCAGACAACAGACAAGCAGCAGACGAAAGAAAGTATAGGCCTAAAAAACAAAAACATTCAAGTAAATAATAAATAAAGGAATACAAGAGGCTCAGAAGTTTCTGCCGATTTATATTATATTATTATTATACAAGCAGTTTGGCAGTTGTTGTTGTCTGACAAGTCGACACGTGGGGTGATGACAGCATCGTTTCACAAAATATACGGATTGGCCGTACACACGAAAACGCAAGGGTGTCGTTTTCAGATTTATCCACCTTGGGACCCGGTTTCAAAAAATAGCGGTTTCACTCTCCCAAAACGCCGGATCCGTGTGGACGAAACGCCAATACGATAAAAAATTTATACGGATCCAGCGAATCGCGTCTTCGTGTGGACGGGGCCTTACTGACATCTACATCCCTCCTGCTGCTGAGACCTAACCACAATCTCACCGCAACCCAACCATACGCCCCAACCCGTTTGACTAAGGCTGTCGAGCCCCACTGGTGCGTTAAAGGGATAGTTCACTTTGAAATTAATTTTTGATATGTCTTAGCTTACCTCAAGGGCATCCAAGATGTAGGTGTCTTTGTTTCCACAGTACCGTATTTTCAATTTTGATATTTTTAGGTCAAACCGTTTGTTGTCTGTCAGTCATATAATGGAAGTCTCCTAAATATGGGGATCTCCTGAAAGAGCATGCACAGAGAAGTCTATATTAAACATGATTTATTGACTCGTACACATTGTAAGTACACATTGATGGCCTAAGACACGAAACGGTTTGTGTGAGGAAACGAACAGTATTTATACAGTTTTTACCTCTTGTAATCACAGCCACGTCCAACTGATCTGAAGGCACAGGCGCTTTGGTCTGCACATGCGCCGGAAGTGATCTCTTGCGCGTGTCCGTCACTCAATGTTTACACAGATTTCTGAAGTTTTACCTTTCACTGTGAAGATCTAAACATATTTAAATATATTGTGATTTCCTGTAGCTTAATGCCTGTCCCTGAACACCAGTGTAGTTTTGTAGTCGATCCAAGAGTATTTTATGATCTATAGTGTCGTATGCAGCGCTAAGATCAAGTAGAACGAGTATTGAGATACAGCCTTGGTCAGAAGCTAAAAGTAAATCATTTGTAATTTTTTAATTAGCGCAGTTTCAGTTCATCGGCACGTGATGTTTCAAGCACTGATCGCCAATCTCGCAGCTTGGCTTGCTTCTCCAGCAGACCACGGATCTGCTTCTCCATGGATTCCAGCTCCAATCGTACCGAAAACAGCTTGAATGTGTCCTCACCTGCACTCAGAGGTAACGTTAGACACACATCCGATATGTTCGCCATTATAACAGATGAACAGTAAATTAGTAGTGATACTACTAATATCACTACTAATTCAGGACTGAAATGCTGGACATAACCTGTATCCTTTCAGTGAAACAGGTGTAAAATGAGACGGTTGATAGGCGCGAAGCCCAGAAAAGGCTAGTAGCGAGATTGCGTTCCTTCGTTCCTTATGGATGTAGTATCTGTGTGTGGCAAAGTGCGTTTGGGCAGCTCTAATATAAATTAATTTGATATTATCTCCGACTACGCCACCTGAGGAATTTCACCCCAAGAATTTAGCCCTCTACTTAAAGGCACACGCAGATCCTAATCATGGATGAATCAGAGACAATGGTAGTCGTACAAAAGTTTATTAATTGTTAAGACACAATAATTTTAAAAGGTGTTGACCAGCAATCACTCTCATCAATTTGTTAAATCCTATTGTTGGCAGCAGAGGAACCTGGGCTTACCAACAGGGGCAGTCTCAAGATATCACCCTTAGAAAGAAAAAAAAAATCACTCTTTTCATGGTGCACACACATCCACAAGCACACACTCAGCAACTCATTTCAGAAAAGACCACGACACACAGTGAGGATGCCACCACCAAAAGATCACTCGTCTGACCCCCGGGTGCCCAGGTCCTAGGGTTGCAAAGTTTCCAGAAACTTTCCAGGATTTTCGGAAACTTTCCAGGATTTTCGGAAACTTTCCAGGATTTTTCGGAATCTTTCCAGGATTTTTCGGAAGTTTCTGGAAATTTACTGGAAATATTCAGCCCATTTGCAACCCTACCAGGTCCTGCTGACAAATAAAGAGAAGACAGTAAGAGAGAGCCTTGATATGCACAGAAAACAAAATACAACAAATTAATATAATCCCCAGAAGGGACCAACCATGTGGTCACCATCCAGTTAATGTTACACAATCAAAAACACCAAGAAAACAAAAAGGAACTGAAACTAAATAAAGAGTCCATTAATTCACTGGTCACCATTGAAATAAAAATACAGATTCAAAACATACTTGAACATGGAAATGAAAAAAAATAAAACATAAAGCATATCACACTTCCTTACTTGAGCCTAAGCCCAGAAAGTTCACTTTAACCCTTTAAGACCGACGGGAGCGTCGGCGCTCCGGTTTGCTGTGTCTGTTTAACAGCCTATAGAAACTGAAACCAAGTGGCTAGCTCAATCATTCTTTTTGCATACAAAACCCAGACATGTAACATGGTCAGATCAAGCCTCCAACATGCTCATGTTGCGTTGTTTTCACCTTCTAATGAGTCGTACAAAATGCATAAAATGCGTTTCTCAAAAAAATCACAAAAATGCATTGCATGTCTTTGCACACATGATCTGTAGATCTGCGATTGATAGTTACGGCTTCCGATGGCGCATTGATGTATCACGTTCGGTGCACTATGACAGATCAAGCCTCAACATGCTCATGTTGCGCGGTTTTCACCCTCTAATGAGTCTGTAATAATGCGTTTCCAAAAAAACACACAAAAATGCATTGCACGTCTTTGCACACATGTTCTGTAGATCTGCAATTGATAGTTACGTCTTCCGATGACGGATCATCGATCACGCCATCACGTCCTGTGCACTATGACCCCAGCGTGTGTCGCATATAGTGACGTCAAAAGCTGCCTCTTTTGGCCATGCGTTTGACTCATATAATAGGTTTGACTTGCACTTGACTCCCATCTGCTATATGTTCCTTCTTATCGTTATTGTCTTTTTACCATTGCTTCATTCTATCATTTCTTTCTCGTTTATACACTCGCAAATACAAGCACATTCACACACACACACACACACACACACGTGCCGCATGCGCGCAACGTTATGTCAAAATGAAAGTACACGGATGCACCGAGCTCCGTCTGCTCATCGCCTTTATTTATTTATTTTATATTTATTTTATTATTAATTGTTCTGACAGGGTCTATTTAATTTATATTCTAACCAATTCAATGTTCAATCAATATTCAAAAGCAAAATGTTATCTGTTTGACCACAAATGTAATTGAATATTTTACATATGGCATTTTACTCACCTTTTTTGAATGAGTGCATCTTAAAAACTAATTGATGTAAACAGTTCAAATCAATTCTGTATAGTTTTAAACTGTTTTATGCACATTTTTCTCATTGACAAGTTTGAGGTTGACATTTATCATTTTTTTTGTATTGAATAAAATATGTAGAATTTTTTTTTAATTGTTTTTCTTTTTGTTTATTGCACTTTTGAGATATTTATCTAGGTACTATTGATTTATTACAAACATAGCCTTCAAGTTGAGAAAGTAAGGATTATTTTGATGTATGGCATATGAAAATGCTCAAAAGAATGACAGCACAGCATGTAAAAATAGAAAGATATACTCTGGTGGAACTGTTCTATGGCAGGTCATAAAGGGTTAAAAAATAAAGTCATGAGAAACGTTTCAGTCCCGTGCTAGACGCTGGGAAATCAGAGGAAACAGAACAGCAGTTGTTGATGAAGCAGGACATTGGAGCAATCAGCACTTTAGGATGAGGCATAGCACGTAATACTCATTCGGAACGCCGCTATTTCCCTTAATGCGTGCCTAAAAACAAACAGAAGATGTTCCACTGCAATTCATTCACCCTTGGCTTCACGCCCGAGTAATACTCACAGCAAACATGCTGTCTCCGGATCACGCTCGCAAACTATGCGGTAGATAGAGCCACATGTCTCTGACGAAACTCATTGGCCGGAACGCAGATAGGTCGTACACTACATTAATCATCCAGATTAATCAAATTCTCAAGTGACCCAAAAGCACTGTAACTCACAAACGCTTCTCTCACCTGTCTCAATTGTCCACACCTGACTCTACGGGAAACACCCACACCCGGTAGACATCACAGCCATTAGATAGCAGCTTCAACGGGGTTTACGGGCAACCCATTCAACAGTGCACTCCAGCCAGGAAAGCAGCAGGCGAGGGTGACGTCACGGCCCCAGAAA
Source organism: Hybognathus amarus (assembly GCA_030378365.1). NCBI lineage: Eukaryota > Metazoa > Chordata > Actinopteri > Cypriniformes > Leuciscidae > Hybognathus > Hybognathus amarus. Next base: position 251,594 of record JAQIUQ010001072.1, on the reverse strand, counting down.
AATGACGCACATCAATGAACTGGTAGTCCAGTGCTCTTATACGCAACAGGTGACAGGCCATTGGCCAAACCACAAACAAGTAGGAGGGGTCAGTAACCCATCCTGCTACATGTGGTTTCTGAAGAGCATTTTTGAACCCTGAAGTGGGCTGACCGCCGCCATCTTTGCAGCGCTTCACCTCACGACACTTCCCGATAAAATAAAATGGGCAAAGAGGCGTGATGTGGGTGGAGCTGAGGTGCTAATAATGCTATATGCTACTGGCATTGAGCTAAATTGACAGCTGTTTGAAGAATTAAAGCCAATAGTTAAAGTTCATGTTTTTGCCCTTGGAAATATTGAAAAAGTTAAAAGACGTAACTAAAAGTAAGACTGTTTACTTTTTTATCAATTTTTTTAATCCCAATTAGTTAAGAGCATGTACAACAGTACATAGCACAGATCACACACATTTCTCACAACATACAAGAAGTCAACTATGTATATACACGATGCATTATTATTCTGCTAGTTAAAAATATATTATCATGCAGACAGTAACTTACAATATTGCTCTGAGCTTGAGGGTGTGACAGCAGGGCTGCCAATTCTCACACATTCAGCATGAGACTCACACAATTGAACCAATTCTCATGCTCTCACGCCACACCCACGATTTCTCAAGCTGAAGTGTAAACCCGGTCGGTCAAAGCCAGAAAGAGTTTATATATAGATCTACCTGTTGAGCCACTCGTGATGGACTAGTTATACCGCAAATTAGTTAAAATATCATGTAATCTAGAGCGAGACAGACAGATGTTAAGCTCAACCGCGCACACGCACGACGGCAGAGCTGACTGTGCACGCAACTCTCCCAACGGACGAGGCGTTTATACTTCACACGCTTGCCGTTGTGCTATTCTGTGAAATGACATGAGGCCACTCTGAGTTATTCTCCTCTAAACCACCAGGAATCATCAATGAAGTAGTTTGCCATTTATTAGTAGTTTATTAGTAGTTTATTAATTGCTTATTCATAAAATAGTGAATGCAGTAGTACGGGTTTATTGTAGCCTACTTTCACTGCATGTAAACTAGTTAAACAAGTGAAGCCTTATTGAAGAGTGTTTAAACCTTAATTTCATCAGCAGGGCTTACTTCTGATATTGTAGGCTTATTTTGTAAATGTAACCAATTACTTTAAACAAGTGCAAACTGGGTGCTTAATGAAAAATGTATGTGTTCCTATTCACAAAATGGTCGCCCATCAATACAAATGTCTCTGTGTATTGATGGATCATAAACATGCTGGTACAGATCAGTTCGGCCAGAAGCCGTGCGCAATGTTATAAAAACTGCCGTGCATACTGCACTGACATCATGGACGGAGAGAAAGCACTGACACCTGCAGGATTTCATCTGACGGAACTTTTTATTTTACACTACAAAGTTAAATAAGCACATGTGTTCCGTGACAGCAACAGTACCGCATAATGAGTGTGCTCTATATAGCTACAGACATTTTTTAAATCTAAACTCAAAAAAGTGATGAAATTGTCAGACATCCATTAGTGCATGCGAGGGAAACTACTGGAAATACAGAAATGGTTGTTTTCTCCATACTCTGAACAATGACTTTACAATATAAAGTGACCTTGAGTTTTCTGAAAGGCACTATATAAAATAAACATATTATTATTATTATTACAATAGTGATGCATTGCCTCTGGCAAGCTCCACTATAAAACAGTTTGACAAAAGTTTTGATCTCCATCTCCTGCTGAACTCCTTTGTGAGGAGAAAAAGCTGTATTTTGATTTGAAAGCTCTAGGCTTGAGGTTGAGCAAGGAATGGGGAAATCACCCAAACAATGAAAACACCCAATGTGCCAGGAAAACCACACAAAAAATTGGGACAGTTTGAAGAGAGAGAGATAGAGAAAGAGAGAGAGAGAGAGAGAAAATACCTTTTCCTTCCTCTTTTTCTTGTTCATTTAAAGCAAAAAGGGCACATTGCTGCCATTTTTGTAAGACTTAAATTACTACAAGGTTACATGGGTCAAAAACACAGAAAACAATAACTTGTCCTTTTAGCAAGTACCAATCTGAACCATGGGTTTACATTAAAAAAAAATTAAAAAATCAGGTTTTTTTGGGAGATTCAATGTGAAAGTATTAAAATATATAAATAGAACAATAAAATAATAGGTGCAATTAAATACAGATTAATTTTTTATTTTATTGTAATCAATTGACAGGACAAATAACTAATTATTATGGTTTAATTTTCACTCTTGGTGCAACAGACTGTACTTCTAGAATTATTGAGCCAGTCCTTGCTTATGGTGCCATTTGTTTTTGTTTTTTTTTATATGCTAACAGTTACCAACAAGAACAAATTCTTATTGGCAATGTATTTAGCACATAAAATTATTGGTATCCCTACCCCTATTTTATCAGATAGTGTCACTACATTCACGTTGCGAAAAGCACATCAAATACGAACTCAGCCACCCACTTTACAAATGTTTTATCCCCCTTCTGTATAGGTATAGGTTATCGATGTGTAGAAAGGCCAGGTATAGTAAGAGTTTTGTTCCTGTATCTATCGGAAATCGGCCATTGATGCATTACATATGCTCTCTTGTTGTTGTTTTTTTCTTTTTTCTATAATGTCAGCAGGACAAATTAAAATCAATCTATCTAAATCAGACTGAAACTATTTTGGGTAAAACTTTAGTATATCTTTCTGTCATTAATAAATAACTACACATGAACAAATGAGTGACACAATATTAACATTCAGTTTGCAAAAAAAAAAAAATCATCATCCAGCTCAGTTCAGTTCTTGTATAGTAGCATTAGTAAAGTTGAATGTTTATATTTAAGTGTCACCAACTAAGCAAGCCAGAGGCAACAGATGAAAAAAAAGGTTTTACTGATGCTACAAATGTGGCTTTCAAATGAAAGATTAATATCTTTCACTTGAAAGCCACATTTCTCAGGTCCTCTGCTTTGTGATTTCTCACTGCATGAGATAATGGATGTGTGGCATGTGAGCGTGACAACAGTGTGTATTGCGTGAGTTGGCAGCCCTGCAGATGTTGTTTGTGTAATATCAGCTTGCTCACTCCTTGCTCAACCTCAACCCAAGACATTTCAAATAAAACTACAGATCTTTCTTCATACGAAGGGATTAGGCAGGAGAAAACAATTTTTATCAAACTCATTGGCTGCTTTTACACTGCAGGTCTTGATGCCCAAATTCGATTTTCCGACTATATCTGATTTTTTTTGACGACCACGTTACATCATCTTTTAAAAGAGGCCTGTATCCGATTTTTGCATTTACACTATACACTGCTGAAACTACCAAATGTAGACATTCTGACCCGGAAAAGGAAGTAAAAAGCACGAAATGCAATGGATGCAGATGCAAATAAAATAATCCAGTGTTTTGCTTTCCACAATATTTTGAGAAATCAGTAAAAAGTCAGCAAAACATTGGTTCTTGACACTGAACAAGAGAAAAATATGAGAAGCACATATCCCCATATCTTGTGAAATGTCTTCAAACATGGATTTATTTGTGTAACAACCCTGCATTTTTGCCCGCACTGTCTCTTTGCCCCAAACACTCAAAAGACATGAAACCTCTGCATTGCTCCACTGTGTGTATCCTTCGTCCTCCATTTCGCCTATATTAAGTCATGTGATCTCAGTTGGTGGTGTCCATCCGAGTTGACGTCACTTTTTTAATGACGTACGACTAGCATTTACTGGGGAATATCTGATTTGTCTGCTTCCAGCCGCTGTTTTACGCTGTTCGTCCCCTTTATATCAACCCCAAACCCATCAGTCACCTCGAGATCATGAAGACATCATCATCACAATGACCATACAGCTTGAGTTCAACGCCCTCCTCTACTGGTTCTGGGTGCCAGGCCCTTGGTCTATATGATGATGGGCTCTTTGTTAGGAATGGTTCTCCATCCCATCTCAGGACACTTCATCGCAGAGCATTACATGTTCCTAAAAGGCCATGAGACCTACTCCTTCTATGGATCCTTCAACCTGCTGAAGTTCAACGTCGGGTACCACAACGAGCACCATGACACCCGACTGACCGATGGTGAAGGAGATTGCAGGCGAGTACTACAAAGATCTTCCCTGTTCACACATCCTGGGTGAAAGTGCTTTATGACTTTATCATGGACGATGAGCGGAGTCTGTACTCCCCGAGACGACTGACATGAGATGTCAAACAAGAGTGACGAGTTCACCATGATGTGGCGGGAGACACAAGGGCAGTAAGGGGGGTTTCTTAAAGAATTATGATTAATAGGATTGGATAACTCAAATTCTGACTATGCCACTCTTGGAATTTCACCCAAAGAATTAGAGTAAACCCTAACAAAAGGCACACACAGGTTTGTATCACCTAATGGAGTCAGAGACATGGGTTGTCATACAAAAATAAGTTTTATTGACACTTCTTAAAAGAGAACAGTATAAAAAAGGATATAAGGCACTTTGTCCAAATTCAATGAACCCCTAAAGGTTTAGGAGCAAGTCTAAACAAGGACGAGAGACACAGAGGCAGGGAGTCGTAGCACATCACCCAGAGGTGCAGGCCCTGCTAACACACAAAAGGGTGTACCGTCAGATACAGAAATAAATAATCAGAAAGAAAGTCACATTGATAGCTGGAAAGATTGTTAACACCTAAATCAAAGAAACCAAAATAATTGCAATTAATAAATTGGAATAAACAGTTAATTGAAACTAAACCCAAATGTCAACGGCAGCAAAATATATAAAGAAAATAAATAAAGGAAATAAACCAAACTTCAGTCAAAATTGAGCAAAATAACACAATCCAAAGAAATGAACTATTATTTCAGAGAAATAATTGAAAAATAGATAATTCAACTTCAGAAACAAAATCAAATACAAATGAGAAAAGAATTGGAAACATCTAAATAAATGAGAGAAGAGCAGGAATTACAGTTCAGATTCTAGCACCAATCTTCACAGCTAATATCAGTTCAAAAGGAAATGAAAACTATGTGAAAGCAAAAAAAAAAGAAACTAAAGAAAATATCAACTGAAGTCCCAAGTTGCAATGGAAGTTAATACAGTAGACACGGGATCGGGACAGGATCGAAATAGGATCGAAACAGGACAGCACTGCTGACGTAAATAAACATGGAGCACCCCAACTGGAATGTAGTTACAGTCCTTTACGGACCTATAACAGGGCCCTATAAACAACAAGAGTGTTACTCTGCTAGATAAATTTTCCAACTTAATGCATGCACATAAAACTACTACATACCGGTCGTCGAGGGAAAGGAAACGTAGCTTTCTCTGGAGGGGAACTCAGGTTCTCACCACTGAGAAAGGGTATTGATTAGGACACATCCTTAAATACAAACTAGCACTTCAAAAACACGCATTTCAAAAGAGCATGATTAGCGAGGGATTAGCAAACTCTCACTACCTCCTCCAGCGTCCACATCCAGTACACGCAAACAATAACCATTGTAACGAGCTGGTGCTGCGGAAGACAGCAGCACGCTCTCCAAAGCAAAAACGGCGTTTCTAAAAGATACATTAAAAGAACACACTTCTTGTAACTACACTTCAGGAGCTAAAAAACAATTAACAGTGCATACTCCTTACCGGTTCGGGTGCTCGCATCCAGTTTCCAGGAGGCAGTGACGGAAGCGCGTTAATGACGCAGCAAGTCAAACATGACGCCTGACAAGCGGTAACTGCGTTACTGTTTTAAAAGCAGACTGACGGCTGAAGTTCTGGAATTCATAGCAGCTTTCTTTGGCCAAGGCCCGCCCATAAGGCCGTTTGACCGACTCTTGTTAATTCACATAAGCTTGAAAGGAACTGTGCTTATCTATCTGCTATTGTGGATATAATTCGAGTTCATAGCTGTGAACCAGCTGCCTTTTCTTGGATATGTTGATGCAGTGGATGCAAGGGGTGAAGAAGGCTGTGGAATTTTTTTAGCTTTGATGGACTACACTCTGAAAAAGGATAAGGAGCTTGCAAAGATTTTCAGCACAATACCATCCAATGCCACATAAACCTCAAATAATATCCAGAATTAAATAATTGAATACATGAACGAAATTGTAACAAAAGAGATAGTCAAAGAAATCGGAGATGAGTGGTACACATTAAAAGTGGATGGCACCAAAGATCCCTCTGGATGTGAAACATTTCCATTGTGCTGCGTTATGTGGACAAGACTAACTGTGTGAAAGAGAGGCTTGTTTCGATGGCAACAACTCAGCACTTTGACGCCATGTCTCTGACCAAGTTGATCTTATCACAAATAAAAGACAAAGGATTGAGCACTGACATAATTCTGAGCCAGTGCTATGATGGGGCAAGTGTCATGTCAGGAACACAAGGTGGGGTACAGAAACTCTTGCAAGATGAATTACAGAGAGAAGTGCCATATGTGCATTGTTTTAACCACCAACTCCACCTGGTTATCGTGCATGCTATGTCTTCTGAAAGAGCACTGGCAAACTTTTTCAATGTATGCAACTCCATTTATAAGTACTTCAGAAAACCTACATTGGCCAGAGTGTACAATGGACAAAAGTTGAAGCGTTTGCTAGAACAGCGTTGGACTGGACACCTGGCAACAGTTACGGTCATCATGAAGTCCTTTAACAGCATTCTTTCCCTGCTACAGGAGATTGAAGACGACCAAACCAGCAGCACAGAAATTAGGGTTGAGGCCACAGGGCTACTGAAGGCCATCACACAGCCTAGTTTCCACTTTATATCCTGTATGATACATAAAGTGTTGAGTTTGCTAGACCCCCCCAACACTCTTCTTCAAGCACATACCACCAACCTGTTCACTGGTGTCAGTGTGGTACAGAGTGCCCTCAAGTGTGTGGAAGGGCTGAGATGTGACAATCAGTTTGACATGCTTTGAGAGGAATTTCACAAAAAGAGAGAGGAAGCAGAACTCCCTGCAGTTCCTGGACAGAAACGACAAAGAGAAGAGAGCACACAATAGAAAGACTATGTGGTAGATACAACATTTGGTCAAACCAGAATGGAAGGAGAAAAGACAGAATGTAAAAGACTGTATTTTAGTATCCTGGATGCAGTAGTTGGTGAAATGTCCACTAGATTTTGTGAGCAAAATAGCAAGTTCATACAGGCCCTGAGTGCTCTACATCCAAGGAGTGCCTTTTTTTATGGATGGAGACAAAGTAAAACCACTGTTGGACTTGACAGGGATGGAGTTTAAGGAATGGTAAATGGACTGCATTTATATAGCGCTTTCATAGACCCAATGGCCACCAAAGCGCTTTACAATTTGCCTCACATTCACCCATTCATACACCGACGGCGACGGCAGCCATGCAAGGCGCCATCCAGCTCGTCGGGAGCAGCTGGGGTTAGGTGTCTTGCTCATGGACACCTCGACACTTGGTCAGGTGGAACCGGGGATTGAACCACCAACCTTTCGGTTTGTAGACAACCCACATGAACCACTGAGCCACTGCCGCCCGGAAGCCGAGTTTTCTGTGGCACAGCAGTTTTTGCGAGATGAAATTGCCAAATCAGACCAACTGCTTGCATTTTGCAAAGATACAATGATGCTCTATCAGCTATGCCTACTGTGCTGCAGACACTGAAGCATCAGACAGCTACATGTGAGAGTTCATTTTCAACACTTAAGAATGTGTTCAGCGACCACCGTAGGAGTATGCTTCACAAAAGAAAAGCAAATCTGATTCAACTCGCAGTTGAGAGGGACCTCACATGTAAGTTCACTGGAGAATGGAAGGAGAAACTACTGAGAAGATTCAGACACTGTATCTAGGAGGCTGCAGCTGTTCTGAATGAGGGTAAAAACCCTTTTTGCATATGACATATATGACCAATGTTTATTGTTCAAACCTCTATGATTCTAAATGAATAATGTTATGTACATTTTTAATAATTATTTTTTAAATAATTGTAATACATTTAATATGCAACATGGGTAACACTATTCGAAGAGGTGTGCATAAGACTGACATGACACTGTCTTCAACATGATATAACACCTGTCATGAACATGAAGGAGTCTTTATGAATTGTTATGAAGTCTTTCTGAACTGTTGTCATTAAGTGTCATTCTGTAAATTATGACACTTTTAATGCAAAGTTGACATTGTTTAAAATTTCATTGTTTTGACAACTTGACATTAACAAAGACAGAAATGTCTTTGTTATGACAACTTGACATTAACCAATAAATCATAACTAGTCCAATGTGTTTTACTTGAGGTAAAGGGAAATATTAATGACACTGTTGTTAAAGCATTTGACCGTGTAATAACCCTTAATGACATCTTCTAGTACAATGTGTTTCACTTTACTTGAGGACAAGTAAAATATTCATGTCACAGTTATAATGGTGTCATGACAAGCAAAGATAAAACCAACCATAACATATGATAGGGGAATGTAATATTAACACAAAGCTAAATAACTTCTTTAAGTTTCGATAATTAGACCTGTTATAACATATTTGTGACAGGTTGACAGGTTATGATTTCTTGGTTAATGTCAAGTTGTCATAACAAAGACGTTTTAAAACAATGTCAACTTTGCTTTAAAAGTGTCATAATTTACCCAATGACACACTTAATGACAACAGTCATAAACATTCACAAAGACTCCTTTATGTTCATGACAGATGTTATGTCATGTTTGATAGTGTCATGTCAGTCCATGCACACCCCTTCAAATAAAGTGTAACCAGTTACGGCAAGGCAAGGCAAGGCACTTGGACTAACTTTTAATCTTTGTTTCTTCAGTTTAGGAGCTGTGTCCCCAAATCATTGGTCCTGACTCCTGCTGACAGCCATAGGTTCATCCACATAACTGATTCTTCTCGATTTTCCCATGACGCTACACATTTTATTTCTCCTCGATTTAAGTTTCCTTTCTTGACTTTCCTAAATTTTGTTCATTTAGGAACAAAGCATTTGACTCTCTTAATGAGTGAGTCATTGAATCTAAATCATCTGTTTCATAACTTTCATTCAAAAGGACTGATTCATTGTTGTCAAAAAGTAAATGTCTTAAATGTAAGTACTTATATGAACCTCTTTATTAAACTGCAGATTAAAATCAGTTTCAATACTTCACACATTTGCATTACTGCTGATATTTGGGGAAAAGCACTCTGTGTGTAACATTTCTTAACTATATCATATGGTATATTATGTAAAAGGACAAAAACTTGTACAAGGCATCCCCCTATTAAAGCTATTAATAATTTTGGCCATATAGCTGGATTTAACCCGCACAGTAAAACAATCTAAATGCATGTGCCATGGTTTGAACTATAGGGTAACATCACAGTGTAACTTATGCGTGGCATGTTTTTGTTTGTTTTCTGCAAAGTGAGGGAGATAGGCTACTCGATCATGTCAGATTGAATATCGTTTAACATTACAGCAATTACAATATTGTCGTAGAGAATAGGTATCACTCAGCCCTTTGAGGTACTATTTTCAGAATGATGACGACTGGGAGCACCCTCTCTATTTTCAGAAGCACCCTCAGTGATTTGGTTCTAAAACTGGGCCTGGACACTATTATTGTTCTTTTTAAAATAAATTTTCATTTTGCTTTTTATACTTTTACTTTTTAAAAGAGGCACAGTTTTGTTTTGTTTGAACACTGCACTGGGCTTATTCCTTTTGGTAAATTAAAAACCGTTGTAGAGTGTAATGGCATAAATAAACCATGACTACTGTAGTTTAAAAGTGTTTTTATGTTTGTTTTCTTAAAGGAGTAGTTCACTTTAAAAAAAAAAAACTTTTGCTGATAATTTACTCACCCTATGTCATCCAAGATATCCATGTCTTTCTTTCTTCAGTTGAAAAGAAATTAAGGTTTTTGATAAAAACATTCCAGCATTTTTCTCCATATAATGGACTTCAGTGGGAACCAAATGGTTCAAGGTCAGTTGGTGTGGGAAGCATTGCAGGATGTGACTCTAATTATTTTGGAAGTTGCAGCCTTAATATCCTTGGGCCTTTCCTTCTATAAACCTCCTGATGGTGAGAGAATGTGAGTATTGTAGGGCTTTTAAGCTTGCAAGGAATAATATTCCTGTTTCTCTTGCTCAGTGGTAGCCTGACTTCGTCATACTCATTTCTAATAAGAAAATGAGTCTGATACCGCTCCGATTGAGCTTTTGATTATTAGGCGTGTCTTAACCGAACCAGGAAAAAAAAACTCTGCACTCAATTGGATAGTCGGTAGACCTACAACCAATCAGAGCAACGCAGTAAATCAACTCCTTTGCATAGCGCAGTTTTCAACTACAGAACTTACTTATTTTAGAAGTTAAATAACGATTGTTGCTTCTTTTACTTACTTCTCCATGAGTGCGACCAAAGGAGAAACACAACGACCACAGGCTTTTCATTACGTCCCATCTTCTAAGCGTTCGACAGAGCCAGCTGATAAGTTACACTTTTCCCGAATCATGTTGGAAGGACGCAAAAATATCTTTCCGATAAACAAATACCTTGATTGCAGTTTTCTGTTTGTCTATTAAAATTAATGAACTGTCGATTTATTTTACAACAGACGTGACAGTGGAATCTATACATCTCAATTCTCCAGCTGCAGTCATCTCTGAGGGAGACCAGTAAGATAACTCTTTGATAACGTGATGGTTACGTCCTTGCAGATCACCTGTCCATCATCGTTTAAAGCCCGCCCTGGCAATTTGATTGGCCCGTTCATTTCTTGCATGAATTATAATTACTCCTCAATGGATCGAGTCCAGACCGAACTTCCCGACCAAACAATTTTGTGGGCGGAGTTCCGGCTGGCATCCAGGCTAGCTCAGTGGTACTCTGGAATATAAATGAATTTGAATTTGTAACATGACCTGACGGTGACGTGTTCAGCTCACCCAGGGCTTCTGGTTTTACCAAAAAAAAAATATTTTCAAAAACACTTTTATCTGAGCTCTGTCCCGCCAACCCGATCACACTAAATGCGTCTTTATAGCACGCATGTGTATTGTCGTGTAATATATACGCTAAAGTGAGTTTTTACGTGCATATGATACGCATTGGTTGGTTAGGTTAGGTTTAGGTGTGGGGTGCGTGTGTATTATACGTTTGGGTAGAATTAGTGGTGTGGGTGCGTGTGTATTATACGCAAATGAACTGCGTATCAATTGCACACGAAAAACTGCGTCTCATATGCACGTAAAAACTCGTTTTCGCATATAAATTACACGACAAAACACGATGAGACGCATTTAGGTGAGAACAGGCTGGTCCCGCATACCCTGCTGAAAAATCCAGCATAATGCTGATTAGAGCTGATATAGCTAACTACCAACGTAGTCATGCTGTTTTCAATCAAAACTGAGTCGGTGTACCTTTTCCCATTCTGCTCCCATTATGCAAAACACACCTTTTATTGGTTAACAGCAATTTTCCTTTTTTATTTTGTAACGTTGGCCAGGAACTGTGTAGATGCATCAAACATACTTGACTAAAATCTGACATCTGCAAATGAATTTAATCTGAATATTGCAAAAATAATGAGCAAATGAAGCAGTGTTTCATCCCATGTGTTCAATAGAGCAAAATTTTTACTTATGGGGAAATAAGCGCAAATTAACATTCCCCAGGATAATCATTAGGGAAGTTAGTAATAAATATAATAAATTATTTTTTAAACATACAGCTATGGAAAAAATTAAGAGACCACTGCCAAATCAGCAGTTGCTCTGGATTTATTATTTATATTATAAATAATAAATCCAGAGCAACTGCTGATTGGCAGAATAAGCAGTTGCTCTGGATTTATTATTTATATTATAAATAATAAATCCAGAGCAACTGCTGATTTGGCAGTGGTCTCTTAATTTTTTCCATAGCTGTATATATATATATATATTAGACAAACATTTATTGGGCAAACAAAGGTCCTTGTCCATTGTCAATAGTTTAGCGATGCATGAAGAACTGCTTGCACAAAAGTCACTATCATTTGTAATGCAATATCACAAAATTAGCATAAAAATGAATGAATGAATGTTGAACATTGAATGAATGTTGAGTAAATTAATACATTTGAATGAATGAATGTTGAGTAAATGAATACATTTTGACAATGATGTGTCATTTGTAGGGCATTGCTGGTACAGATGTGGCAAAGAAGCATCAGACATTATCCTGACAGATGATAACTTTAGCAGTATTGTAAAGGCAGTGATGTGGGGGAGGAACGTCTATGACAGCATCTCCAAGTTCCTTCCGTTTCAACTGACCATTAACTGTCATTGTGGCATTCACAGGAGCCTGTATTACACAGGTCCGAGTACTGCTCCTTCTTTTTTCTGTCTATCTTTCTTGTACCACTTCATTATATCCCTTAAACGTATTTGCTTTTTGACTATTAGCACTTAACAGAGATGGGACTAGAAGTTTGAGACTCGGACTCGAAGTCGACACTTGAGTCGCACAAACAGCTGACTTGACTTGTGACTCGAACCCAAAAGACTTGTCAACAACTGTCATGCAATTATTGCTTTTAAAATCTAAATTCTTTTTAATGTATTTCTATTTTCTTTTATTGGCGCATACGTTGTGGAAGCATGATAAGCTGCATGTCCCCCGCCATTTGTCATACTGTGCATGAGACAGAGCGTATTTAGGCCACGCCCACACCGGGGAAAACAATCCAACCGTCTCCATTGACTTTGCGTCTGTAGATTTCTCATAAATTCAACAAAAGTTGACATTGTAAACAAGGGGGTAATCCATCAGCCGGAAGTTGAAGCTGCCTCCGGGGGCCGCCATTGTAGTGGGCTATCACCTGCTGTTAGCATCCCATTGACTCCCATTAATTTTGTCACTTTGACAGTGAAAAACTTTACATCTGAGGCGTCCAAAGACTCCATTTATCCATTATTTATTTCTAAATGTATAAAAGGCTCCATTACTTTGTATGTTACGTTATGGCCACGTAGAAGCCGTTCTTGTAAAAATAGGCAAAAAATTGCGTCATAACCACTTGACTGTCCGTCGCACAGTAGAGAAGTTACCGTATAGACAGGAGGAGAAGCTCGCACAGCCTCGCAGGCAATCTTTTACTGTCTAAAGTCAGCCCATGGCATAGATAGAAGCAAAATGACAAAATAATTAATCAGATTACTTACCAAAAGTTGCTCCAGGTTCGCGCTTAGCTGTCTCAGTGCACGATTAAAATTTGTCTTGGCACAGCTACTAAAAGATTTACAACTGTCAGTCAGTTTGCTCACGTGACATCTACGTCGTCAAGCTCAGTTTGAGCCTGCGCAGAACGCTTGACTATCAGGAAGTGAGTGCCCATGTTGAGCTTCAACTCTCTCCGTTGAAATCAACGGGGTCGCTGTGTCCATTTCGTTTACTGTCTATGATTGTAAATCATCCCGCTGTATGTATTTATTGTCATATCTTTGTCATGTACAGGCGAGACTTGAAAAATTAGAACACCGTGCAAAAGTTATAATTTTGATGATTATGGCTTACAGCTAATCTCAGAAAATACAATATTACATTAAATCAATAAAAAAGGATTTTAAAGTCCCTGTTAAGGCAATTCTACAAAAAAATTCTAAACACATTATAAATGTTAAAAATGTATTTCTAAAACATATTACAAAGTCTGTGAAAAGTCAAAGTTTCTATCTAGCTATGCCTTCGACACGGACATGCATAGACTACTACCTGGATGCGATCATGTACAAAACAGATTGGATTATTCATTTTAATTCCCTTAAAAACGATCACATCAAGAAGAGGTTTTTAGAGAGCCTATACCTTGATGAAGAGCTGAGGATCACCGCCAACACCCGCCTCTGTAGAGATTGTTTTACACTGGATCGTTTTATAAACTTTCCTCAGAGACAACTGGGATTCACTGATAATTCACTGATAATCCGCTGTTACTGGTGAACGAGGCCGAAACGACGATCTCCCGCCTCAGTGTTCATCCTCCCGTCTCCAAAAGCTAATCAGCTAATATCACCGTCGACAGCTTTCACGCGAGTGGGCGTGGTTTCCACGCAGCCAGCGGACACGCCCCCAGCGTTTGAGAACAGAGATAACTGCTCATTTTTTTCATGATTTTGATAGCTTATTTTATGTACTTGCCGGCTTTTTTATCATTCAAATTTGGCTGGGTGGCTAATAACACATTTTTCTGTGGTGTGACAAACTCAGAACACATACTTAATTTTGACTTTACAGGGACTTTAATTTTGACTTTACAGGGACTTTAAATACAGTAATGTCGGCCCTGTGAAAAGTATAATCATGCATATGTAGATATTTATAAATACTAAATATATTAGTTTGACCTTTTAATTTGAATTACTGAAATACATGAAATTTTGCACAGTATTCTAATTTTTTGAGTCCCACTTGTATGTATTGTTAGTTTTGCTTCAATTAATGTGTGTATGTATCTGTGAAATATAAGATAAGATAAAAAAAATACTTCATCAGAATATTCATCCTGAAGAAAATGTATTACGTCCATAGTGTGTCCATAGAAAAGTTACGTCCATAGTGTGTAAACATACACATAAAAAATATTGTGTATGTTTTTTACACTGAGCCACTGGGGCGGCAGTGGCTCAGTGGTTCATGTAGGTTGTCTACAAACCGAAAGGTTGGTGGTTCAATCCCCGGTTCCACCTGACCAAGTGTCGAGGTGTCCATGAGCAAGACACCTAACCCCAGCTGCTCCCGACGAGCTGGATGGCGCCTTGCATGGCTGCCGTCGCCGTCGGTGTATGAATGTGTGCGTGAATGGGTGAATGTGAGGCAAATTGTAAAGTGCTTTGGTGGCCATTGGGTCTATGAAAGCGCTATATAAATGCAGTCCATTTACCATTTAAAAAAGCAGAAAAAATGTAGATGAAAATAAAAAGTAGATGAAGAGAAGTCGCATCAGTCATCCTCATGTGCTACAACAGTACAGCAAAGGGGATGTGTTGTACAGTTTAATGTTCATTTGCCAAAAAGATTTCCAGTGTCTCTGGAGATGTACAGGCCATCATTCATCATGGTAATATCAAATGTGATTAATTATGGATAGATTTACTTTTTTAATACCTTTTCTTTGGTCTACTTTGTAAAGGCTCACCTGCGGCATGAACGATTAAAGGGGACATATCATGCAAAATCCACTTTTTTAGCCCTTAAATGCATTTTGTTGTAGATTTGGAGTGTTTATGTACAGAAAAGACTAAATTCGGGTCTTCAGGTGCTTCGTTTATATCTTTATATTCTGTTTTGGTCATATTTTTCAACCTGTTCAGATTTTTCTGTTGTCTATGACGTTTTTTGAGCAAGTACGTCACCGTATTTGCAGCGGAACTGACAAATAAGGACATCGACTACCGGTCCAACACTTCAAGCAATCCGCCATTATTATTTCTCGCTCTGATTTTGTAGTCCAAGCTCAATGATGCAGAAGTTACGAGAGGGCTAGTCAAAATGTTCAGTTGTTGGATGTAGTGACCTGAAGCACTTCAAGGATCCCCACTTCAACAACCTCAGCCAGTATACAGAAGGGTTTGCCGATCAGACTTCTATCGTTTAGCTGCTGTGTTTCCTGATGCTTTCTAAACGTAAGTTATCATTTTATTATCAATACAGATTTTTAGTGGTAAGATCAGACCGCAGTCATTTATCTTGTCAGTGTGCTTGTTTTAACAAGAGAAATAGTCGACTTTCACTAATAGTTAACTTACATTCCTGCCTCCATATGAAGACGTTGTTCTGCACGTCGTCATCTTTTTCAAATCGCTCGCTCTGGCTCGAATATGTAAGGCTTGGTGGACAAGTCTTCCGTTGTTGACATTTTGTTAACGTGTGAAAAAAAATTTTCTTTGAAGCTATAGTAATCGTATCTCTTATCAAACTACAATAATGGCCGAACGCGAGAGTTGTGCTGACCGTGAACTCAGCGACCTGGAGAGCAGGCGGAGTAAGTCGGTACGCCTTTTTATTTAAAGGGGCTGCATTGAAACGACTTGCTCACAGAAGCACATCAGAAAAGGGGTAGAAAAGGGGCCCGTGGAGCTATAATAATGAGTAATTCAGACCCAAGCATTGCAGTTATTCTTTATATAGACCACAAATACATGATTTATAAGTAAAAATGAATGATTTAAAAGCATGATATGTACCCTTTAAAAAGGAAGCTACCCACTGAGGCCCAGTGGGTTTTCACTCCTGCGGCAAGTTATGCAGACACAGGCACTTCCCATTTGAGGGAAGAGGTCATTATGGAACAGTATATGCTCACATGCCACCACTACAGACACACTCCTATTTCCCAAATTCAGCACCAATTCAGCACTCATTCCCACCTACCTGTCAGCTGACACCAGACCACCCAACATAATCACATCAACACATCAACATAACTGATTCACACAACTGTTGAGGCATCTAGCAGCAGTAAGGAACAGACGTGGATTCAATTGCAAGTGGAGATTATTCAACCCCAGAGAGAGAGCAGTGTCACAGACGAATAGGCAGGCAGACCAAAACTAGGCTTAATCAGCAGGACTCCGTGGGCAGACAGAACAGGAACCGATGATCCACTAACGGCTGGAACAAATCCGAGGTCAGGTGCAGACGGTGATCAGGCTGGATAACTTGAAAACAGGCGCGTAATCCACATCAGAAACAGTAGGAAACAGCGGACGTATACAAACAGAAATTAATCCAAAGCACAGGAACAAACACTAGAGTGAGAGAAAACTGCTGGGCAATTGCAGACCTTCAACAACCATCTGACAAAGACAAACGGACCCTGACAAAACAATATATGAGACATTCTCATTTCAAACAGCTGGCGCTAAATAGGCTGGTCAGCGAAATCACAATGTGATGAGCCGCGCCCATTCGTACACGCACACACATAGCGGGCGGTCACTGAATCCATGAACCGTGACAGTACCCCTCCTAAGAACGCCGCTGGGGTTCTCAGACCCCCTTACCTGCCGATTGTAATAGTCGATAAGGGAGTGATCCAAGATGTCCCTCACCAAACCCGCTTCTCTCCTACGACCGTGACCTTCCCAGTCCACCAAGTACTGGAATCCCCATGTCCCCTCCGTCTAGAATCCAGTATACGATTAACCAAATAAGTTGGTTCCCCATCTACGAGACGCGGCGAGCCGGACAGGCGGATTAATGATGGAACGACACGGGTTTAATTTTGGATACATGGAAGGCGGGGTGAATCCTCCTGTACGCTGGAGGCAGGTTGACGGCGGACTGTCACCGGACTAATCATTTGGTGACAGAGTCAACGGGCCAATAAACCCAGGAGCAAGCTTGTTAGAGACGGAGCGGAGCGATGTCTTGGTTGAAAGCCACACTTTTTGACCCACGACGTATACGGGAGGCTTAGACCAGTGGCGATCGCTTTTAGCCTTGGTGCGAGCACGCACCTGGAGCAGAGTCTCACGGCTCTGGTCCATGTGCGCTGACACCTCTGGATGAAGGCGTAAGCGAAGGGAACCAACTCGGATTCCAGACTGGGAAAAATAGGTGGCTGGTAACCTACACTACATTCGAACGAGAAAGCACGTGGACGACACTGGCAATGTGTTGTGTGCGTACTCCACCATAGAAAGTTGTTGACACCAGACGGAAGGATTCTTGAGAGACTCGTGACGTCCTCTCCAAATCTTGGTTGGCTCTCTTGAACTAACCCAGTTTGCTCTGGGGGTAAAACCCTGAGACAGACTCAGCCAACCCTCCCAGTAATTTACAAAACTCTCTCCAAAATCTGGACACAAACTGGGAGCCTGGGAGCCCACGTTGTGTCGGGAGGCCATGTAAACGGAAGACGTAATCTACAACGGCCAGAACGCTGTCTCCTTGGCTGAGGGTAATTTGGGCAAGGGAATGAATGGAGCCGCCTTTTAAAGAACCGGTCCACACAGGTCAAAACGACCGTGTTACCCTGGGAGGGTGGGAGGGCGGTAATAAAATCTAGCGCTATGTGGGACCAGGGTCTGAAAGAACAGCCAAGGTTGGAGTAACCCATCTGGAGATTTCGAATGGAAGTCTTACCAGTGGCACAAACGAGCAAGCCAAAACAAAACTGTGGACATCACGAGCCATGAGAGGCCACAGAATCGTTGCTTGACTAAAAAGGTAGTGCGATTAACTCCTGGATGACAAGCCACGTTGGACAGATGCCCCACTGAATGACGTGGGACCGTAATCCTCCGGCACAAATCAGCGGTTCGGTGGACACCCGGGCGGCAGCGTTACCCTTCTAAGGCCGACTTGACCTTCGATTTGGACCTCCCAATTGAGTGTGGAGACAATTAGTGCTCAGGAAAAATAGCTCGGAATTAGACGGGCGTCGGAGCGGTCAAAGAATCCGGATCTAAAGTCGGGTTTGATGTTTTGAACCCGGGTCAAAGATAACAAAATCAAAAGATTCCGAAAAAATACCCACCGAGCCTGCCTGGAGTTCAATCTTTAGCAGATCTAATGTCTCTAGTTCTTGTGATAAGTCCAGACGATAAAAGGTACCCGACCCCTCTAACCAATGACGCCATTCCTCCAACGCTAACTTGACAGCCAACAACTCTCTGTTTTACCGATGTCGTAAGTTTCCGTTCGGACGAAGATAATCGATGGGAAAAAAACGCGCAGGGGATGCATCTTTGTCGTCTGTGGGAGAGCGTTCCGACAGCACTGCTGGATACCCCCACTCTGACAGCGTCGACCTCCACCATAAACTGACGTGATGAATAAGGGCTATAAGGATGGGGGCTGAAACGAAGCGGCCTTTCAGTTTGGCAAACACAGCCTCCGCTGTGCTGACCACCTGAACCGCCGTTCTGGGGGAGGTCAAAGCAGTCAGAGGCGCGGCTAGTTGGCTGAAGTTACGGAATGAAACGCCGGTAGAAGTTAGCGGAGACCCCAGAAACCTCTGTAGGGCCTTGGGAATCTGGGGCTGGCCACTCCACCACAGCCTAACCTTCTCAGGGTCCATCCGTATCCCTCAACGAAATGATGTACCCTAAAAAGGGAACAGACTGTGCATGAAACGTGCATTTCTCCGCCTTGACAAAAAGCCCATTCTAGCAGCCTCTGAAGCACTCGTCTGACGTGTTGACCATGTTCCTGGAGGCAAAGAAAAAATCAATATGTCATCCAGGTAAATAAAGTGGTCTACCCATGTCTCTCAACACGTCATTCACGGTGCCTGGAAGCCGCTGGGGAGTTGGAAAGCCCGAAAGGCATAACCCAAATATTCAAAGTGCCCCCTGGGGGTGTTAGACGGTCTCCATTCATCCCCCTTCCTGATGCGGACCAAATGATAAGCATTACGTAAATCCAATTTCGTGAAGTGGATGCTCCTTGCAACCTCTCGAAAGCTGAAGCATGGGCAAGAGGATGACTTCTTTACCGTGATGTTGTAAACCCCCGGTAATCAATACAAGGTCGACAAGCGACCCCATCCTTATTCCCCACAAAAAAGAATCCCGCCCCGCTGAGAGGAAGGACAAATAAACCCCGCTGCCAGAATCAAATATATTTCTCCATAGCCTCCCTTTCTGGGACAGAAAGTGAATATAACTTGCCCTTAAGCGGAGCATACCTGGTAATAAATCTCTTGGCACAGTCATAGGACGGATGCGGAGGAAGAGAAGCAGCCCAGGGACTTACTGAACACTTCCTTCAGTTTGGAATTGCCCCGGTGACCGATTCAACAATTCACTGGCTCCTCCTGCAACACAGAACGAGAAACAGACGGAACAGCAGAGGGAAAGACATGAGGCATAACATTGTTCACTCTGACTGGACACGGAGTTAAGTCCCACTCTATCCGGGCCCGTGTCTAACCAACCACGGATGACCCAGGACAATCGGGGCGTGAGGTGACTGGGTGAGATAGAGTGAGATCCTCTCAGTGTGGTTACCGAAGTGATGAGTGTCATAACTCCAGTGATGTGAGTGACTCCCCGGGAGCTGCCTATTCCGTTGAGTGCGTGGATGTGAATAGGATAATGCAGGGCCGTGATGGGGAGGTGAAGTCTTTTGGCCAGTGAAGAGTGAATCAGGTTCCCTCCGTCCAGAGTCACCAGTGCCTCGCCGTTGAAGGATCCGTCTGCCCACTGAGGTCACCGGGAGACGGGTGGGGCTCGAGGTCTGGTCCAGGATAATCACGCGCCAAACAGTAGCCTGATTCCTGGCCGGGCTTGGCCTTTTAAAGGACAGGTGGAAACAAAGTGGCCAGCCTCCCCACAGTAGAGACACAGACCTCTCGAGACGACGGTGTTCTCTCTCCTCCCGGGAGAGTCGGACTCGACCCACCTGCATGGGCTCAGGATCGTTCGGAGGGGCTGACCGTGTTCGTGGCTCTGAAACCGGAAGAGTCTCCTCCGTCAACCATAGGAATGTGGGACTGACGTTTCACTCCCTGTTGTAGCGACATCAACACGTAGTGCCAGTTCAATTAGTCCATCTAGAGTCTTCGGTAGTTCCACAGTGTAGATTTCCCGTCGCCGTTCAGCCAGCCCATGCAGGAATAGGTCCCACTGTGCCTCCTCGTTCCATCTGCACTCGGCGGCCAATGTTTGAAACTGGATGGAGTAGTCAGACACTGAGCTGTTGTTCTGACGAAGATCGGCCAATTGACAGACCGCCTCACGTGCGGCCACGCCGGTCGAACCCGCGCCTTCATTCCTCCTCAAGTGCTTGGAAACGAGGAGCAGCACTCGTGTTGGTTCTGCCACACCGCTGTCCCCCACTGAGCCGCGTCCCCAGACAGCAACGTCATTACCAATGCCACTTTACTCTCCTCCAGAAAAAAATGTCACAGGCTGAGAGAGAAAAGATTGAGCATTAGTTAAGAAAGCTCTGCATAATTCAGGCTCAGCCGAATACTCTCTGGAGTGGGAATGCGGGCTTCAGTCGATCAGGCGTTGGGAGGTGCTGGGGGAACAGGCGGGGGCTGTGCTGGCGGCCGGGACCCCTCAGACGATGTATTTGAGAGGTGAGCTCAGACACCTGCGCTACCAGAGCCTGGATCGCCTGTCCCGAGGCTCCGATCTGTTCATCTTGACGATCCATGCGGGCGTTGTCGACAACCATATGCCCAAACGTCTTCGCACTCGCTAAATCCATGAATGGTCAGATGGTTCTGTCACAGCAGTAAGGAACAGACGTGGATTCAATTGCAAGTGAACAGTTTATTAAACCCAGAGAGAGAGAGCAGTGTCACAGACGAATCAGCAGGCAGACCAAAACTAGGCTTGATAGCACGCAGGACTCCGTGGGCAGACAGAACAGGAACAAATCATCCACTAACGCTGGAATACGGGGTAAGTTGCAGACGGTGATACAGCTGGATAACTCAGAAACAAGGCAGCGTAATCCATCATCAGAAACAGTCAGAAACAACGGACGTCTGCAAACAGAAATTAATCCAGACACAGGAACAAACACTAGAGTGAGGAGAAAACTGGTGAGCAATCCAGAACCTCAACAACCATCTGACAAAGACAAAGCGACATGACAAACAATATATAGGACATTCTCATTCAAAACAGCTGGCGCTAAATCAGCTCATCAGCGGGATAACGAGCAATGCTGATCAGCCGCACCCATTCGTACTACACGCACACACATAGCGAGGGCGAGTCACTGAATCCATGAACCGTGACACATGCAGGGTCAGTTGTATATACCCAACTCCTTAAGGAAGATTAGCGATATTGAGATATTAAATGTTCCAATTTATGTGCAAATGTGAGTTTTAAAAAAAAGGTTTATAGTGTAAAATGTTACCCTGAGTAGTTCCAATATTTTTGTATCAAGATTTTAAAAATTGGTTTTATGTAGGTAGCCTTGAGTTAAGGCCTCCTGAAGTTTTATTTTTTGTTAAAAACTTTTTTTTTTACTATTGAAAAGTGCCTATTGCATAAACAGCATTACTGAAGATGAAGATTACAGATGAAACTTATTTGCACGACTATGCTTGTCTGACTTTCTGCATTAATCACAAACAGGTAATTTGATTTTGTGTCTGTCAAGTGTCAGATCTCTTCAACAGTTAAAATGTCTGAAAAATGAAGACGTGTGTCTGATTATTCAATATGGGTCACACCAGATCAGCCTATTATAGAAAGTGTTAACACAGGACCATTTAAAATTTATCATATTTTGTGGATAATAACATTCTACCAAACAACTAATATTTACACTTGGCAATGTCAATACATTAAATCCAAGTGACTTGTAAACATGTACAATGTAAAGAACAGAAAAGTAAACATATTTGCTTTAACATGTTGTAAATGTTTATGGTTTAACACCTTGAAATGTAGCCAAAACATTCTGCCGAAGTACTGGCATGTAAGGAGCACACAGTTTTTAGGTCTGTGATGAACATAGGCAAAATGTTGTGAATGTGTCAAAGTGTGTTAGGGTTTTAGACAATACATTTCGACTATGCCACCCTGGGAATTTCACCCAAGGAAATATGAATGACACTTAATTGTTGTGATTAGGTCACCCAGGTTCAACTCTCTTTTAAAGGTAGGCTGAAACATGTCCTTGCACAATGTGCTTATCACTTCACAGGCACAGATACTCTGAGTTCATATAAGCTGCTGTTTAGCTGGAATACAAGGATACTGCACAACTCAAAACATCAGCCGATCCTTAAACCCCGAACGAGTCAAAACAATCCACATACATCTTGGGTGCCCTTGAGGTAAGCTAAAAAATTAATTTCAAAGTGAACTATCCCTTTAAGCATGCAATTTTATCTAAATTTAACATGTTTTATAAGTGTCCTAGTCTGAAGACATCTACATTCCAAAATATAGTTATAGCGCCACCTAATGGCAATAAGAAGTGACATTTAATACTGTTATGTAGTACTACCAACATATTTAATATGCCATTGAGTTCTAAACATGCTAAAAACATGCTAGCAACACTTGTCTGCGTAATAACGCATGCTATTATCCCCATACTAAAGGTATTTTTTTTAACTGATATTGACATACTGCACCTATATTTACCTAATTAAAAGCACATTGCCCACCGTGCTCTGTCTTCCTAAAGCCACCGAGTGGGAATAGCACGGGTGCGAGGGCCCTTTCATCGCTGCTTGCAGCTTTAATTTTTAATTGATCTTTGTATATTTTCATTGTTACTGGTTAAAAAGGATGAATTTCGAGTTTCAAGTTTTAAATGATTTTATGTTTTAATAATAATAGTAAACTTTTATAGAGCAATCTATTGTTGCTCTGTTAGATTTTAATTATTTCTGTAGCTAGTTTCGGCCGTTCGTCCACACGGAAACACAGTATCAGTTCACTGAAAACAAACATTTTTGAAAACCCCTGCCAGGGTGAGGATTTTCAGAAACGGCGGTTACACTGTTGTCATGTAGACAGTAAAACCAGGGGTTTTGCCTTCGACGTCAGAGTGTGGACAAGGCCTAAGACTGATGAGAATTTCACAACCGCAAAAGGAATGTGTAACAAAAATTGTGACTCTCACTGAAGTTTTGCAGAAAAGGAGAAATAAACGCTTTTAATCCGATATATACAGTATATTCTATATATAACCATGTGAGAAGTGTATAAACATGTACAACAATTTTCCCATCTCATGATTATAATTTTATGTGGTTTGGCCAATGTCTTAAATTTTTCTTTTAACCTGTTAAGCTGCAACCCAACTTGAAATATCCCCAGAAATGTCATACCCAAACTGAAACAGATACAGTTCATGAACCCTTTGTAAAAGCACAAGTATGATCTCATTTGAAAGATGACAGGCAGTTTATTGTAAATGTAGAATTAATTATTGTCACAATGAAAAACAATATGTTATAAATAGCTTCAAAGTTTTGTAAGTTTATTAGAAATGTATTTTTATGAAATATCTTCATTGAAATAAAATTGAAGTTGACATTCTATCAATCTAGAAATGCACTGCAGCTGAAGCCACATGTCTGACCATGTTATATTTAAAATCTGAAGATAAGTCTAAAACTGCATTTAGTTAAATGTTTTTCAAGATCATGTCCATACAACTTTATTTTGATTAGACTCTAAAATGCAAACTGGTGTTTATTGTCATGTTCTAAGCATCTATTCAGTCTATTGTGTCTATTGTTTTGTGGTGTAAACAAGCCCCATTCAGTGGTCAGCCTCCCCTGCACACATTCACACCTCTCCAGACTTTTTATGGCTCTAAATAGGCTTTTCTATGTCTGCATTATAATTACTAACGACTGGCTATTCACACTGTTTCAATCCCTAATTTCTTTTATCAAAGTCCTCACTTCACATTTGAAACTAAATCAAATTACCTTCTTGAAAAAAAGAAACATTTCAGCAAGATTTCCTATTTAAACATATTCTTAAAAATAACAGCTAGGTGGCAGGTGCAGGGCTAGCTAGCATGTTAGCACACAATACACATCAATTTATGAGATTAAAACCATGTTTGTGCTCTAAAACTTACTTAGTACAAGTCAAGTGTTTTAAATAACCTTCTGTGATCTGATTTGCCTTCAGATAAAAAAAAAATCTGAAAAAAAAATATTATTTTATAGTATTCTGCATGATGATAAAGTCTATATCGATTAGCATTACATTAAAAATATAATCAAATATTATGAAATTACCTGACATGGCTCGAAGAACACAGGTAAATCAAATATCATTGCAATCATGTTTATTGTCTTCAAAACATCTTTATCTGCATGTTACAGTGATCTGTTTGCTTTGTTTATGTCAGGCAGTTCTTGGAATGTCACATGATCATGGCTCTTCTTCGTGTGTTCCATATATGGACTGCATGTGCAGAGACCGCCCTCAGGCTGCTGGTATGGATTGAAAACACAGTACATCAGAGTATCCAGCGCTCATAATGATTACATCGACGAATTTGGGTATAAATTCAATAAATATTATTCCTGTTTATATAAATATAATGGAAACCTATGAGAATCTATCAATATTTCTCCAAATCTGCACATCGTTGAGCTAAAAGCCTTGAGGGACGATGTTTTGTAAAGCGCTGTAATGACGACACCACAGGAGTTTTTTTCTGAATGGGAGCGGCTGACGCTCATAATTAATATTAAAAGTATCGACTAATTTATAACTAATTTATAATGACTATAATGAATAGGGCTCGCACCTTGGGATTTCAAGCTTTCCTGTTATATCCTGCCACCATCAAGTTGACAAGAGGATCCGACCAAAACCTGTTTACTGAGCCAAGTGAGGCGTCTAAGTTTCTTGATTCCTTTGATTCACTCAACTCGGAAAATGAGACCTGAATTTTGCCATGACTGTTGTCATTTTAGTTTTGTTTACTTTCGAATGTATGGTATAACGCGCTGTTCAGCGCTTGACGTCATTCCATTCAAAAAATGAGAGACCTCTACAGGTGCGACCTGTTTTAGATTTTTCGACTGATTAATTATCGGCCTTTTTACGGCTTGGAGGCTTGTCAATCTTTATTTGGTAATAGTACGCTGTTTTGTTTTTCTATCGTACTTAGAGTCAACTTGTAAAATTTGTTGTGATTTTCTTTTATTTATCTAGCCAAATATAATAAATATGATTGTTTATGCTCAGGAGTGTTACTCGTGGGGAGCGAGTGAAGAACAACTTTTTGAGTTGTTGACATTTTTGCTTTTTGCTTTGTTTCTATGCAATATCGTATTTTGTGTTTATTTTTTATTTTTATTTGTGTGTGTGCATGTGTGGTTTGCTCTCATATTCTCCTTACCCCAATTCACTACCTTTATTTTAAATCAGACATGCCCAGTTGGTTCTATTTTGGCATTCGCTTTTCAAGCTGTGATCAATGGGCAAAGGTCTTAATGTAATTCATTTAAACATTCACAGTTTAGTTACTAAAATTGATCAACTAAGGGCATGGCTTGTTTACAATAATCCTAATATTATAACTTTATCTGAAACCTGGCTAAATGAAAACATAGCAGACTCCAATGTTAAACTGGACAACTACATCATATAGGCTTGATAGAGGATCTAGGGGAAGTGGGGTTGCCACTTACATTTCATCAAATTTGAAATCACAATTAATTAATGAAATCACAATCTGAAACCTGGCTAAATGAAAACATAGCAGACTCCAATGTTAAACTGGACAACTACATCATATAGGCTTGATAGAGGATCTAGGGAAGTGGGGTTGCCACTTACATTTCATCAAATTTGAAATCACAATTAATTATTCCTAAAGTGAAACCTGAGCTATTTTAAGGTATCTTTGTTAAGGTTATTCTTCATGCAAATAAACAATTAGTAATTGGCAATATATATCGGCCACCAACATCTCCCAAGCTAGAGTCCGTTCGTAACATCCTAGCCACTGTCTCATCGTTTGGTGACTCATCAGAAATTATGCTGTTGGGAGATTTCAATTTAAACTGGTCTGATCCGGGTACTCTCACGGAACGTAACATGTTCAATGGTTCAAATTTTACACAAATTATTAAAGAGCCTACTAGAATCAGCCCAAGTTGCAAATCTCTTCTTGACTGGATATTAGTCACACATCCCAACAGAATAACCAAATCTGGTGTTCTCTCGGATTGTTTTAGTGACCATTCTATCATATATTGCATTTGGAAAATTTCAACTCCCCATCTTTCTCCTAAATTAATTCGGATCCGTGACATGAAATTATTTAACAGTGATTTATTTATTAATGATGAATAGATTTAGCCTAATTCCTGATGCAGAAGCTGCCTGGAATTTCTTTTATACAGAATTTGTGCAGGTCATTGATAGGCATTCCCCATCGACAACTATGAAGGTTAAAGGTCATCACCTAACTTGGGTAAATGGGGAACTTATCAGTCTGTTTAAGCAGAGTGACAGGGCGTGGAATAAACATAAAAAAACAAACTTCTTAATGATTGGGAGGAATACAAACGGCTACGAAAATGTGCACAACCCTAACAAGAAATGCTAAAGCCAATTACTACAGAAATAGTTTGTCACATGACCTCAATAATCCTAAACAATTTTGGAAAAAAATGAATACCTTAATTGACAAGTCGAACAGCACCAGCTGTTAATGATCCAGCTGTTATCTCAAATGCATTTAGTTTGCATTTTGCCCAAACACCTCAGGTACAGTCATCGTTCTTTCACCCAGAGCCGACTGTTAATTCTCAGCCCTACGACAGCTCTTTCACATTTCGACAGGCTAGCTCAGCTGATGTCCAGCTGGTCATTAGCAAGCTATCCTCTAGCAGTGGACCGGGCCCTGACGGCATTGAGGGTAAGTTTCTCAAAATTTCTTCACATGTCCTATCCTCTCCATTGGCCGAGCTCTTTAATTTGTAATTTCTAACCCATGAAGTGCCTCTGGCATGGAAGTGTCAAAGTCATTCAATGGCATAAAGGAGGGGACACCCACAATATGAACAATTATAGACCTATCTCAATAATTAATAGCATTGTGAAAATTGTTGCGAAAATTATCTTCGATCAATTATCTAACTACCTTTCTGATAATAACTTACTATCTCAATGCCAGTCAGGTTTCAGGAAACACTTCTCAACTACCACTGCTCTTTTGAAATTTACGAATGATATTTTCTCTCTTTTTGATTACAATATGAGTACTGGTGCCATTTTCTTAGATCTTACAAAAGCGTTTGATTTAGTTGATCATTATCTGCTCCTGGATAAATTATACTCAATTGGCCTTTGCCGTTCATCTCTTCTGTGGTTTAATTCATATTTCCATCACCGCCGCCAGTGTGTGTCCTTCAGGGGAGTCAGTCGAATTTAACAGATTTAGATAAAGGCATACCCCAGGGTTCTTCACTTGGGCCTTTGTTATTTTCCATTTTTATTAATGACTTGCCACTCTGCTGTTCAGGATGTGACATTCATCTTTATGCAGATGATACAATTATATATTGCTCCAAATTGAATATTTCTGACATAAATTATTCCTTACAGTGTGACTTTGATTCTGTCCAGCACTGGCTGTCATTTAATAAACTCCTGTTAAATAAGTCAAAATCTTACTGTATGCTTTTCCAGAAGGAAGATAGAAATAATCTTAATCTGCATTTTCTGGATTCTTCTCCTTTAGAGTCAACTGAAAAATTTAAATATCTTGGTATTTGGCTAGAAAATGATCTTTCATTCAAAGCTCATATACATACGCTTAACAATAAACTTAGCTTTCGTCTTAAAACATTATATCAATCGATAGACTGCTTTAATTTTCAGGTTAGGAGAAGAATAGTCTCCCAGTTGCTGCTACCTATACTGGACTATGCAGATATTATATATGCTAACACTACTGCCACTTGTCTACACTCTCTCGATGTGGTATACAACAGCCTGTGCCGATTCACCCTTCGCTGCCCCTATAGGACACATCATTGTGTGATGTATGACCAGCTGTCCTGGCTTGCACCCTCAGCCAGAAGACAATATCATTGGTTTCATCTTATATTTAAATGCATTTACTTTCAATATCCATATTATTTATCACAATATTTAGTTCCTTATAGTTCACAATATAATCTTTGTCACAACAAACAGATCTTCTTTACTGTCCCTAGAGTTAGAGAGAAATTGGGAAATATGCTTTCTGTGTTAAAGCCCCTCCTGACTGGAACAGCCTTCCTGCATCTATCCGCTCGCTTATGTCTTTTCCTCTGTTCCGAACTGCTTTGTTAAAACATCTTCAGAATACTTGTCTATGTTTCTAGTATGTTAGATTTAGCATTAATATGTGTCATGTTAATTATGGGTGTATGATTGTGTTTATATGTAGAAATATACATATCTAGTGATGTCAACTTTGTCAGTTATATTTGGGATTATTGTGTCACACTTAATACCACTCTTAAAATGCTTGATTTTCAGAGCACCATCATGCTGAGTCTAAGATTAAATAAGGTTTTATTGTTTAGTGGTATACATACCACAGTTTGGGAACCACTGTGATTTACTTTACTCTATTTGTGAAGAGTGGGGATAGTGAGAGCTTGTGTGTGTGTTTGTGTGTGTGTTGAGGTTTTTCTTGTATCTTGTATCTACTCTGTTGTTTTACTTTTCTATATTGTTTGGACATGTTACTGAGGACCCCCATGAAAACAAGATGTTTCATCTCATGGGGCTGATCCTACTAATAAATGTTTATAAATAAAATAAATAAAAAAATTTTTAAAGACATTACTCCAGACACAAATTAAGACATTACTGTCACTATAAGTTTTTCAGAATACAATAGTGGACAAATACTGAAACTTGAGTCTTATATATTTTTAATGATGTATAGTTTGTCAAAGTAATACATTAAATCTGATAGTAACTTTGAACTATTAAAAAAAAAAAAAAACGCTTCAGTGTGCCGACACTCTGGCAATGGTTAAGAGGTTAAACTCTTTTGGATAAATGTTTCAGACTTTCATATTATGATTTACCATATGTGTGGCATGTTTAGTCTCTATAAACTCCAATCTTCATCCCCCATTTGTTAATTGAGCATTATACATTTTTTATAATACTAATACTCTTTTCTTCTTTTCTTAAACACCCAATGAAAATACATACTCAAATCCCCTGCTAGAACACAAAGGGTCATAAAATCTCCCTCCAAAGGGAAAACGTCTTATTGTCTCACACACCTCCAGAGGGTGTGACATCTTCACGCTTCAAAAATCACTGATTGGTTGTTTGGTCCCTCTGATGACGTGTAGGTGAACTGGGTATTGTTTCCCACGGCTGATGTGTTTGTAGCCTTTTCATGACGGAGCATGGTTGGTGGTAGTGTCTGTCCTTTTATGGGAGTGGGTAAAATCAAAATGCTTTCTGTTCTGTTAAGTGTGAGTGTCAATCTTTCACTTTGGACTGCTGTGACTGGGATTCCTTGCACCCCAAGTATGCAGGTTATTTGTATACATGCGTCATGCTCTATGATATTTCTCTTAAATTACGATTAACATTCTAACCATATCCACAAGTTTCCTACGCCCCACTGACATGCTTGAACACTCGTTCATTCAACAGTTGACAGTCATTCAAGTTATAGCGATCCAAACTAGCTAACGATGTGGGAACACAACCTCAACGAAATTAAAAAGGGTGAAATAACAGTACCTTTACCCTCCGCAGTAGTTGGTTGGGAGTATTATAATAACATTATTAATAATCAATACTCATCAAGGTGTAACCGAATGAAATGAGTGGTGATTGACGGTTGTGAGCACCTATCAGTAAAGAGTTTTCCCCTATTTAAGAGCTGGTTGGCTATGGCCTGGGATGCGATTCATGTCCGACTCCTCCCGTAGCTGTTGTTGACAGTGGACACAGGTGTGCTCCATTAGCATGTAGCCCGTTCTCCGTTTGTTGTGTCTATTCGTGGAAGTAATGATTCATTGTTGCGTCCTAGCCTGTCTTTTCTCCTCCTGGTTCCCTTGGCTTGTTTAAAGTGGATGCTAAAAACTGCTAATCTCTCTGGTAAGTGCAAGCCTGTTTTTGGAACGCAGATTGATTAGTCTCGTGGGGTTTGGGGATTTAGTTTGTATTTTGCGTTGTGTGCAGTATTCCCTGTATCTCCGCTGTATCTCCGCTGAACAGTAATTATCTGAATACCCGCATGCCGTGCCGGTGAAAGGGATATTAGAGCCCATTTCCAATTCTCCGGTAAGTGTTGTGTGCATATAGTTATATGCTGAGAAATGTGCACGAGCGATGCATGACACGTTAGTAACTATTTCTGTGTGTTTGTCTCAGGATTCTCTCTCTCTCGCTGCGTGAGCGATCTCTGGCTAAAGTTGCAGTCCTGCTTGCCTTTCCGCTGCATACTGCCAGGAACGCCGTGTCTTTCAATTGATTGGGTGAGACGTCGCTGTCTGGTTTCTTGACATTATTGTTTATGTGTTTTAGGGTTGACGTTCCCTAATTTGTGAGGAGAGCATCACTCCGTGGTTGCTCCTTTTCAGTTTGTCTATCATTTGATTTTAATTCATAATTGTTTCTGTTTTTTTGGTTTATTGTGCTAAGCACTGTATTGATGTGACCTGACTTTATCACTGCTTGCTCTTGTGATCATACAGTTATGGAATTCTGTTTTATTGTACTGTCTTGAAGTGTTGTTTCTTTTATTTTTTTCTTCAGTCGCGAGGTCCCACTGGTGAAGGGTCTCTTGTGGTGGTGGTGCTAATTGTTGTATGTTACTTTTTGTTTCTGTGTTTTGTTTTTTTTTATAAACTGACGCCAGTCATGCACTGACGAGCCATATGATCCATCCTGGGGCAGACGGAGACTGTATTAATGTGAATCTCATTTCTCTTTTTAAATAGGATTTCGTATTAATAAAATTTTGTACTTTTTCATGATATACCACGTTTCTGCCTACTTCTTTGCCGAGAGTTCAACCTGTGTGACCTAAATTCTTAGGTATCATTCATACTT
Source organism: Hybognathus amarus (assembly GCA_030378365.1). Taxonomy (NCBI): domain Eukaryota; kingdom Metazoa; phylum Chordata; class Actinopteri; order Cypriniformes; family Leuciscidae; genus Hybognathus; species Hybognathus amarus. The sequence goes on along the minus strand of JAQIUQ010001072.1, from coordinate 220,049 downwards.
CCCGGGGTGAAATTCCCATGGGTGGCTGGAGGGATTCGCTCAGGTTAGCTGCTCCCTTACATCGGTTGGTGGCGGAGCTGACAAGTCCTAAGCGTTCACGGAAGCCGAAGCATATAGGTGACGCCTGGTCTGCAGAGTGTCAGAGTAGCTTTGAGGAGTTAAAGAGGAAACTTACCACCGCTCCCGTACTGGCCTATGCTGACTTTTCCCTTCCGTTTATTCTGGAGGTGGATGCCAGTCATGGGGGACTCGGGCGTTCTCTCACAGGGACCAGAAGGGCAAGGTGCGTCCTATTGCCTATCCAGTCATTGGGGAGCTGCTGGTGTTCTGGAGGCGGAAGTCACCTCCTAGCTCAGAAGAGCGTAAGGAGCTCTCCAGATCTGCTGTGATTCTGTTGCGCCAGTGGGACCGTTTGGTGGAGCACGACGGGAGATGCTTTACCGCCGGCTGTTTCGCCCGGATGGTGGAGGAGGTTCTCCAAGTGCTTTTACCGGCCGGCCTTGAAGTCTGAAGTACTGACTCAACTTCACCAGCAGCACGGGCACCAGGGGGTGGAGCGCACCACCCAGCTGGTACAGTAAAGCTTGTATGGTTTCTGTCAGTCGTGTAATTATTAGTTTTGTAATTGTTGTATGTTACTTTTTTTGTTTCTGTTTTTTTATTAAACTGACAGGCATGGTGACAGACAGTTGTGTGAGCTGACAAACAATTAAAATAAAAAATACACACTTAGTCATTGTGCTTTGGAGTTTATTCAAAATTATAAATGAATGTGCGACTTGAATACATTAACTGGCACATTTGGTATTCTGTCAACTCAGGCTTTGATCCTGAGTTTAGGTGTAACATCAGTAGCGAACAGCCAAACGCATGCTGATAGAGTTTATAGAATATTAAGAATTTAAACAAATGTACACAGGAAGATTCGTCGTCTTTTGGGAGGTGATGGAAACTACAGTCGTTGGCAGGATCACTCTGATTTCGTTTTCGGCTTATGTTCAAAACAATCAGCGTTTAAGCCATTGAATTAGTTTAGTTTGGTTATACGTACAATTCGCGAACAGCACATGTTGTCCCTGAGCTCCGTAACGACATCTCTCATAAAGATTTGCGTCTTTAAATAGTAAAATAATTCTTTTCGAAAAACAGCTAGCCTCTTCGCTAACTAACACACAAAATACCATTGGAATGCTACTTCCGCCGCCTTACCAGAAGTTTCACCCACTTTATTTTTTACAGAAGCGCCCCGGAAACTTGTGGATTGGAGAGTTTGCTGAGTAGCAAGGCGGATTCTGGTGCTGGGGTTACCTGATGTTTGCCCGTTGATTGCGGAGCGCTGCTGTCTTAACTAGAGATCAAACCAAGCAGAAGGATTTGCGAAATTTTTATTATTTCACTCTGGTGATGGCCAAATATAAAAAGAAAACAACGTTACTGCCATTGCATGCAGGTTGATTGGAGGAATATCGGCGCCCTGCAGTTTTAGTGTGTGTGTGAGTGCGAGTGTTTACAAGGAAGACGGTGTGTGTTGTCTGGTTGTTTTATTGTATTGTTTTCTTTCAAGTGTTTATTTAGGTAATTTTGTTATTTGGCTTAAGAGTTTCTTTTGTGTATTTAATTTAAACATTTTCGAATTTATATATTTTTTTGTTCTATGAGAAAACATTTTCAAAATATTCAAATATTATAACTTTTTGCTATATTAGAACATTCTCGGTTACCGTATGTAACCCTCGTTTCCTTCGTAGTCATCTCCAGTTACGCCGGATGGCATAGAATGGGGGTTTTGCTTAGAAGCCTATCATCTTCGAGTATTAAAAAACGAACCAATGGCAATGAAATTCCATGGGTTTGTGGAATTTGCATAGCGAATTTGCATAGCCGGCAAAGGCAGTCATGTCTTCGCTGAGGAGCCGAGACTGAACTCAGGTGTCTACCCAGCGGTACAGCGGACGTGGAGACCGTTCCTACTCAGGGAACGAGGGTTACATACGTAACTGAGTCCCTTTCGTAGTCACTCCGAGTTACGTTGGATGACGTAGAATGGAGGTCCCATGTAATCACACCACCTTCACAGCTGTCTTCCAGTGCCCTGCGATGGATGAAGGAGTCCTACTTAGAACAGGAATACCAAGGTACAGTGGGGAGCATATCTTAGAGGAAATATGCTGCAGTATGCCTACCCGTCAGGGAGAACTTAGGGATACACATATGGCCCGTAGGGGGCTTGCGTATGGAGGAACACTGGAGTAACCAGCCCGTGGGGTGGCATTTACTTTCAACTCCAGGAGTGGCAAGGTGGCTTGCCAAGGGAAAGACACATGCTCAGAGAGGCTTACAGTGGAAATACACATGTGAGGAGGAACACTCAGGGAGGAACCATGCACACGGAGGCACCTAGCCGACGCAGAGGCAATAGACACTGGCGCTGGCGTCAACAGTGCTGGAGGAACTCAGGGCTTATGAGGCTCACCTGAGCAGAATATCGCATGTATCCAGTCCGTGGAGTGGAATGGTGAGCAAGCGAAGACACCTGAGCAGGTCCAGTACTAGCTGGTTGAAGCGAGTACAAGGGATGGGAAGATTACCGTTTCAGCTATAAATTAGGGATGGGCATTTTTCAAAAATATTGCATTCGAATATTCGGGCTCATAAAAATCGAATATTCGAATATTCGTTTATTTAAATTATGTTTAACAAAAAAGACGTTATTTTTAAGGTTTTCTTTTTTTTACGTTTTTGTCACCATTTCTGGACAAGCTTACAATAAGGCAATACACAACAAGCTTACAATAGTAATTAAAGTTTTCTTTTAGTTGAAAACATTAAACATTAGGCCTATGTGTAAACAAAAAAAATATATAAAAAAGCATTATTAAAAGCATGCTCAAGCAGCGCGAGCGGAAAAAAAACCCTAATAAAGCAGATTACGTCAGATATCGTACAGAACGTACACACATACACACGAGTCAGCAAATGATTGATTATCGTGTTTATATTGTTTCACGTTTATGTTGAGAAAACAATAATATCTAACGTTACATGCAGGGGCGCCGCCAGCACTTTATGCTCGCGTGAGAAGAGACGCCGCGCTGACAGACGTTTCAGAGACACAACGAGAACGGTGTTTCTAACAGCACTTTGTATTTTCTGTTCTTAAACCGGTCTCCCTTAACGAAACTTAAAGGAAGTATGTCTCAAAATCATTTTGCTATTAGATAAGTTAACATCTTTGATCACGCGGGGTCCAGCTGCGCTTACCTACAGTTGTGATGCAATGATGACCAGCTGTCTTTCCTCACTCGACTGTTTGGATTTCATTTGATTTCTCATGGTGATGACATCATAACTCAGATTAATTAATTAATTTGATCAAAAGTAATTCCGTTTAGTAAGATCTTTTTCAAGTAACGTTAATTCCAAACTTCGCGAGGCAGACAGACGACAACATTATGTGATCAAATACAGACAACTTGTTAACACACTCCAAAGCGCCATCCAGTGCATTTAATTATAACTGCGAGTTAAAGCCTTGGATTTATCATGGACTCACTGCATTTACGGCCAGCAAAGCAACGTATTCAAAATTCGAATAGTATTTTATTTTCGAATAATAATTACATATCGAATATTCGAAAATTCAAATATTTCGTGCACATCCCTAACTATAATCCACGATAAAATGTACTGATGGTTAGTATTATCGTTTAACCAGTTAACCTGCAGTCCGTGCGCCGGCGCTCTGAAGAGTTTTTTTATTTTTATTTAATTCTATCCGATTTAATGTTTTACCTTGACAAACTATACATGACTAAAAAGATATAAGACTCAAGTTTCAGTATTTGACCACTATTGTATTGTGAGAAACTTATAGTGACAGTTATGTCTTAATTTGTTTCAGGAGTTATGAAATGAAGAAAATGAGTCAATACCTTTAATATGAAGTATGAGCGTCAGCTGGTCCATTCAGAAAAAACAAACTCTGTGCTGTCGTAATGACAGCGATTCACAAAACAACGTCCCTCAGGGCTTTAGCTCAAAAATGTGTAGACTTTGAGAAAATATTGATTGATTCTCATAGATTCACATAATATTTCTATAGACAGGAATACTATTTATTGAATTTATACTAAAATGCGTCGATGTAATCATTATGAGCGCTTCTTCCTGAGATGTGCTGTGTTTTCAATTCATACCAATAGCCTGAGGGTGCAGTATATTCCATATATGGAACATGAAGAAGAATCATAACCATGTGACATTCCAGGAACTGCCTCATTAACTGCCAGACGAACTAACAGGGATCACTGTAACATGCGGATAAAGATGTTTTGAAGACAATAAACATGATTGCAATTATATTTGAGTTACCTTTGTTCTTCAAGCCATGCCAGGTATTTTCATAATAATAGATTATATTTATAATGTAATACTAATCGATATAGATTTTTTTATTGTGCACAATACAATAAATAATATATTTTCTGTCTGATTTTTTTTTATCTGAAGCCAAATTAGATTACTGAAGATTATTTAAAACACTCGACTTACGTTATAAAGTAAGTTTGGAGCAAAACATGGTTTTAATCTCATAAATTGTCATGTATTGATGGTGTGCTAAGCTAACATGCTAGCTCGCAGCTGCACCTGTCACCAGAAGTTATTATTTTAAGATTTAATCAAAATAAAGTAATTTGACATGATCTTGAAAAACATGTAACTAAATGCGCTGCTTAGCCTGGCGTTTAGTGGGGCGCGGGGCTGGAGAGGGCTGGGGATTCCTTCCTGCTGCTTCCTGCATGACGCGGCCCAGGAGCCGCAGGAGGGCACCCTTGGCGGCGAGCAGGCTGAAGCGTCTGTGCCGACGGCTGGGTGGAGGCAGCAGCGGGCCGTCTGGGCAGAATGTGCTTAATCGCCTCAGACTGCTTCTGGGTGGTTGAGAACTGCTGGGCGAAGTCCTCAACCGCAACACTGAAGAGGCCGGCCTGGGATATGGCCGGCCTCTGGCATATGGGCCAGGTTCAGCCAAAGATGACGCTTCTGGACCACACAAGTGGACATCACCTGGCCCAGGGAGCGTGCGGCCACTTTCAGTCGCTTCGGAGAGCGAGATCAGTGGCGGCACGCAGCTCATCGAAGAGCCCTGGGTCACTCCTACCCTCGTGCATATCCCTGAGCAGCTGGGCCTGGTAGACCTGCAAGGTGCTCATGGCATGCAGAGAGGCAGCCGCTTGTCTTGCAGCTCTGTGAGACTTCACCACCAGGGTAGACGAAAATCTACAGGGCGGCAGCCCCATCAGAGGGGCGGAAAGGTGGGAGAAAGCTGTCGCACGGTCACGGGAAGTCAACGGGGGCCTTCCAGGACTTCGACAGCTCCTCATGCACCTCCGGGAAGAATGGCATTGGGGTCGCGTGCGTGAACCATCCATCATATTATTGAAGTGGAGAGTGAAGCTGACTCGACGCATTCCCGTCTCTGGTCTACTCCTTTTGCACTCCACATTACTGCAAATGTTTAATCGCTGAAGAAAAAGAAGACGTCAGCGAAGGTGGTCACGGTTTGAAATATTCCACCTGCGGCTGGACACCCCAGTAATTCCCCATATGCATCCTTCGGGTCATATGTGTATTCTCTAAGCCCCCCTCTTTTACAGTCTGATGATCGGATCAAATATGGTAATTCCGCCACATTGTACATTCTCTAAGTCATAGTGGGCTACAGCGAGACTAGTGCACTGTTTTTGTCTGTATAAAAAGTATTTGCCTATAGTAAAGAGCAATTCCATTTCTTGGCATTTCTTGGTTCATTTGTTTTTTTCTGAGGCTTGATGTCTGATTATGTAAATAGTTTATCAACTCTTACCTCCCTCGATCCTTTCTGCTTACCTGTCCCTGCTTCGTTGAAAAAAAATTCTGATGTTCATCTACAGAAGCCAGCAACGAATAAAAATTTGATTGTTTGTATTATTTACAAAGGGTGAACACCGGACATCGGTGTGCTCAGATGTGTGTGCTGCAATTGCTAGGAAACACAGACGCACGCACACAGGGATTTCTGTTGTGCGGGTCAGCTTCTGTTTTCGGTTAAACTGTTTTGCTTTTACAAGCGTTGATTCAATTGTTTTATTAATGCGTTGCAAATAGCTAATTAATATAATTAACCTATAATATAATTTATTTTAAATACACTGATTTATAAAATAATCTGTTAAACTCAAACTTCAGATTTCCTGGGGCACAGCACATTTATAGTGGGGCACTAGCAACACCCTAAGGTTGAGTTCATTTTCTGAGGTAACACTTTACTTCATAAGAAATTTTATCACTGACTTTTAACTAAACTATAAATAAAACATGAATGAATAAATAAATTCCTGTGAAATATGAAGTAAAAAAATAATAATTTACACAAATTAAATAACAAAATATAAATAAAACAAAATATTATGCAATAAAGTGAAAAATAAAATAAATCAATAGTAATAATATGTTATAAGTATATATACACAAGTCGTTTGTCATGATATTTTCATGTTTTAGAAAGTCATTAATAAACATTATGAAAGTTATGTAACCATACCTTTTTCTTGTATTATTCTTAGGATGGCAACCCCTACAGTCAGCAAGCACCACTCAGACTGAAGTGTGTGGGTAACCGAAGGAGCCAAAAGCCTTTAACTTTTGTCTCTAATGACAATGTTATTGATGTTGGGGCCTACAAGGTGACAACACTGTCAGTCCTTAAAGGTGGACAATACGTCACAATAAAAAAATGGAACTGACCCAGAATTTGAAGAGGGTGGGTCATATGAGGTAAAAAAATGTCACCCTTTAAAAAAAATATGGCCGGCAGTGTATTTTTGTAAACTGGGCAACAAGAACATTCAAAACCTCACAACTGGCCATCAGTGAGGAGGCAGAGAGAGCTGCTATGGATGTCCTCTGTCCTCCTTCCCCATGTGTGACTGGGGAAGAACAGGAGAACACGCCCTGGGTACCTGACTCTGCGGGGAAATATTGAGAAAGTAAGTGAATTTAAAAGCATAATTCTATATGTAGTACATTATCCTGGTTTACCTAACCTAGGCAAATGTAAGCTATTGTACTTTCTTTTGTACTTACTATTGCGTTTCTCAATCACAGTCCTAGAGTACCCTAACACTCTTATTTGAGACACACAATTTAGGTGAATTACCCTTGATTGGGAATACATAGAAAATATTTAGTGGTGATTCCTGGACCAGGAGAAACACTCTCATCTGTGATCCTGGGATGTTATTTTCCAGTTGCAAGTGGCTAGGATGACTCGGCCCCAGTTTCCAAGCCTGGACCTATCTCTCAAGTGTGGAACCAAGCTCCATGAGCGTCTCTTTATGGAGAGAAGAGGCGTTGGTGGAGCTGTACGTAAGAGACAAGGTGGAGGTAACCCACCTAAGAGACAATTTTCGGCCGAATGGAGGAGGAAAATTCGATTCATCCAAACTATACGACTGTCAAGGTAAACAAATATAAACTTCAAAGACAAGTAAACAGTCATTAATACAAAAATAAGAACAAATAATTAAACGCCAAGCATTGAGATCTTGTGTCAATCGTAATCGTAATAGAATCGGGACATCTATATTGTAACCCAGCCCAAGGGTGAACTAAATTAAGTCAAAGAGGAGAAAAACAGTTTTTTTTTACATGAATAGTGACAATCCCAATGTTCATTCCCTTGGCGTGGATGTCTTCTGGCTCTTTGTCCTGCAGTAAAAAACAGCATAAAAGTTAAATTTCTTCTAAATATTTACATTAATTGTTAAGACATAAAAGAATGAAATTTCAATTTAGATTGTAAGACTGGAAAACTGGAAGACCATTTGAGCTCACTCTTGTGCTTTCCCTCGACCCCCACTCCCTCCCACTCGTGATGAGCTCCCAAACTCAAGAATCTAAATGGTTAAATGTGAATGATTGTCATCAAGTTTTATACATTTTTGGTATTATTTGAAATGAGGTCTGGGTATATAATGAAAACGCAACAAGAGCTCCTTTCTGCATCCAAATCAGCCTGTAAGGGTGAGGTTGAATTTATTATGAAATTGTAATGATACATTTACCTGACATATTAAATTGTTATATTTGATTATTCTAAGTGACTTTGACATTATATTCATTCAAGAGTTTAAAAAAATAGTAAAACATTTGCTCACATTTAATGATGAACAGATATCATTAAAGCCTTTTTATTTATGGAGTCAGATTAAATAACGAGTTATTACATATGAGAAAATGTATTGCATTTAACCAAAAATACTTTGCCGCGAGATAAGACAGTAACACGCAGAGACCTTCCGTGCTGATCAGAGGACCCATTGGCCTGATCCAGCGTGACTTACAAGATATGTTTTCACTGTTTATAAGAATCTAATTGTAACACTAACCTTAACAGAAACCTTTTTTCACCAGATTGTTGAGCTCCAGACCCTCGAGGCAGTGTTGACTGTTATTGGAGTGTCAGAACATGATGGTATGCTCATCCTTTTGGACAGCAACAGCGTTGGAAGACTTTCCTGTACCAAGTCATTTTTATTAGGGAAAGACATTAATGACTTGGTACAGAAGCTTCCAATTACTGTAAAAGTCCAGCACGTAAAACCATCGTGTCCTGACACTTCAAAACCATGAGGAAGTTCAGACCGTGGATCCGGCCGCAGAATCTATTGATCCAGGTGAGGATGCAGAATCCCAGGACTTTATCGGAGGCGGCAGAATCCATGGATCCAACTGAGGCCGCAGAATCCCTGGATGGGAAAAACATTGAATGAGGCTTGAAATTTGTTTGTGAGATCATTGACTTTTATTTTGATTTAGATTAGGTTTTGTTTTGCAAGTTCTGATTGTTTTCTATTTTTAAGTGTTCTTAGTATTTCGCCTATATAATATTAAAGACTGTTTATTCTAATATCTTGTTGTGCACTTCTTTGCATTACATTACATTACAGTTTTTTTTTTTTATTTGAATAACATTACGTCAATTACGAAAAACGTAAAATGCATGAGCTCTTCTCTGATTACTTCAGGAAAAGATTTGAAGCATCAGGAATGTTGAAAACAGTGCCATCTTGTGGCAGGTCAAAAACCCAACTGTCTACAGCTCTGTTGTTATATCAACTGAGCACAAATAAAAAGCCTGACAACAATGCAATTTTTTTGATAATATAATACATATTTACTATCTAAATTATCCAAATTTGTTGCAACATTTCTCAGCAACATTGCCCCGTGTATTTGCCTTTAGAGTGCACGCTTTCACTACATGATTTGGTCGAGTAAAATTACTTTAGAATGCCCCTAAAATTCAACACGAGGCAAAAATGCATGTCTTTTATATTTATATAATTTAACATGGTGAAGTTGGGCTTAAGACAACAAGCTTTCAGGTTCTTGTACTGTATGTTTACTCAAATCACCTCTTCCCTTTCTCTTTCTTTCAGTGTTTCACTGAAATAAATTGCAGACAGTATTGTTCAGTTCTAGGTTATTTCATCATCAGAATGAGTTTGTCAACCATTTTTGAGAGTGCAGAGCAGTCCTCATCCACTGAATACTCAGATGAGCTCACTGCGGCCCTTGCTGCGAGACGGTGGTGGGCGATAATGGAAGTTTCTGACCCCATACCTGAGGATTACGAGCAGGATTACTCCATCTCAGACCAGTGGGTAGAAACAGTGGAGGCAGGAGAAACATCATGTCCCTCATCCCTGGTCTTGCTTCTGAAAAGGCTCATTTCCAGCACTCGACTTTCTCAGATGCAAGATGCAAGACCACACCGCAGTGGAGGCAGAAGACGATGCAGGGAGCACCCTTCGCTTCCAGGTCCACACAGGGAGCACCTGTGCCTGCCAGATCCACACAGGAAGAACCTGTGGCCGCCAGTTTTGAGAAGAGGGACCTCACCTCATCCCTGGTCTTCAGCGATGCACAGGAACATGGTACATCAATGGAAAAGGATCAGTGGAGATTGCCGAGGCATAAAAAGCTACAGATGGCATCACCCTTACGGTCCCAAAGAGGAAAACACATATCCACACAGGAAGCACCTGTGCCCACCAGAGCCACACAGGAAGAACATGTGCCTGCCAGTTTTGAGAAGGGAGACCTCACCTCATTCTTTGTCTTCAGTGATTCACCGGAAGATGGTAAACCAATGGGCAACGTCCAGTGGACATTGTGGAGGCAGAAAAAGCTACAGACATCATACAGAATCCCTTAACATTTAAATAATTGTAGATGTCTTACATGAATTTATATAAGACATACAAAAAAATAAATATATATATGTATACATAGTGTGTATTTATTTATTTATTTGTCAATGACAAACACATTAATTAGTGTTATTTAAACAGATCATTTTCATCTGCTGTCACTGGGTTGATTAAATTCACACACTAAGAGAAAGAATAACATTGTAATAACATATATAAATCATTTTACCACAATTTATTGCTAAAGACAATGGTGATGTAATACAACTGATTCACTATTTCAGTATACGTTTTCTTGTAACGACAGCCTGACATCATCAGATAAAGGTTTGTTTTATTTTTATGACAGTTTTAAGTCCAAAGACATTTACTATACTTTACTTTTATCAGTGGAACTTTTGTATACAAAAAATACATATATTTTAGGAAGCTTCTGGTGCATTTATTTGGTGCATGTTTCAGTAGATTTGCTTTTGCTGCTTATAGATTCAGTTTTTCAGGAAATTGTACTTCATTCATAAATATTTATTTCTATAAATTATAAACTGACTTTCTGATACAATGTAATACAAAATATATACATGTCATTTACTGATGGTTTTGATTAATATTTTGCATGGCCCTGCAAAAGAAACAATATATGAATGAATCAGAATGCATGAAAAAGTTGCAGAATGTAACTGCAAACAGAAGTGCTAACTGCATATCACTATGATACCTATCAAGTAGTGTTCGATTTGTGTCAAAGCTTTTATGGCTAAATAAAAAGGGTGGTTCCCCTTGATTGCATAACATTTTAAATATAGAAATCATTCAATATTTATTTAAATATTAAACCAAGCGCTCCCTTTTATACAGTACACACAATCAGGTGCTTGACATACACACATTTATCTAAAGTACAGAATGTCTTAGTATATTGTCTCAGAGATTTGGCAGATAAATGAGGTCAACTGATAAACCATGGTTAGATTAATATTCAGTTTAAAATTTCCCTTACACGCGGCTGACTGAGCTCACTCACGCAAAAACTCCTGTTATAATCAATGAATCTTAAACACACACTGTATATAATACAAATCAGGTTTATTTTTAATAATAATAATAATAATAATCAGTAATAATAATAATCAGGAAACTTCACTGTCGTACCATCAGCGTACCATGAGTGCAGCAGGCCTAATGTTATGACGCAGCGCCTGAAAATAGTGCCCAGCTTCCAACGTGACCGGGACTAAGTTTGTGTAGTCATCGCACCTGCTGCACTCATGGTACGGCAGTGAAGTTTACTGATTATTACGCAGGGATGAGAGTATATTTCCCTGCATATCAGCCTAGAAAATCGCAACTTTTCCGTCTGTCTTAGTGCACTATGTAACTATAGAAGAGTCAAGTTTTAAATAGGAAAAATATTGAAATCATTCTTTTTTGGGGGAGAAATGATAATCTGTCTTTTTTTTTGGGAGAAATGCTAATGGTCTTGTCCACTTCAATGATGTATGCTAAGCTATGCTAAAAGTGGTACTTCCAGAACTGAGATCAGCTGAATGGATTCAAAAAAGTTAAAACTCAACAGTTTAACTCTGGGGGAGTGGTAAAATGAGCCTATTTCCCAAAAAAAAGTGGAGTATCCCTTTAAACGTGAAAATGATAAAAGTTAGTTACGATGCAAAGCTGGCCCGATTGTGCAAGTTAATCTTTCATGTCCCAACTCCTAAACACAAGTGTGTATCGACGCCTGGAGCACTTGGTGCTTGCCTTTTACACAGAGAGAAGAATTTAGAAAAATCGATTTGTGGCCATTGATATCGATTTTGAATCGACCACATTTTAAAAAACGAATAATCGAAAAAACTATTTTTTGCCCAGCCCTAACTGAATGTGAGGTAATAATGTCCGGTGTTAAGAACGCTCTTAACAATGTGCAGGCCTTCAAACAATTCTGTGACACTAAATGGAGTTAGTGTGTCATCCCAGGCCCTCCGAAATTTGAGTGAGGCAAAATCTGCAACTTCTTCCCTTTGCTAAAGATGTGAAAATTCACCAGTATCTTGACAGAGAGAGTAAGGAGTACCAAACAAAAGTTGAAGAACCACAGAGTAACAAGAACTGGGCAGAACTTGCAAAACTTAGACTTTGTCAGGTAATACTTTTCAATCGTTGAAGAGAAGTATCCGAAATGTCCCTGATTGCTTTTACATTGAGGGATACCTCGTTGACTCATCCAGACGTAGAGTTAGCTTTGTCAGACCTTGAGAAGAAACTTTGTAAGCACTTTCAAAGAATTGAGATTAGAGGCAAACGAGGACGAAAGGTCCCCATTCTGCTCACACCTGACACGCTGACATCGATGGAGTTACTTGTCAAGACTCGCCGTAACTGTGAAGTGCCTGATGAGAATGTGTTCATGTTTGGAAGACCACAAGCACTTCAGAGGATCAGATGTTATCCATAAGATTGCTCAAAGATGTGAATCAAAACACCTAGAGAAACTATCCTCCACTAGACTGAGAAAGCACATGGCCATATGTCCAAGGTCCTCAACTTAAAGGACATTGAAATGGATGACCTTGCTGACCAGTGTTGCCAGATCTCGCGAGACAAATAAGCACCCAAGCCGGTGAAAACAAGCCCAAAACAAGCGACTTTTTCTCATAGACAGTAAAAGCGCTTTTTCTACGGAGCCCCCTAGGTTCCGAACGAGAAAAAAAAAAAATGAAAACGGTGTGCACAGTTTTACATCGGATAGTTTTAAACTGTGAATGTCAATGTACATTATTTTTCTTCTGTAACAAAGCTTGGCTGCCCATCTAGTGTTGGTACTGCGTCCAAATAAAATCTGACTGAGAGCTCATTTTTGAGATGTCAACCTAAAATTTGGAACTTCTTCAGATTTTTGGCTTACATTTTCTTGTAATTTTAGAGTAAAATATATTTTGTAATATATATATTTTATATAAAATAAAAATAATTATATTTTTACATTGTTCATTTTCATAAACTCAAACTTATAACTTTTTTTCTGTTTCACTTTCATAATTTCATAATACTGCACTTCAAAAATAATTTGGCAAATGTCTTCTTTAAAACAAGACCAAATAGGTCTATATTCCAAAGCATTATTGAATTACAACCATTTGAATAGTGATTTTCATGAAAAAAGGGGAGTGACAGTAAAGGGTTAACAGTTAAACGATATTAAATTAATATCTATTTCTAAAATATCTAACATATAATTAATATACATAAAACTCTCCTACAGTCTAGTAGTCAGTATCAGTCGCGATGGTCCAGACTCGCAAGTATTTTCATTTTAACGTCACTCACTGACGTTTAACCAGAAAAAAAAAAAAAAAAAACAATCGATTGCCCTGCTCTGCCTCTGATTGGCTAGTACTCGTTGCCATTTGGGTCAGAGCCAATTAGAAGCAGGATGTGGGTGGGAAACAAACTCTTTGAATGGGGAAAGGGAGAGAGGGAACAGGCAAGACAAACTCCTACGTTTTAATAACATAGAAAATATCTGCTTGGCAACGAGCTGGGAACAAGCCCAAATAAGCAACTACACTTTAGAAACAAGCCCAAAAAACGCGACCCGCGACTCCCATTATTTGCAAGCGACTTTACAGAAAAACAAGCCCAAAGTCGCTTAGAATGAGCGGACTTGGCAACACTGTTGCTGACTTCCTTGGACATGACATCAGGGTCCATTGGCAGTATTATAGTTTTTTTGTCAAATGCCAGTGAAATTTATGTAATGATTTAATTCATTAATGTGGGAGGTACAGTGCTATTTGTTTGTCTTCTCTGGTTAAATGTGGTGAATTATTGTGGTGAGTAAAAACAGACGTTGTATATTTATTCTGTGTTATGTGTTGTACAGTGTAAATCACTATTGTTTGACCAAGAGAAGGACTATACAAATAGAAAGAAATTTGTGCAGTTTGTTTCCTACCATGTGTGCTTATAGTATGTTTGTGATTTGTTGCAGAGACTGAGAGCTTCAGGGTGTAATTGCCGCTTTCCCATATTGTAATTAAGAACCATATTGTACCTCCAAGTTTTATTGTACATTTTTGTTTATTTGGTTTGTTTCTTTTTTTCTTTCCTTTTGTCCAGCAAATGATATTATAACCCAAAGGCTAACGCCTACCCTTAGAGGTGGTGTGGTTTCACGTGTAATATTCAGCTTTAAGCTTGCTGTGTATAGAATTTTTCTGTGTGATAGTGGGGCTTGGCTGCTGGTCCTAGTGTGCCTCTGGACAGTATTATTTGCCAACTGTCAACATTTTAACTATGCCATTGGTGATAATAAACTGAGATTATTTTTGTATACCAGTCCTTTTCTCCTTCTTTTGAATCCTTAAGATACCTGCTAAAGGGAACAAAGTAATGTTAAGAAGTACTATTTCTATAATGTTACATAAATAACTCGTAAAGAATTCACGTCATTCAATGATACAAGCATATCATCCTTCAACTGCTTTTTGCTCTGATAATTGGTTCAAAATAGCAGCACAAGCTTTTATCCTTACACCAAGATAATAATTACATGTGTGGTTTTCCTTCACATGCAAAAGATATCCTAAGTTAAGGGAAAGTGGGAAAATCTGCACTTTTGATAATGTGTACATTCACATCTACTACAATGAAATGTCTGAATTTGTTGTGTGATAAGATTGTTTTTTATTTGTTTTGCTTTATCATAGGTGCCGCCAGGGTGTGTAAACCAGCATAAAGTATACAGTGATAAATCAATAATGATAGTGCATTTTATGATATGTGCAGAAGCAAAAAAGACATTCAGGCTGATAAACAGGCCAGCTGTAAACGCTTCAGATCAGACCTAAATTCACATCACAGAATGACTAGCAAATAAATAGTTCTTTATTTCTGAATCTGGATTTATATGCCAAATTTGTGACTAAACTCGACCTGCTAAAAGGTTATTGGCAGGTGCCGCTTCACAGAGCGAGCGTCTGAAATTTCTGCCTTCGCCACCCCTGAAGTATTTCTACTATACCGGGTCATGCCTTTTGGCCTTCGAAACGCTGGAGCCACCTTTCAGCGGTTAATGTCTATTGTGTTGTCCAACATATCTAATTGTGAAGTTTATTTAGATGATGTTGTGTGTTATGCTAGCACTTGGGAGGAACATCTTAAAATTTTAGAGGAAGTCTTCAAACGTCTTAGAAATGCTAATCTGACCTTGAATCTAGCTAAATGTGAATTCGTTGTGCTACAGTCACATATTTGGGTAAGGAGGTCGGCAGTGGTCAGATTTGCCCTTTGAATTCTAAGGTTCAAGCTGTTCTTGATTTTCTTTTTAAATAAAATTTCAAATTCAATCATTTGCATCAGCTGCTCAGCCTCGCAGCGCAGGTATATAACAAGCAGCTGGTGTAATTTCACTTCAGTTTATTGCTGAGGAGCCCAGCCTGAAAAGCGGGCGGCAGCAGATGTGGTACCGGGACATATGTCATATGTTTTGAGGAGAATGTACGGCCGTAGGCTATATCAGAAAATTAGTTATTTTAAAATTCTGATTAGTGTTGTTATTGAGACATCACCCATCTCAGTAGTAAATGAAGGACTGTTATCGAACAAATAGGCAAAACTGTGAATTAGTTTGCATCTTATTTATAATTATTTGTTTAGTTCTTTGTATGCACTTAATTATATTAATGCAGTTTGACACTTGGAGTCATTGTTGAAAGTTTAAGAACATCAAGAGCATTTGAAGAGGGGTTATGGACCTAGAAAATTGAATGCATGATATTAATATTAATTGTCAGAGTTTCAGACTGATGGTTGAAGGTTTAGACTACATACCAGCTATTATTGGCTTAGAAGTACATAAGGGGATATCTGAATGACATGTAGAGAATATATATTATTTGCGTATATTGTTTTTTTCAGTCCAGTGAAGCTGAGTGGTGTATCTTTAAACAAGTCCCGTCAAGTAAAAGACAAGCTTGACATTACTTTTAATATAAGGTCTAAATTGTCTGTTATGAAGAAACTTTCATTTGCTTTTGAGGATGTGGATCACAAGAAGACACTGGAGGACATTTTTCAAGATGTCAGGGAGTATCAGAGAGTAAAATTTATTATTGTGTTTATGTTAATTATGGTGTGCAGTTTATGTGGGTGATTATTTACATATGTTTAACATTTTTTGGACTTGCGCTATGAAATTGTAGAATGGTTTGACTTTTTGAGGCTTATTTTTAAGAAACTGCATCATTGCAGGTCAATCAAATTGAAATTATGATTATGATTTGTTTCTGAATGTGACCTGATTAAATTTTTTGCTAATTCCAAAAATTCCTGTAACTACTGTAATTGAGAGCATATGTAAATTAGTCTACTTTTTTCAACACAAATTTTCATAATAAATGAATTATTTACCATACTAATTTCAGCTAAATTACAGGAAATTGTCTTTTGAATTTTTTTTAATAAAGGGTAGTGTTGGGCCGATGGACGATATCATCGTCCATTGTGATGGCTGACAGACATCAGACAGTTTAGACGGCATCGGCTAAACATTGTGATGTCCCCCGTTTCCATGGTGATGCGTCATGCTTGGCACGTGATTCACCATTGCCAAAATAGCGCTGCATGACAGATTTAGCGCTTTTTTTCTTAATATTAACAAACTTGCTTACCATGCTTATCTTCTATTACGATTATCAAATTTGTGTAAGTGAGTATTTGTCATTTAAAACTTGATCTATAAAGTGAGATGGGCGCCATGTTTGGGCCGCAGTTCAGAGATTTCTGTCTGTTGGATTTATTACAGTGAGTGAATTCATCAGTTTCTCCCTAACTGGGATAAAAATAGAGTTGACTTTACTTTGATATGAATAAAAACTGTCGTCAAATATATTTGAATGGGTTGTCATTGCTGCTTCCAGACACCATTGTGTATTTTACAAACCATAAATGTATTGTTTTGCTATAAATTTTATGTAGCCTATTTAAATGTCTGAAACGTAAAATAAACATAATGTGGTTAAACATTATGGTTTTTGTTATGTTCTTTTTTCCTAAAGTTTTGCCATCTTGTTATACATTTTGCCAATTTATGCTGTAGTCTTTTGCAGTTATATTGTTCTTCCTTGTTTGTTTTTACTGGTAGTATGTTTGATAGTTTTAGTTTAGACATGTTGCCGTCTGTTTCTGAGTGTCCTTGCTATTGTTTATCTTATCATCATTATCTAGGATTTTCAGTTTACTTATTTGCTTTTATGTTTGGTGAAAGCTCAGTGTTAATTGGAAAGTGGTACAAATTTATAATTGTTCTGTGCAAAATGTTCTATTAATCAGAAGATAGAAAGATAGAAAATGAATCTTTGTGTGTGCTGTAAAGTGGTTTGAAAAAATGAAATCGGAATCAGCTAAAATCGGTATTGGCAGGTCAAACTCAAGGAAAAATCGGAAAACGGGATCGTCTAGAAAACTGTAATCTGTGCATCTCTACTGTAAAGTCTCAGCTGAATTATTTGGGTATTACAATTTATGGAGATGTCAATGCGAGAAGGAAATTAAACTTAGATCCAGTAATTATTAAAGCTTGGAAAAAGTTAAATTCCTGGCTCCAAAGAGACCTGTGTTTACGAGGAAGGGCTCTCCTCAACAAAGCGAAGAGTGTTTCTAGATTGACCTATCCAGCTCTTTCTTTGCATGTGGACATTTGCATTATGCTTTTGCAAAGTCAATTTGTGTAGAGGTTGATATTGCTTTTTGATTTTTTATGGAAATATAGGGTGCACTTCCTCTTCCATCACTACAGGTGTGCCCCAAGGCTCTGTCCTGGGGCCCCTTCTTTTTATTATCTACCTTCTCCAGAAATAATCTCCATAAATTCAATGTTAATTTTCACTGCTATGCGGATGACATCCAGCTCTACCTCACCACAAAACCCACATCCACTCCCTTCACTGATTGCTTTGCAGAAATAAAAAAAAAAAAAAACTCAACTTTCTTTAACTTAACAGTGGTAAACCCGAGGTTCTCCTCATTGGTAACAAATCCACATTAGTCAAAACTAACAGTTTTTCCATCAAAATTGAAAATTCCTCCATCTCACCTTCCCTTCAGGTTAAGAGTCTGGGTGTCATCCTTGACAGCACACTATCATTCCAATCACACATAAATAACTCATAGAGGACTCATAGAGAGTGTTCTGACATATGGCATCACTGTGTGGTTTGGTAATGCAACACAGGCTGAGAAGAAATCTCTACAAAGAGTTATAAGGACTGCAGAGAGAATCATTGGGACTAACCTCCCATCCATACTTATTGACATTCATCATCCAGCTCATTTATTCTTAAGGCCCAGACATAAATCCTACAGTTTGAGATACACAAGAGCGGACAGCATCATTACACACAAAACACACTTTTACAATAGCTTTTATCCAGCAGTAGTGAGACTAATGGCGAATTTAGATAAATAAGGTATAAGTATAAGCGGTTTAGCAAGCACTGGTGGACTTTGTTTGTTTGACTCTAAGGGTGATGCAGTACAATTCCTTTGTATGTGTACAATTTCTTGTGCTATACAAATGGCAAATAAAACTTTGAATTGACTTGACTTTAAAATAACATCACCCGGTCAGCCTACTTCCACTTACTAAACATAAATTGTCTTTGCCCCTCCCTTTGCCCCTCCCTGCCATTCTGGTCCACAGCCTTGTCACCCCACCTAGACTACTACAATACACTTATTTTGGGCCTCCCTCACATATCCCTCTGTAAACTTCAACTAGTACAAAATTATGCTGCCCTCATAATTACCCAAACCCCCTCCATCCATCACATCACGATTAAACCAGGATTAGGCATTAGTTCAATTAGGTCATTTGTTAATGTACTTTAGGGGAAAAAACATTACGGTGAGCATCTTGAGACAAAACAATGGTACTGACGCATTTTACAATCTAACAGTGCAGGTTAAAAAAGTTCAAACATCCATTTTCAACCAGATCTAGACTTATGCCTCATCTGTGAAACTGGGTGCCTCAGTGGGTTGCACTGAAGAAAAGACAGAGAATGAATGTAGAGGAACTTTTATAGCAAACACAAACGAGGATGATTAATTAAACACAGCTGAACCAACTGAACTCATAATGATGGTGACCATGGTAACAAAGAAGTGGCAACATGTGACAAATGAAAAAAAAAACTGTGAGACCAGGGCAATGTTTAAAAATATATTTTTTAGTGTAGATTGATATTGATCCTTTATCTGTTTCTCTTCATCCTATATAAATAAATAAGAGGACAAAAGAGGCATTTTCTTTTCCTAATATTTTCAGATACATTTCCCCAACAAAGATCACGTGATTGGCTGCTGTCAGTGACTACTTGAGGGGGATTCCGATAACAGTGTCATTGCAATTTACTACATTGGTCCAGTCCCAATACTCACTTGAGCCCTAAGGCCTTCCTGGAATTGGACACTTGTTGAAAGTGCACTTCAGCGAAGAAAGTGCGCAAGGGCCCGAAGCTGTGAAGAGCAGAATTGGGACAGATTTGCACACGTCAAAAATCTACTTCAGTTCTGTTGTGATAAGCAAACACTGTTAATTTGGCTAATGTGTGTGCTGCTTATAATAACTGTAATATGACACAATCCTTTGAATGAAAAAATCAATATCTTTTTTACTCTTAGCTACCAACCTTTCTTTTAATGTTATTGTTTTAATGTTTTAATGTTTAATGTCGTCACGGGCCTGTAAAAGAGTAATGTTAACCCGTTTCTCCCATGATCGAGGTTATATCCATGTGTTGTTTAGAGAATTCATCCAAAACGACACATGGATAAAATGTTAGATACTTAAAAATAGTCAACATCCCTTAAATGTCTTAATGTCGAGAGCAGTCATTATATTTTTATGCTTTTATTTTTCAGATAATGTTTATTGCACATATTTTGTATTTTAATGCCTAAAAATAAAACAATATACATTCAGACGCAGTCAATAATACAAATCTAATGTTGTATTTGATGCGAGATGCACGAAATACATTTCTCTTTCTGGTACTGACAGCATAGTCTCTATGGGACCAGACAGGAAGAACGAAAGACTTGGACCCAGCCAAACTCAAACTCAAAACTCGAGAGATAAGAACTAATGATTTCTCTTTCAGGCCCTGCTGTATTACACACGGCACGGCCCAGCAGACAGATCAGGGTCAGACACTGATGACAAAAGATGTTGATCCAGGAAAATCCACAGATGTTGATCTGGAAAAATCACAGTGACCCATACGGTCTACAGAAGTACAACCATAAACAAAACAAACCACTTGAGAAATAAATTCATACATTTGTAGACATCTGTGGGGACGTGGTGTGCGTAAATTTTTTTTCTATTCTGGTGGGGACTTCAACCTGAATACACGCAGACTCATGAAACAAGCTTATAAATCATACAAAATGTTTTTTTGGGTTTTTTTAAATGTAAAAATGTAGTACATTTTTAATGTAATGTGTAGGTTTAGAGTAAGGAAAGAAGAATATACAGTTTGTATAGTAAAAACTATTAAGTCTATGCTATCCAACACCTCTTATTAGGTTCCCACTAGGGGTGTAACGATATTAGAACCGAACCAAAAAAAAACGTGATACTGAACTCACGATTCGAATCACGTATACTCTCATTGCGTACCGAACACGCCTTGCCCCCTGCTACCCCGGCCCCGCCCAGCCCGGCTCAATAGACCTCATGTCTTGTACAGTACACAACGAATTCAGTTTTGTAGCCTAACCACCATTAACACCAAATAACAAGCTCCGTGTTTTGTTACTTTCGATAATAAGCAAGATGTAATCTTTCAAATTCTGTCTATTTGAGCACGAAATTTAAACAATAAATGGCATTTTGTCGCTCTTTGATGTGGCGTGACAGATCGATGTAGGCATACTAGGCTCCTCATTTCAAGCGGTGCGTGAGTAAATGCGACTCATCTCTTCCTCAGTTACAGAACATACCTGAAGGTATGTTGAAAGATAAAGTATACTTCCTGAAAGTCATCATAACTTGTGTAATCACTCAATCAGTGTTTCAGCAGCGGAAAGACGTCAATAAAACAGCATAGCTTGTCACTAGCATTACGTTTACCTCAACAAGCAAGTGATTCAGTGTCCACAACTTTGGTTCCTATAAATGAACTCTTCCTCTAAATAAATGCACTATGTTAGCCTATATATTATATTTTACTTAACCTGTTAATGATATCTTGATTATTTAATGTATGTTTAAAATATCTTTCATGAAAATGACTACTGTGTAAAGTATTATATTTCAATAACAAATTAGAGTAAAAAACACATATTAATGCAAAAACTGCCTTATGTTCAGTTTACATGTTTTCATACAATGTGTTGTGTGTTGATTATTATATCTAAAAAATAAATAGCATCTGAATTTAGGTTAAAAGTTGTAACGAATCTCGACTCAGGTCTTATAGCTCAATTTGAATTTAGGGAAGAATATTCAAAATTAATGATCTGGATCAACAATTTATGAACTATTCCTTGAATCGAGGGTCTCGCATATATTCATTCACCCAACGAGTGGTTTTACACCACGCTCGTCTGTTCTCAGGTACATATGACGAAACTAACATAACGGATTATGATTAGTTTGGAGCATATGTCCTTTTACAGACAGAGGAGTGTGTGAATTTTGAAAGCAATAAGAGATTGCACAGCTTTCTAGTCAGCGCGGCCGCGTGCCGATCTACAAAACTACGACTCCTTGCTTTCCGTAGCTTGAATCGTGCTGGTAATGTTCAGTGCACTCGAACAGAATCAGAACGTAGCATTAGGATCTTTAATATTAAAGAGGCTTTGTTGTGCAATTAATACACACAATGGCAAATGATGTATAAATGGAGTTTAATAAAACACACGACTAAATTACACTACAAATGGAGTTTAATAAAACACACGAACTAAATTACACTACAAATCACACGTGATATATATATATACAGGTAAAACAAAATAAAAATAAAACTTAAGAAAGGAAACAATGGAAAATGAGAATACAAGAGAAATTACAGTTACTTGCACAGCTTTTGACCTTTGGAGACAACCACAGGAAATTATTTGTCTAGAATTTGACGGAACAAGTTTTGCATTTGAACCTGTGTGATGCTGAGAGCATGCGGTTGCCCGGGAGACGGAATCTCTTTGGTCTCTCCCACGTGGGTTGGTTTCGCGGGAGTTCCAAGCGTCTTAGAGAGTTCGTGCTGGATGTTTGCCTTCGTTGGAGGAGACCGCGCACGTACTAACTTGAACTGGCTATTCGCAAAAGTAAAC
Organism: Hybognathus amarus; assembly: GCA_030378365.1. Taxonomy (NCBI): domain Eukaryota; kingdom Metazoa; phylum Chordata; class Actinopteri; order Cypriniformes; family Leuciscidae; genus Hybognathus; species Hybognathus amarus. The sequence goes on along the minus strand of JAQIUQ010001072.1, from coordinate 197,454 downwards.
GTGAAGTAAAAGTAACGAGAGACTGATAACTTTAAGAAGTTTCAGAAGATGCAAGAAGATGAGTCCGAGGGCATCAGGAGATTTCCGAAGGAAGTAGATGGAGCCAGGGACCAAAGCAGGAGATAAGAGTGTAAGAGCAAGAGCGTAAGACGAAGATGAGGATGAAGACGAAGATTAAGATGAAGATAATTAAGAAGAAGACTACGACTAAGAAGAAAGAAAGACGGCGTTATGTTCTGTGGCACAAGCTTTTAAGGATGGTTTGCGGTTTGTCCCAAAACTCGGCTGACCAATGAAAGCCGTTCATCACAGGGGCGTGTCTGCCCATTTGATTAACATGTGACATTGCTGATCTTGCGTCTTGAGACAAAGGAAAAGTTATGCTAACTTTGAAAACAAACTTATACATGAGGATATACATTTTGTAATATCGATATATAGTTAAACAAACAGATCACACCATAAGGATTACAGAGACATCAAACACATTGAGTTATTTTGACCGCATTGTTGGGTTACACTTTAAAGCATAGTATTACAGGCATTTTAAACTCTTTGGGTACTCGTGATTACACCTGAAGTTAGATTGGTGAATTACTGTTCTTTTACGTGCATTTCAGCATACTAGACATCTTTGGTAATCTTTTAACAAGTTTTTAGAGCTGTCCGTGTTTGATGTGTGTGCGGGCTGTCTTGCCCGCGAAGGGGGTTTGTGTGTGTGTTGGTATGTGCGCGTGTTTGCACGTACTAGCAATTAGCGTCACGCTGGTTGTGATATACGTGTTGGTGTTGTCGAGCAAAAGGGGAATCTGGTTAGTTTCCTTGTTTTTCCCTCCTCCTATGGTGTCACAGGTCACGAGAGGAGAAGGTTCTCCTTGTTTGCATAGATTGGTCAGATTAGTGGGGGTCTAGCGAGGTTCAGTATCTTTGACCATTTATCACCATTAAAATCACTTAGGCCTAGACACGGAGGAGCCTGGGGTCGTAAAAGTCCAGTTGAATTTGACCATATGTGTCGTAGGAATGTGTTAAAAAGGCTTTCTTTGTTACCATTTGTTGATCACATGAAATGAGTTAATGATTGTCTGATCAGAATCCCTACAAAGTCTAGGCGTCAACCTTTAATGTTATAGTAATGTGCGACTCCCTATATCGCTTACAGCATTAGCAGATTTTTTTTAAATCCTTGTGAAACGTTTAATTGTAATTGAATGAATTTAAAGACAAAGACCATTTTTTTCATTAAACCACTGTTTAAAAAAACGAATAAAAAGAAGCAATTTTAGCTTTCTAAACCGAACCGAGACGTTAAAACCGTGGGAAAACCGAACCGTCAGTTTTGTGCATCTTTACACCCCTAGTTCTTTTTCAATGAAAATTGTTAACAACCACATGAGCGACATACTTACTTAGAATTGCATTGAACCTTACAAATTATAAAGTGGACTGCCAGTAAAATATATAAAAATGTGGGACCAAAAATTATTCAGACACTTTTTGACCTGACCATGTTCTGCTAAAGCTAATATAATGATATTGTATATATCATAATATATACAATTAATATAATTGTATCATAATTTCTATGATTAATAGAATGATAACGTGAGAAATGTTGCAGGTGAGTGGATAAAGTTTGATTGGATCGTTTTAATTTAATTCTTGAACATATCTTACATGAACTTTTTATGTAATGCGTCTATGTGTTTGTTATTAGTTTGCAGCCTGCAGCCCATCATAAATAGTTCTACAAATCATTTTTAATCTGTACAAACTTTAACTTTACATTTTTGTTGGCTGTTTCTACATGACGTTTTTGTACAGGAAGACAGTTGTGATTGTGGTTATTTTTTGTATTCATTGTTGCCAAAATGGGGCCATTCAAAGCCTTTATAAAGTCCCTAATGGTTGACAAACATGCAGGTATAAGGGCTTCATAATGGTCTGCCCAGGGGCGTAGCACCAAATTCTGGGCCCTGTACACTCTCAATGTCAGTGGGCCCCCTACACATGGCATTGTACGATGCGGGTTAGCAAAATGAAAATTCAATTTAGAATGAAATGTATTTTTTAAATTATTTGAATATAAACAAGTGTTAACAGTGTTTAAATCTATAATAAAATCAGATTATAGTAATGACTGGTTCTTTCATTCACCACCGGAATTGATGAAATTTGGCCTACTTGTGCTCAAATACCTTTAAACCTTAGGCTACATCGGTTTTGTGTACTAACATTTTGATCCATGATACTGATGCAAGTTTTAAATGAAAAACATTTATTTTTGAATAGGAGAACACAAGAACACGAGAGACAACTGTACCCTCAGAAACCAATCAAATAAGCTAAGCCTGCCATAATGAAAAAAAAGTCAATTATAAAAAAGTCAAATCTGTAATCTACATCCCCGTAAATCCCCACTGACGAGTCTTTTTGTTTGCAAAATCAGTGATGAGATCTGTAAAGTCCAACTGTTTGGCCAATTGGCTTTCAATTGACAGAATGGCGAGGCTGTTAAGTCTATCCTGGCCCATTGTTGATCTCAGGTAGTTTTTTTTACCAGTTTTAACTTGCTGAAAGCCCGTTCACCTCCTGCAACTGTGACGGGAAGTGTGCAGAAAATCCTTAAAACAATGCAAAGCTCTCCAAAAATGCTCTGCAGCTGCATCTTCCAGATGGTATTCCACCACTCCAATGGCACAAGGCAATAGCAATCAAAAGGCTTCAAAAGGCTTACTTATTTAAGGTAAACAACTCACAATTAGGAAGCAAGCGGGAGCACGCCCTTTAAGCAATGATCTCACCTTGTATTTCCTCATTTCTGCTCTCAGTCTCAGCCTCATCTCCAGAACAGCAGCCAGGACTGGCCAGAGCTGCTACTGCTGGTGTGTCAAAAGAACCACTGGTTGTTAATGTTGGCAACCTGACGTTAGCTGGCCTGGCCCATAATTTACTTAAGCAGCCTGGTTGACAAACTGAGCTAAAGATTTAACATTATCATAATACATTACAGGGCTCCAGACTAACTTTTCCAGTGGTTAAACTGATGCCACCAACTTTCTCAGTTGGTTGCACCAGCATTTGATTTCGTCACGTTTTTTTTTTTTTTTTTTGCTACATGCCATGGGATTAATCAATGCATGCAGATGAATAGTGGTTTTAATGGACCAAAGCTAGCAAAGGCTTAGCATAAATACCTGTAATATATTAATTATCATTGCCAAATTTCAAGATTTTCATGGATTTTGGACTGTAATTTTAATCTGTAATTTTAAGCATTTTACATTTGAATTACATTCAATCTATGTATTTACATTTGAATCATAATCTTCTGTGTCAGTCTGTCTGTCTGTCTGTCTGTCTGTCTGTCTGTCTGTCTATCTATCTATCATTTTTCTATTAGCATCATATTTCTATCTTTTAAAAATCATTAAACATTCAAATGTATGCATTACATTTTAAAAGATTAGAGTATTACAATAAGCTAAAACAGATTTTTCATTATCAAAGTTTATAAGTTAGTTCAAAAATCAGAAATCTCACACTCCTTACCTCCTGCATTTTGTAATAATTTGTTTCCTGAGACATTTTCATTTTTATATTTTAATTCATGAATTCGTAATTGCGCATGACATCTATGTGTCTTGCGGAAGAACACTGTTGCTGGAGCTACTTCTCTCCATTAATGTCTATGGCGAGTCACGCAGTCACTGGGCAACTTTGCATCCGAGTCAGTCAACCCCGGGAATCCGGGATAAAAAATAGTCCGAATATAAACACTTATAACAGGCGTACTGTAGTGATTCAGGATAAGTCAAAAACACGGTTTGGAAAATGGATTCATGATGTAGCCTACTCGTTCGTTTTGAACATAAGTTACGGACTGCAGTCTGCAGCAGCTGATACAACGGTCGGTGTTCTTTTGCGCGAGTGTCCACTCGCACATGTGTGACCACATACAATTTTAACTTGCACAATCACATTCTCAAAAAATGGTCGCATATGAGACCAATTTGGTCGCAGTCTGGAACCCTGCATTAGCCAGCCCGCTGCTGTCTGGAGTTGACTACGTTACCTTTAATTGGATCATGTACTAGCCTAGGTGCATAACAAGCAAACTCAAGTTTACCTTATGCCAAGTTCACACTACATGATTTTAAAACGTTGGTCTGAACTGTGCGTTTCACACTACATGACTTGGTCTCAGTGAAATCAGAGTGTTCAAGTTGTTTAGCTGTTCACACCACACAACACAACGTGATTGATCCACAACAGGAGGTAACTCACTACACGAGCTGACAACGCACTACATGGAGATACACCCACGATCGGATGATAAGAGCAAGCTGTTTCAGTACTATGGTACAGTCTAAATCCTGAAAATAATCAAATAAATAACGAGTTGACAACAACTCTGTGAGTGAATAGCTCAAAGCTTTTGTGTCCCCGATTGAACTTCGCATCGCTTCAATTGTGGAATGACGAGCAAGTTATGCTATCTGGACACAAATCGTGATCGTTTAAATGTTTTTGTTAAAATTGCGTTCCCTAAACGCGATGCTTCCTCATGGCGTAAACTCACATGTAAACAGTAGGACTGGGAATTCGATTCCAAAAAGAATCGATTCCAAAAAGAAATCGAATTCCGAGGCGTTAGGAATTTAAAGTCGATTCCAAAGGTTGGAATCGATTCCATTAAGGGAAATCGACTCCTCCTTCAAGATTTTAACACAAACCGCGGCCGTAACCGATTTCATTTGCCAACACAATCACGTCTCATGCAAACCCACAGCGTCACCGTTTGGTTTACTGATTAAGAATGAACAAATCGAGAACGTGACCCCTAGAAATGACAAAAAAATAAATAAATAACAAAGGGGGCTTTTTCACTGGGCGGCGCGTTGCTGCGGTCCGAGCGCGTTTGTTCCCGACGCCCCCACAGCGTGGGTCAGGTTTCACACTCAACTTTATTCTGTCAAACCCTGGTGCGTTTGCATGCATGCATGCATCTTACATCATCGCAAACGTGCACGGCGCATGATAGTAAGCAGAACGTGGGTAAATAGTGTGTTTATTTATTTATTCATTTATTTATTTATAGTAATTTGCTGCTATTATGTGCAGTTGAGTCAACAATACAGATTTATTGTTATAGGTTGAGGTTATTTAACAGGTTTATTTACTAGGTTGATTTTTGCTGCTTACAAACGGACTCTTAAGGAGACGGTGGATTTCCAAATGGGTCGCTCTGATTCCACGCACAATGCTCAAATACACCGCAGGCTCACTCTCGATTGTACCCAAGATAATTCCTCAACACAAGGTAATTCATCATCCCTTACTTATTTAACTGAATAAATCACAATAAGCTAAAACGCATGCGCAGTATACTTCCTGAACAAGGGCGCACCTAAGATGCTTTCACATGCACGAGAAGAGCGGCACGGTTCGGGAGCAACCGAACTCAGACCACCTCCTCCAGGTAGTCTCGGGTTCGGTACCCCAGTGCGCACCCGGGTCCCATGACGGCATTCACATTAGCGTTTTTCATGTGAACCATGCCCTGTTACGGACTTAACTGCCAGGGTTAAAGCTCACCAAGCTATTTTCAAACGTTAATAAAGATGCGCATAATCCTGCAAAGATTTCATCTCCCCTCTTTTTCGCGGCTTTTGATTACGCTCAAGAAGATGATCATCGGCCCGCCAGGCCCCAATCCACTTCCCCCTTCGCTTGGCTTCACACCACAGCTCAATTTGCACAGGTATGTTTCTCCACTGCCACAGCAGTGATGTCTCCTCTGCTCCCACAGGAGCTCTGTTTCTCCGGCTTATTTTCTACACTGCCCCAGCAATGATGCTTACTCTGCTCCCACAGGATCTATGTTTCTCTGGCTAATTTTCTACTCTGCCCCAGCAGTGATGTCTCCTCTGCTCCCACTGGAGCTCTGTTTCTCTGGCTAATTTTCTACACAGCCACAGCAGTGATGTCTCCTCTGCTCCCACAGGAGCTCTGTTTCTCTGGCTAATTTTCTCTAGCTAATTTTCTCTGGCTAATTTTCTACACTGCCACAGCAGTGATGTCTACTCTGCTCCCACAGGAGCTCTGTTTCTCTGGCTAATTTTCTCTAGCTAATTTTCTCTGGCTAATTTTCTACACTGCCACAGCAGTGATGTCTACTCTGCTCCCACAGGAGCTCTGTTTTCTCCGGCTAATTTTCACACTGCCACAGCAGTGATGTCTACTCTGCTCACGCAGGAGCTCTCTTTCTCTGGCTAATTTTCTACACAGCTCTGTTTCTCTGGCTAATTTTCTCCACTGCCACAGCAGTGATGTCTAATCTGCTCCCACAGGAGCTCTCTTTCTCTGGCTAATTTTTGACACTGCCCCAGCAATGACGTCTCCTCTGCTCCCATAAGAGCTCTCTTTCTCTGGCTAATTTTCGACACGGCCACAGAAGTGATGTCTCCTCTGCTCCCACTGGAGCTCTGTTTCTCTGACTTATTTCCCTACACCGTCACAGCAGTGTTGTCTCCTCTGCTCCCACAGGATCTCTATTTCTCTGGCTAATTTTCTACACTGGCACAGCAGCGACGTCCCCTCCGCTCCCGCAGGAGCTCTGTATCTCTGGCTAATTTTCTAGACTGCCACAGCAGCGACGTCGCCTCCGCTCCGCAGGAGCTCTGTTTCTCTGGCTAATTTTCTAGACTGCCACAGCAGCGACGTCCCCTCCGCTCCCGCAGGAGCTCTGTTTCTCCGGCTAATTTTCTACACTGCTATAACAGGGATGTTTTCTCTCCAGTACATCTCTATTCAGAATTGTTATTCCTGCTCCTTGATTATTTTTCTCTGTCCAGCGAGCATTGGTCTCCAAGCGGCCGTTGCATGCATCAAGGTTATTCTCCAAGCAGTATCTCCCTAGACCCTTCAATCCTACGTTACGGCTTGGAGCTAACGTGTAAAAAAAAAAAAAAAATAAATAAATCTTATAACTTGCTTTCCCTGATTTTCTCTTTTCACTCAAATCTTTTATCTCCCACCTTACACCTTAATATCATTAAGAGCCTACAAATCGGGTCCATTACAGGTTATCTGAGCGGCATCCAGTTATTCCACAAACTGATATACGGTACTCCTTCTGTGGAGATAAACAATCCACAAACCCTGATTAAAGAGATTCAAAGATCCCAGCCCCGACACCGGACAACCCATAACACTGGCCATTCTCATCAAATGTATTCAGGCTTTCTGCACAGGCTTCCAGCCCCTCAGTTCCGCTCACACACTCGATACCATGTTTAAACTAGCCTTTTAGTTTTCTTAGACACTCAAAAACCCCCATCAATTTGAAGCAGAGTGAGTGCTTTCCCAATGGAGCACTTACATTTTCCTCTTTCATCCAGCGAGCAGTTGGTCTCACAGCGGATGCAGTGTGAAAATCTCCTGGGCAAGCACTCATTTCTTCCTCTTTCCAGGTTTCCTCTTACCGTCCAGCGAACATTGGTCTCACAGCGGACGGAGTGAGAGCTTTCCCAGTAAGAGCACTTGCATTTTTCTCTTTCATCCAGCGAGCAGTTAGTCTCACAGCGGACGGAGTACGAGAAAATCTCCTGGACAAGCACTCATTTTTCCTCTTTTCAGGTTTCCTCTTTCCGTCCAGCGAACATTGGTCTCACAGCGGACGGAGTGAGAGCTTTCCCAGTAAGAGCACTTACATTTTCTCTTTCATCCAGCGAGCAGTTGATCTCACAGCGGATGCAGCGTGAGAATCTCCTGGGCAAGCACTCATTTTTCCACTTCTCAGTTTTCCTTTTTACATCCAGCGAGTCTTTCCATCCATTGAGCATTGGTCTCACAGAGGACGGAGCGAGCGCTTTCCCAGTAGAGCACTCATATGTTTCTCTTTCATCCAGCGAGCAGTTGATCTCACAGCGGATGCAGTGTGAGAATCTCCTGGGCAAGCGCACATTTTTTCCACTTCAGTTTTCCTCTTTCCATCCAGCGAGCATTTGTCTCACCACGGATGGAGCGAGAAAGTTCCCAGTAGAGCACTCACGTTTTCTCTTTCATTTCAGAGAGTATTTGGTCTTACAGCGGATGCAGCGTGATAACCTCCAGGCCAAATACTCTACAACCGCACCTCGTTCGCAGTCAACAAGGGCCGTCAGTCCAGGTAGTGAACCATCAATACGAGCTTCCCTGAACAAGCTTCCAGGCCCCTTCTCGAGATTCCAGCCCGCCAATCTCGGCACTCTTTGGGGGTCTTCAGTCCGGCGGCTGTCCTCTGCTCTTTAGCTTTTTGGGGAGTACTCTGGGTTCGGGCAGAATTCCGAGCTCGGAGCCCTCCCTCGGGACAGCACGCCAAATACGCATTTAATCTTACTCACTCAAAATTATATGTAAGTGTGAACTCGTGAAATGAAGTTTCATTAACTAAGTTCGGGAGGAGCACGTTCAGATAATTAACACGAGTGGGCGGGAATCAGCAATCAGCAACCAATGATAAGAGGGTACATATAGGCTCAGCAGTCTTACCTCGATCCATGGATGGTTTGCAGCATCCCTCCTCCACCCCTTCTCCACACTACTAGTTCTCCACATTCCTCTTTCAAAAAATCACTTACATACGGGGGGAGTACTCTGGGTTCGGGCAGAATTCCGAGCTCGGAGCCCTCCCTCCGGACAGCACGCCAAATACGCATTTAATCTTACTCACTCAAAATTATATGTAAGTGTGAACTCGTGAAACAGCACGTGCGCCTATACGCAGCGAAGAAGAAAACACAACACGTGAATAATGGTCAGACAGAAACTAGTGCTGCACACTGTTTGCGCGACGATCTTCTGCTCTGAGGAAAAAATGCAAAAAAATAAATAAAAACTAAGATTTACCTGGTGTCCTCAACCCATGCGTTGCTATGATTGGCTGTACTCATGACATCACTGAGGTTGAGTCGCGCGACGGCTCTGGATATCTAGCAGGCTAGATATTTTTCTGGGCTCGGCGACGCGTCTGCGAGGCATCTGTGAGCGTTTTTGCTGCGTCTGTTGACTCTTTCATACTAACAGATTGGCGAGCGTTCATCGTCCGCTAATCGCCCCTCGATTGCACGCGTCATTACACCCTGACCTGTCGGCGAGCTCGCGATCGGTAAATCGGGCATAAATCGGGCTTAAAATCCTGTAGTGTGAACTTGGCATTACCTTTTCAGCAGCCATCCAAGCAGTCATCAGCTGCTTCCCCACATTCTGCCTCCTATCTTTTTCTTTCCTCTCTTTATTTTTTTGAAAGCCCGATTTGGGCTTTTTGCACAGCATGATCATCAGATCAGGCTCCCGTCACAGGCTCTAGACTCACACTCACTGCAGTGCATTATTGCTTGTTTGCCGCCCGCTGCATCTATGGGCGGTCGACGCGTTGCGGACTAAACCATTCGGAAGGGGGTCCAGAGTGTCTGGCACTGAGTTCATTTTGGTCAATATTTTTTGAAATGATTATTAATGACATCAATTGGAGGGCCCAATTAATTCTAATTAGGTTAAAAAAAATTGATGGGATTTCAAAGGGCCCTCTCCCTAGACGAGGCCCTGGGCCCTCAGGTCCACTTTTCCCCCACTACCACGCCCATGGGTCTGCCTTCCCAGAATGCTGTAGGCCCAGCGCACAACCTGCCTATATGCTGTGTGTAAGTGTGTGGTGTTATAACCTGGAGACAGCGACAAAATATTGACTCATACCAATGGGATCAAATAGTGTGACGAAGGTAGATACGGCCTCAATATCGGCAACTTTTAATTGGGGAAAAAAATTTCGGATTGTTTTGATATTCAAATCTTTAATTTATCTACAAGTATTTAGCCTGCTCTTGTCTGAAGTCAGGCACTGCACATCCAGTTTGGGGAGACGTCCACGTCCCTGCAGCACTGACTTTCCTCAGCTGTCACCATGGCCTTGCATTTCCCACATAGGCGAATATGAAACAAAAATGTGGTGATGAGAAACCGCTATATCATGTAACGAGTGTGACGTACACCTGATCAAAGTTTAATATTAGTTTCTGATATTGGCATCATCTCTGTTATACACTGTGATGATAAACCTTGTTTCCCTTTCATCCACATTTGAATGAATCTCATCACTCCAAGACAGCAGGTGTGCATGTAATCATTGGGTTATCATTTTTACTAGTTTATTCAAGGGGCTTAAACTATGGTGTTCTTCATTTGTCATCATCTCACAATCCATGTCAGTACGCAGTGGAGCATCCGTTTCAGGATATGTCATTTTACTAGACCATACTCTAGTCTGGGAACATTTGTCACAACCAAAGTAGCCATTGTGAGACTTGACATTTTTGAGGAATGCTCTTGCAGGGGTGTCGCAAATAAAGGAGGAGGCATTGTCATTCTTTACAATGCCTTCTTGCAAAAACACTTTTAATTCTGCAGTGAAATCTCTCAAATACTCCCAGACTGAGTTCGGTTTACTATTGCCATAAAACAAATCCGATTCCGAAATGGAGACAGTGTTTTAATACAGTCAACTGTTTCAAGAATAGGTCAAGAAGTGTGTTCTGGAGCTTATAAATAGGGGGATGCCATCAATATTAAATATATAAACTGAAAATATATAAAATATTAATATATAAAATAAAAAAATATTAAACTGCTAAGCAAGAGTTTTAATATTTTCAGAAATATTTGCATTCTTGGGCAAATCAGGAAATTCTGATCTTAAACGTCCCCTGACATGGGTTTTTTGTATTATTTTATAATGTTTCCTGGGTTGCCCTTATAATGTTAGTATGTTTTAGATCAAAAATTTAGAAATAAAAATCAAGAAATAAAAGGCATTTTTCCTAGCCTGATTTTAGCCTCTGCTTAGAACGCTCTGTTAGAAGGGGTGTGTCTGCTGTGGGATTCACTGCTGCGATTGGCTGACATGCTTGCATATGAAATAGCTACATATTACATGTGAAACTCTCTTGAATATGTTTTATTACAGCTATTATATGTTTTACTATTACGTTTTGCTATTTACAATTTACTATTACAGATATCGAGATTACTGATTCGTGAGAAGTTACTGAAGTATTTAGATTCTCATCACGCTTCGTCGTGCAGTGTAATAACCAACCCGATCACACTAAATGCGTCTTTATAGCACGCATGTGTATTGTCGTGTAATATATACGCTAAAGTGAGTTTTTACGTGCATATGATACACATTGGTTGGTTGGTTAGGTTTGGTTTAGGTGTGGGGTTGGGTGCGTGTGTATTATACGTTTGGGTAGAATTAGTGGTGTGGGGTGCGTATGTATTATACGCAAATGAACTGCGTATCAATTGCACACGAAAAACTGAGTCTCATATGCACGTAAAAACTCATTTTCGCGTATAAATTACACGACAAAACACAATGCGTGTTATAGAGACGCATTTACGTGAGAACAGGCTGTAATAACGCAGTTTCTGTCTCTCTAAATCCCGGAACTCGTCCGCTCTCGTCGAGGTAAAAAGCTGCACTTGAACTCACCGAGAAAACAGCAGCCGACTGTCAGCTATAGCCTAATGTGCGTTCTGCGCCTGTGTTTAATGAGCCAACTGTCTATTTCTGCAGATATATTAGTCTATATTCATCATTCAAAAAGGAAAACTGACGCTGCCGGCTGCAGATACACAAAAACGTAAACAAAGCAGCGCGTGCTTAAGTTACCGTTTTGAATATCAATCCTGCTATTTTTATCCTACTCAAAGAAACGTGAAGTTGATAATAGTCTGGCTTGACTTACTGATGCAAAAACAGTATCAAACGATTTTGCGAGAAAGATCAACTAACCTGTCTTCTGCTGTTTGGACCACACAAAACTTTGGGAGTTGAATCGCGCATTTCCAGAGAAAATAAAATTAACCCATTGTTTCTTCAGAGGTGCGGATGAAGGAACTAAAAAATACTTTTGTGTTCATTAGTACATCCAAACACTGAGCAACTGCCATGCTTCGCTCGTTTACAAGCCATGATATTTCTCGAGGAAAAACTCAAATCTCCTATTTCTCTAGGAAAAAATAAAACCGCGCCTGCGCGTGTTCGTACTTCCCTGTTCCTAGCTTGTTTTCTCATGGTCGGTCTCTGGGCGGGCAAAGCAGAGAAAGGGGAGTAACCTTTCCCCCTTATGACGTTATATAGGGGGAGATTCTAGATGCAGAGAAGAGAAAAATAGCCAAAGCTCGGTTTACACCAATTGAAAAATTCTAGACACAAGGGGACCAAATACAGTCTGGGGAACTCATATTAATGTTAAAAAACCTTAGAAGGGGGATCACGTGATGCTTGCAACTAAATAGACGTACTTTTTTCGCTTCCCCGCTGGGTCGACGTAAAATAACTATTTTAAGTAACAATTTCGCCGTGTGATTCACCACAACTGCTGTAATAAGTGTCAAAATGTCTCTGGACAACTTTTTTGCACCCCCCGCATCGAGTAAGAAGAGAGACGGGCGAAAGAAAACTGCTAGCAAGACTAATGCTAATAGCACTGCTAACGTAGCATCTGCTGCTGCTAAACAAATCGACACTGAACACGAAGAGGCTGAGCATAATATGGAGCAGGAGGCTACAGACCGTGAAACGGAGCCGGAGGACATCATCCTCCAAAGAGATGACATATTAGTTGAGAGTGACCGCCAACATCGCTGAGATGCTAGACACCAAACTTGCTGCTGTTGTTAAACCAGTTACTGAACTGTCTCAGAAGTTGGACGGCATTTTGGAAAGAGTGACGGATTTAGAAAAGCGCGTATCTGATTCTCGAGGACGTGTCAACGGTGAATGAGCCGAGACTGGAATATTTGGAAAATGCTCTCAAAAAAGCACTAATACGCCTTGACAATTATGAGAATCAAAGTTGTCGCCAAAATATTAAGATCACAGGGCTTAAGGCTGGCTTTGAGGGTGAAAATCTAGTCACGTTCTTTGAGAAATGGATTCCTGAAGTTTTGGATATGCAGCAGGACAGGGTCAAGATTGAGAGAGCCCATCGCACGGGACCCGCGGTTGGAGGGGGAGAGAAAAGTGGCTCTCGAGCGGTCCTAGTGAGATTGCACAATTACACCGATAAACAAAAGATTCTTAATGCAGCGAGAAACAAAGGCAGACTGACAGTAGCTGGTCAGGAGGTGTCCTTCTACCAAGACTTTTCGGCTGAAGTGATCAAGAAGAGGCAAGAGTCGGCAAACGCGCGGCGGAGGTTACGGGAAGCGGGCATCAGATACGCTTTTGTGTCCCCGGCCGTAAGATCGGATCTTTCAGCAGGATGGGACTACGAAAGCACTTTCCAACATGAAAGATGTCAACAACTACATCAAAGAACTGTCTGAGAGATTAGACACAGGTAAATGACTGTCCGTTAATAGCAACGTTTGGCCATTAATAAGCTCCGATGACAAATGACAGAACCTAAAAGTGTTAAAATGAGCGCTTTGACAAATAACACTGAGACTCATTTTCTGTTATTTTAGGTTGTGGGTTAAGAAACTCAAGTTGTCTAAATGTACGTTTTAATTTGTGTTATCATGCGGCTTGCTACACTGACCATCGATCTCAGCTGGGAAGGTTTTTTGTTTCTCTTTTCTTTGCAACTTTTTTCTGGCCAGCAAAGACCCCAGTTGGATACTCCTTAATAAGAGTATGACGAAGTTTGTTTTTGGTTTTTGTATATTCCACCTTCTAACAGGTTTGTGGATACTTAGGTTATTGTTTGTTACTCCAAGCTGTGTGTTTTGTTTTTGCTTGGAATTTTTGTTGTTTTCTTTATCAGCACAGACAGAGTTAAAGGTTGGGAAAGGGATGGGACTAAATATAGTAGGCCTACTAATTTCTACTTTTTTTTATACAACACTAAGTCCATAAAGTATATAATAGGTAGTAATGAGTATTAGAATTTGTACTTGGAATGTTAAGGGATCCAATAATCCAGTGAAAAGGAAAGCTATTCTAAACAGTCTAAAAAAGGACAAAATCCAAATAGCCTTTTTACAAGAAACACACCTCAGTGACAATGAACATAATAAATACCTCCGGGAGTGGGTCGGTCAGGTTTATTACTCATCCTCTCAACAAGTAGGAGGGGGTAATAATACTGATACATAAAAACTTGCCGTTTGTTGTTACAGACACATATAAGGATACAGAGGGGAGAATCGTTTTAACCAAAGGAATGCTTTATGTGGAAATTATCTTGCTGGGTAGCATCTATAGTCCTAACATAAATGATGATTTTTCTGCTTTACTTTTTGGCCGGCTGGTTGAGATGGACTCCTCAAACATTTTGATAGGAGGCGATTTCAATTGCTATCTTTGTCCTTTTTTGGACAGGAGTCCAGCTGGGTGCAGTCGGTCTAAAAGCGCAAGATCGCTTAAAAATGCACTAGAGGAAATTGGCCTGTTAGATATTTGGAGGTATTTAAACCCTTCAACACAAAGCTTTACATTTCACTCCTTACCTTACTCATCAATGTCCCGCATTGACTATATATTTATTTCGAGGCATTTGGCTCATCTAGTTGAGAAATCGGATATAGGAGTTATTGCCATTTCTGATCATGCTCCTGTTAGTTTAGAGATGCAACCGCCCAGACCACTAAAGCAAACTATTTATTGGAAGTTAAACAGGCTATTACTTTTTGATGACAATTTTATTAAACTATTAGAAGAACAGACTGATTTGTATCTAAACATCAATGACAAAGAGGACGCTGACCCTAGAATTGTATGGGATTCTTATAAAGCATATATGAGAGGGGTTATAATCTCATGTACAAGCTGTAAAAAGAAGGAACGAATAATAATACAAAATGACCTTGAAATAAAAATTAAAAGACTGGAAAAAGAATATTATGCATCAAAATCAGATGAAGTCCTTAAGGAATTAAAGACATCCAGAGACAAGTTAAGTGACTTAGTGACAAGGAAAGCTGAGAAGGATATGTTATTCGCACAACAAAGATTATTTGAATTTGGCAATAAACTGGCAAGGCTGGCAAACAATGCTCCCCTTAAATTCTTTATTACGGCAGTTAGGGATGAGAATGGTCAGCGTCATATGGATAATAAACACATTAATGAATGTTTTAGACAATTTTATGAGGAGCTATATAGTTCTGAGACTGACTGTGACAAATTAAAGGATTGCCACTTTCTAAACAGCTTGAACATACCGCAATGAACCGAAGACCAGGCTAACTTACTGGAAGGTCCCATTACATTATTAGAAATTGATACCGCCATTTCATCACTCCAATCGGGCAAATGCCCTGGAGCTGACGGTTATCCAGTTGAGTTTTTTAAGGTTATGAAAGGCAAGATTAATAAGTTATTACAGAGAGTATTTAATGCTTCCTTTGAACACTCAAGTCTCCCGGGAACTATGTATATTGCTAATATTACAGTAATACCAAAAAAAGATAAGGACCCAGAACTGCCTTCTTCCTATCGGCCGAATAAGCTTGTTAGGAGTAGACACGAAAATACTGTCAAAGGTGTTGGCCAATAGATTAGAGCGGGTTGTATCAGACATAGTAAGTACAGACCAGACTGGATTTATTAAGGGTCGTCTGTCCTCAAATAATACAAGATGCTTGATTAATATTATCAATCATCTTAATTACCATCAAATACCCGGCGCACATTGTTTCAAATGGACGTCGAAAAAGCTTTCGACCGTGTTCAAATGGGACTACATGTTCGAAGTTCTAAGAACATTTGGTTTTAAATCCACTTTTATAGATTTGGTGAAGATCTTGTACAAGATGCCTGCAGCCTCTGTCTTGACCAATGGTCTTTTGTCCGTACCATTTAAACTTAGATGCGGTACTGCTCAGGGCAGTCCCTTATCACCTTTGCTGTTTTCCCTGGCCATAGAGCCGCTTGCGATAGCCGTTAGACAGAATTTTAATATAGGAGGAATTTTAATAGGAATAAAACAGCACAAAATTTTGTTATATGCCGATGATATTCTTTTAACTTTAACAGATCCCGATAAATCAATTCCAGCACTGGTCAATTGTATTAAAGAGTTTGGACAAATATCAGGGTATAAGGTAAACTTTGAAAAAGTCAGAAATAATGCCCTTAACAAACAATGATCAGGTTCGAGCCGGCTTATGTTAAACCTTTCCGCTGGGCACCTAAAGGATTAAAGTATCTAGGAATAAAAATCACACCCAGAGTTGGTAAGCTGTATGCGGAAAACATCAATCCTTTAATTAGTCACTTAAAAGAAAAAGTTACAAGTTGGAAAAAGCTTCCTTTATCTATTCTTGGTAGGATTAACCTTACTAAAATGGTACTACTCCCAAAGATTTCTTATCCAGTGTCAATGCTTTTTGTGTTTTTGAATCCAAATGATCTTAAGGACATTAATAAAATTGATATCAGACTTTATCTGGGCAGGTAGAAAACCTGAAGATTAAAATGGGAATACTTTACAACTTCCAAAACAACAGGGTGGGTGGGGCTTACCAAAGATTGAGAACTATGTACTGTCTATTCATGCTAGAATTGTTTCAGTGTGGGCAGCTGAACATGATGAGACACCTTGGCTTGAGATTGAAACGGTAATTAGTCAACCCTTTTGTCTTATAAACTTATTAGATAAACGTGTAAGAGAACTGCCTCCTGCTGTTAAAGACAATTACCTAATTAATAATGTTATCAAGACATGGAGTATTTTGAAGAAACTATTTGGGAAGTCCAAGGCTCTTAACTTTCTTACTTTTCTGGTAGATACCCCAGATTTATCAGAAGGGGGCAGTATGCAGTGAAATCAGCTTGGTGATAGGACAGACAGTCCCACTCAGCCCACTCATGTGCCTACTTGGGCTTATACCTGACCATCTGAGAGCTCACAAAGAGACTGTTCAGTTTCTCCTGATGCTGGCTCGAAAGGCTATAATGACCAAATGGGTTGGTAGTGATGCCCCCTCTACTCAGATGTAAAGGCACTGATATCTGAAGTTGTAACTCTAGAAAGATTGAGGTATTGTCTCAATGGTAAATTGCACCTGTTTAAGAAATTGGAAAATATTTTAAAGTGTCTAAAGATTAAAAGGTCATAAACACAAAATGGATATAATGTATGTACAAACATATGTCGAGATGCTGAATGCAGGGTCGGCGATTGCTATAGGCGAACTAGGCGGTTGCCTAGGGCGCCAAATGTGTTGGGGCGCCGCGGGCGCGCGCTCTCATCGTCGCCCTTGACCTACTTCACATTCTCTGCTACTCCCCATTAATCAATAAATCACAGAGTTAGAATGAGAAGCGAAAAGAAAAAATGTTTATTAAACATTGTCATCCTAAGGCGCCCCTCAGCCACACGTTTAATAAATTAATTACTGATTATTAGATTGAATTGATGATTATTGTCGATCTTTTCCGGGGTTGCGTTACGTTGGGCAAGTGCTCAGCTGCGGTCGCGTTGATCGGAAATGAAGCGGTATAAATAAACCATCTGGTCCACAGGGACGGACACAGAGAAAGCAACAAAATAAAAAGAAAGTCCAGTAGGTAAGCCTTTCTCATCTCAGTCATTACTTCACGGTGTCGCCTATCTTGAGATTCCCGGTGACCGACGTGCTTTTTGGGCTGAGACATCTCATAGCCTTTTATTTATTTTTTGTCTTAACGGCCCATAAAACTCGTACATCGGCAGCCTATTCGTTTTGTTTTGCTTAATTGCAGGTGTTGAGTTGCTTCCAAGTCTATAGCAAGTATAGAAATTTGTACAAAACTAAATATGAAAGTTTCTTTTATTTTTCATTGCATTTGTTTTACAATATAGCCTATTATGTTGAGTGTAATGTAGGCCTAGACAGACACTGTAACTAATAGATGTTTGAATTTTTCTTTGTTCAATTTGCACACTGAATTGCACCAGGTTGATGAATTTAACATTTAAATTTGATTTAAAAAGGAATTAAACATTAAAATGCACAACATTTGGGACTCCGAAACCCCCTTAGTTGTAGCAGCCAGGTAATAATTGTAATTTATCTACAACAAGTTACATTAGGCCTACATTACACAGATAAAACAATGCAACTATGTAGGATGATAGAAATATCCTTGAACGTTATTTGTAGCATTTGTATGAACAATTTATTACAGATCCTTCAACTTGTTGAAGTTTTGGAGTGATTATAAGAGCATTTTTGTTTAGTTTAATAAATGCTCATAATCAGTTTTGGGCATGTTACTTAAAAATAATTAGTTACAGTAACTAGTTACTTCTCACAAATTCTCACAGAGTTAGTAACTGAATTAAATCATTATAAAAGTAACTAATTACCAGAGAAAGTAACTATTGTGTTAAAAAAAGTTAAAATAGGCCCAACTTGGATGCACCCAATATTAAATATGTTAAATTAATTAAATGGATTGGACACTGTAGAATAAATTATTATTATAAAACATTGTACACTTATCTACACTATTGTAATGTTGCTGTGGGACAATGTGGGAGACAGCAATAAAATGCAATATATTATTTTAAAATAATATTTGGGGGGGGGGGGGGGCGCTAAAATCAATCTCGCCTAGGGCAACCAAAGGGATAGACCGGCCTGGCTGTATGTAAAATGGAAGTTGTCCACATGCCCATAGATATGGTTATTTATATTGTTTCCTGTGCTGTGTTTTTGTTTTAGTATGTTTTGTTTGAAAAAAAAAATGAAAATGTTTAATAAAAAGAATATTAAAAAAAAAAAACCTTAGAAAATGAAAATTTCACGTCAGGGGACCTTTAAGATTGCCAGTAGTGGTGTTAGAGCTACTAGCCCTGTAAGATCCAAATATAGAAAAAAAAGGAAAAAAAAATTCACCTATCAGATGTTGTTGTAGGTGGCCTCTGATGCAAATAATGAAGGATTTTTTGAAAAAATATGTTTTAGTAAGTTTTTAAGGAAATGTTGTAATATTGCAACGTTGGGCCTATGGGGGAGCAGAATTTCAGCTTTTGCACTCAGACTGTTTGAACAAATATACAGAACAACTAAGGGCTTATTTGAAGTGTGGCTTGCTTACATAGCACCATAACAGTAAATAATATGAATAATAATAATAATCACCCGATAGTCATATTTTTATTAATTAGAATTTATTAAAAATAAACATAAAATATAAATATTAAATACAAAACAGATTGAAATCTGTCAAATAAACAGTGTCCAGTGTTCACTTGCAATGGTAGTCCTAAAAGCAGTTCCTTTCCTCTGAAAAGCAGAGACGGAGATTGCACTTCTTGCAGAGCATATTCGAATATCCTTTTTTGCAGTGTCTGCAGCGTCCTTTCTGAAATGAAGATAATAGTTGTAAGAGTTAGAGTCTGTTGAAGTATAAATCATTTTAATTAAATTAATCCTATTTATGTGATACATTCCACTGAAGTCTAGGGCTGGGACAGTTACCGCAATACCGTGGTCACATGACGCCTACCGCGGGTCTGAGCTTGTCACGTCATCACCGCAAAAAAACATTGGCCTGCCCATGTGTGCACATTGTGTCTAATGACATGGATTCATTGATTCTAATGACATGGATTATGTCTAATGACATTGTGTCTTACATGGATTCAAGGTTGTCTAACCAAAACTTATCAAAAGATGGAGCACATCCGACCTTTCGTGAGTTGGGGAGCCGATGACATAATAATATTCCTTTCGTATTAGAGATGCTCGGATGGGCTATTTCTTGCTTTTCAACCGCGGTTTAAAAAAAACATACCGTCCCAGCCCTACTGAAGTCAGACAAATCTAAAAGGAATATACAAACCCCCAGACCTCTTACATCCCCACATTCCAGAACATTAACACCTGCTGTCCCTGAACAATGGACAACACAACCCTCCTATGTCTGGACATCCACACCTTGAATAACCATCCTCCACAGCAGTCTACAAACACTGTCTGCCTTGCTACAAGCAGATATGTGTGCAAACAAACAAAGGTTAGATAAAAAAAAATTAAAAGAAACAATTTCAAGTACTGATACTGAAAGGAAACTCCAACCATAAATAATTTATTAATTTAAAATTATTCAAATCTGATCTAAACTGAAAATTATAACAAACAACACATTTAGATATTGTGACGTCTCAGGTTACGTATGTAACCCTGGTTCCCTGAGAGGGAACGAGAGCTGCGAATTGGAACGCGGTGGGAACGCTCTGCGTGATTGCTGCCAGAAGCACGTGTATAATCAGTCCAATGGAAGAACGAGACGTCATGGGCGGTGACGTCATGACCAGGAAAACTATAAAGCACCCCAGAAAACATACTCGCATCAGCTTCTGAAAAGGCCTGAAGCATGTCCAGATGCCTTTTCAGAGGTACTTTATTGTACCTCTGAATGGTACAATAAAGAGGTACTTTATTTATCCTCAAAGGTACAGTATTGGCCCTTAGAAGGTTCAAACAAGGTACAAATTTGCTCCTCTGACTTAAGGTACAATAATGGTACCTTTGAGGGTACCAGGTGGGCTGAACACTTAAATAGGCCAGGAACGGCTGCCAATAGGCTGTCACATCGCACTCACGTGACAACCACAAATAATAGAGTAGGATCTAACCTGCCTGCCACATATTTAATAAATATCTGATTATGTAATCTATATGAAACCGAAAGGCACAGAGAATCTGCTTAAACATGTTTATCGTGTATCATGAACGCTGTCCCAATGAGGAAAGGACCAGGCAAGAGTGAAATTCTCGCTCTAAATTAAAATGTAAAAACAGATCAAATAATTCAGTCATCAAAATGTTGCGATACTGTTTAATTTAAGTTCATAATTATTCTATAAATGTTATTTAGTTTAACAGCAGCATGAAATACCCACTGTGGTTTGAGATTTATTTGAAAAAGTAAAAATAACCGTTTGTTGAGTTTTATGCCTCGTTTCCACCTGAGCGGTACGGTACGGTACGGTTTGTCACGCATTTATTTGCGTTTCCACTGTCAAAAGTTGTGAATGGTACCAAAAAGCTGAACGTCAACCGTACCACTATTTTGGGTACCCTTTCGTTGGGTACCTAGCACAGTGAAAGGGTACTAAAAGGTGGAGCTAGACTCACTGCAGAACGGTGATTGGTGGACAGAGTATCGTCACTCGCGCGTGCTAAGGGCATTAGAAGCATAAAGTCGAAATATAATTCTACTGTTATTGTGTCACGAAATGTAGTTTTAAGAGTTTTTTAGGTGAGAAAGTAGTTTTTTAAAGCTCAAATCTGTGGTTTATTTATAGATTTATGATAATTTGACTGAGATCCATTTCAAGCGATCACCGGACACTCGCGCTCGTGTCCCCGCCTGGACAGCCTTACCTCGGCTAGTCGCTCTGATGTTTGCCGCTGACTCGGACGTCTCTGTAGTGGTTAAACATGAGATATAGTTCGTCTGTATAAACCCAACAGGTGATCTTTGGTCTCGTGAATCTATAATTCGTTCCCTGGCCAATAGTTTTGGCAGAAGGCTACGTGAAGTTTCATATCTTTGAGCGCTAAATTTGTAGTTGACTGACTGAATTGTTTCTTTATGTTATTTAAGCTTTACTGTATATCTGTTTGTACCTTTTACTTATACTTTTATAATGGCTATTATTGATAAAACTGAAATGCAACAAAAAGAGATAATTTTGTCATTTTTTAAATTCTATTACAAGATAATGTGTTGTTTATTGCAACATTTGTACCAATATCGATATGCAATACATTACATATTGCCTGGAATATGTTTAATATTTTTACATTTAAACGAAAAGAGGCAGGGTTGTGTTTTATATTTAGTTTTGTTATAAATATAACGACATACATGCAGTGAATAATCAATAGGCTATGCGTTGCCTGAACCACATTTGTGTGCTTTATAATGTTTAAAATGTATTGAAATGAAATCGAAAAGAAGCAGAGTGGTGTTTTATAACATATTTCGTTTTATTATTGCCTAAAATGTACATACAGAGATAACCGGAGTCGCAGAGCCAGAGCGAGCTGAGTGGCGCGTTCAAGAACGCGCTGTTCCATTAGCAGGGATCATTCTCCTGAGTTCGGACTTTGCGATGGCTACTTGGTATTGAGAAACGCCTAATGCCAGCGCTTGTTTCTAGTGCAAACATGCTGAGAAGCGAGCACTCACTGCTCTGTCCCCACCGCTTGTTTACTATGTCGCTACCTCCGTGCAATCCACATCCATCGCTTCTTCCAGCAAACACCACGCTGTCAGTAAGTACTGTTGGCGGTGGAAACGCCAACAGTAATGGTGTACCCGATCTCGGCTCAGCTGTACGACCGTACCCCTCAGTGGAAACTAGCATTAGACTGTTTCGAGTGTATAATTGTCAACAGTATGGTGAACTTACAACTAAACAATGCGAGTGATCAGTGTCAGAGCTCCTTTATTCAACCTCGTTGTTATTGTAAGGTTCAATACACTGTGTCTTTGAAGCAACACAGACTCAATTTCTTGTTAGTTGTTTTTTTGTAATTGGTGTGGATGACATGCAGTGACATTTAAGATTATCAGCTTTATGATGTGTTTCCACCCTGAAACATTTCATTTCAATAGATTGGCGCAGTGAGGGAGACAAAAGAAACTTGCTAATATCAGATCCAGCGCGTCTGCGAGAGAGGCAAAGAAAACGCCTGTTCTTAATTCATGTTGTTTATAGACTATTTTCAGTCTGTTTAAAGGCGATCACGAAATCCCTTGTGAATGTCTCGAAACTGTGTTCGTGGTCGCATGTCAGCACCATTTTGTGAGATTGTCTGTTTTCTGCTTTCTATCTAATAATACGTACACACGCATTCGTGTGCTAAAGTGAGACGTTGTTTTCTGCGATTTCCACAACACTATATTTTAACCTTAATCTCTGTCATGATCTTTCTTTAGGCTGCCTCACAGCATTACTCCTCGTATGTTCATGAGTTTCCCGGGCATGCGCATGGAACTGAGAGTTTTAGTTCTCAGCACAGAAGGTTTAATGGATTTTTTGTTTGATTATTTAAACAATTATACAATTGATGTTTATATATTAGTTTGCACGTTTTGTGCAGTTGTGCCTGATTGTGCAGACATTCACTTAGTGTAATGTTAGGATAAAGCACAGCACACTTCAACTACTGTACTTTCGTTTTACTTTTCCTTTTGTACCTTGCAATGCTTTAAAACTGTCGACCCTGTTCTAAAACAAAATATTCAACATTCTCCAAGTTCTCTGGTTATGAACTGTCTGCGGTTGTAAAAGTCATAGTGCATTTACAGTGAAAACAAAACTTCCAGAAAACCTGAATGACTACACCTACACTGATTTACAACAGAAGAGCAGATACAGAATATGCTGAAATACATTAAACAATTATCATTTAATTTATTTATTGCTATGCACTTTTGTTACACCACCTCATGAAGCTTTAAAACTGTGTTATCCCTGGTTATGACTGAAATGTAACCTGTACCTGGTTATGTAATGTCCACAACCGTATCAGTGGCCTAATAAATATTTTGCACCCTACACTGATGTTTCTCTTTGTCATGTTCTTTCTTTGACCTCATGTGTTGCTGTGCCTCATGTGCCTGGATGATACACAATGATGATCATTGATGCATATGCAGGATCTAATTTGTTGCACAACGAACACTCATTCAACATTTTTCAAGTCATAGTTTCATAAACATGTATGTTCTTGGGCTTCAATTAGAGTCACTTTTGATTCGAAATCTTTGTTGAATAAATGTTAAAAATGACTCATTTCATGAGTCAATGGCATTTTCATCACTTATGATTTACATTACAAAACTTTGGAAATCACTATGATTTAATAAATGTATATTTTTATAGCAAGCAAGGATCCATTAAATTGATAATGACAGCAAAGATTTCTATTTCAAATCTAGGACAATATGGACAAAATGTATATAACGATATTTCTTAATTTTGGTCGATACAATTTAATTTCCAATATTGATATAAACAATAATAAAAGCCTCAGGAAAAACTTCCAAGAACGCCCACAATGAATTTCTGTACCTACAAACTAAAATGGTGATTTTTTTTTGTATTTAGCCTTCATACAAACAAGAGATGTGAAATCACGTCAAATAAATAGAAGACTCTCAACTTATTAATATGAATATTTTTAAAGGTGCAATGTGTAATATTTCTGAGCATCTAATGACAGAAATATAATATAAGATCTATACCTGATGTGTTCAGTGAAGAATAAAGACCTTACTCAATGAACCGTTATGTTTTTATGATGTTAGAATGAGACGTTTATATCTGTACATAACCGGGGCACACCCCCTTCTATGTCAGGGTCGACATATTGGGACGTTAAACAAAAACAGAATGAACACAAATAACATTTAATTAATCCATTAACACATACACTTAAATTTAACAATAACAAAGTTATAAATATTTGATATGTAAATATAGAATTTATAGTGTCGTGTGTGTGTGTGTGTGTGAGTGTGAATGAATAATAATAATAATGTGTGTATAAACTATTTACATCTATCTATTCTGTAGCTATTTAAAAAGTGCCACCACACTTGTGACACAGCCACTCTCCATCAGGGACAGTGTCTGCTTTCACACACGCCATGTGGAACCACAACTGGCAGAGGTCACACTGGATCCAATCATCCACAGATCGAGCAGTATCTGCCATTGTACATTGCAGGGGCTACTCTTTTCGTTGCCTTAGCCCTTTTTGATTCCCTTTCTTCTCTTGTTCCTCCTTGCTTTTCTTTGTCTCCTCTTCTTTTTCTTTTGGCTCCAGGTTATCAAGGTGTGCAACATAATCGTCACTTGTGATGACCCGTGCTTGCAGTGGCACCCGACGCTGTACCCTTTTCCTTCTGGCCAAAGTTGGGTGTGACCAGGATGTCTGCTAAATGTTGTGGCATGTGGCCAGTTTCCACCAAGGGTTTTTTTTAACTTCTGTTGCTGGTAGGAGTAAGTAGCTGCAGAGGAGGGAGAGCGGCACAAGCTTTATGATCTAGATAGAGAGTGCTCAAGTTAAAAACTGGTATCCTACACACTATGTCAGATTTAAAATTGCATAAACATCTCTGCTTTTCCCTGCAGACATCAATCATTTGATGGCCACAGTGTGTTTCGTACTGGTCCATTATGAGGACCAGAGGGTGTGCAGGAGGGGCATGCTTTATAAATGGTCCAACCAGGGGCGGAGCTAGACTCTCAGTACAGTGGGGCAGAGCTTCATCATGGGGCCCTCTGCTACCAAGTCATTTTAAAATTAAAACCGTTAAAAAAGTAAAATATTTGATGAATGCATATGTAAGAATGTGTCACTTGTTGAGCCAAGTAATCTTATATGTTAAATAAAACACAAAGAAAAGCCACATTTGTTTTACAAGTTTGTATTGACGAACAAAGGAAACAGTTTGCCAGTCAAGTAAAAATGTTTCAGCACCACAGACAGCGATATGTGATTGACAGCAATGGTGCTGAACAGGCCAAGTGTGCTCAATCAGTGCCACACATTATATAATTGGCATGGCACTATTATATATATATATATATATATATATATATATATATATATATATATATATACACACACACACATATAAAACTGTGACTGAAGAGTCAGAGTCGTTTGGATCCATGTGCAATAATTTTAATTAAGAATCAAACAAGGAAACTGAAAAGGCACAACACTTGTGAATAAAGTCTAGGGAAGTCTAAACTCGAAGTGGTTACCAGGCAGGGGTCGTAGGCAGGCAGCAAACAATCATACAGTGATCAGGGGACAGGCAAGTATCGAGGAACCAGGAATACACAGAGTTGTAGGAAGATGCTCAGAATTGCTCGCCGTGGCAGTAACAAGACCTTGCAGGGAATAGCAGGGAGAGTGAACCAGATAAAGGGGAGCTGAGTGGAAACAGGTGGCGATGATGGTGATGAGACAGGGCTGGAAGATGATAATGCTGGGAGAGATGGGAAGTGAAGTCCTAGAACTCAGGAGAGAGATCTTGCGAGGCCAGGAGAGGGCTGTCGGGGATCGCATTGTGACAGTAACTCCATAGGTAGGCTGCAGGTTTTACATGAAAACTGGGATGAAAACTTTGAGAAAAACAACTGATTTAAAACATTTTGAGTGACTTATTCATTACTAAAATATACATTTTTAAAGACAATAAGATAAAGAACATAAATCTAACAAAATTATATAGATATAATGGTCCTTATTAAATCTTCATCAAAACCTTCATGGTGGCAAATCTTGCCAACCACTTTGGCCTTGTCAATATGTATGTTCCGCTCTACACACAGCAAGGTGAGATTTGACAGTCTAATGATTATTAAATGCATGCACAATTATTAAAATAATACATCTTTAAGAATATTTGAATGCTGAATGTTGTGCTTACTCATTTTAGTAAAATTAAAACTTTAATTGCAATAATTAAAATAGGCCTAATTGAATATTAACTATTTAAGTTTTGCTCATTTAGTAATAGTATTTATATACAATATATAGGCTTTATAATTGCGCAGCTCCCCCTGTCAATGATCTCCTCAGTACCTGCATTAAAGATTCTCTGCCGCCGCCCTGACACAACCTACATCTTTCTTGTCTATTGTGACATTTATTTGAAAAGAATTTTGGTCAGGTAGGACAAATATTTAACTTTATGCCTAAAGTTATAAGCCATAATGAAGCCAACATGACTTTAATGATGAGTAGGCCTAATTGATTTTAGCACTCCTTGAACAGGCAGCGACTTAAGCGCGTACTTGTTGCATAATTTTTTTTTCCTTTTTTTGGAAACGCACATTGGGAAACACACCTGCTCACACACCTGTTTATTTTTTGTTAGTCACTCCCTGTATAGCCTTCTTTCTCACAAATGTATGACTTTTGAAAGTGCAATTTGATTACCATATGCTTAATAAAGTTGAATTAGCTAACCTTCTATGTCATTTTTACTCTTCAAGGTATAGTACACTTGCAGGTGTTGATTATAATTAATTTACTTTTAGACCCATAAATAATAATAAAAATAGATAATAAACATTATTTTAAAAGTATATAATTATCTTATGACTAATTAAAAATTAACCACAAAAACATAACTTGGATATCTATATCTAGCATATTAAAAAATGTAGGCTAATTGTCAGAAAGTCATCTCTCAGTTGCTGAATGTCGCGCAACAGTGTTACTACAGCCCTGTTGAGTCTTTAAATTCTACGTTGTTACAATGTTGCGAGCACGTAGAACAGCGACGTTGCCATAGCAGAAATGCAACGTGCCACAGACGTTGCCGCAACGTAAATGTGTTTGCTGGGTGTACTTTGCCTGATTGGCCCTAGGGCGGCCGCACCCAATCACCCACGCTATCTCCGCTACTGGGTCCAACCATTTCAAAAATAGCTCTGTTGTCATGTAGCCTTTGTCTGCATATCCTTAAAGGCTATTTTCTGGCCCACCCAAGGCATATGCCACACTGGGAACTAAGGCAGCGGGGATAAATAATAAAGGGAGGGACACTTTCACCAGCTGCACTTATGGCTACATGCACAGTGATGTGCTCCCTGGTGGTCGTCTGCTGCCGGTAGGCGTGGCGCTTTCCCTTTTGACAGATGACTTTCTCCTTATCTCCAAAGCCTGTCTCATCATAGTTCCACAGCTGATGAGGTTTGTCATGCAGACTGTGGAGGTTAATCATTTTTAGAAGTTGCGTGAAAAAATGTATCAATTGCCGTGTTGCAGCGAGGACCTTGGCCCTATCAAGGGAGTCCGGTGGTCAGCTCTAGATGGGGAGCTTTGAAGCGGACCCACCAGTTGTCACTCAACCCCGTCTCCAGGTTGACCAGAGTCTTTCGGCTACTTTCTTTAATTATATCAAGTGCAAGTCACTTGACAATGGTTCTTGTTAAGAGAAAACCATGATCTGCCATCCAAAATAATATAATTTACTAGGCATTCTTCTTCCTCCAGGGTAAGGGCCCTATTTGGATTTGACAGGGTAGACTTTGGTATGCCAAATTTCTGTGAGACACTCCTCACACTTTCACCTGACTTGACAGCATTTAATGCTGCATCTAGCATTTCCCTGCTGTAACATTTCTTTTCCCCTGACATTCTTACTTAACGTAACATACCAAAAGAAGATGCGCATTTGTTCGCTTTTCTGTAATAGGTGGTTTGCAGTCACGTGATTGTGTTGATGCGCGGAACGCAGATGGAGGGCAAGGAGTGAAGAGCGCAATGGACTAGATGGAGGAAAATCCGTACTGTACTACTTTAGACGCTATTACAAGAGAAATATATAAACAGAAAATCGAAACATATGTTCTACGTGATCCTTACGTTATGAAGAGGACCGATTTTCAACTGAATTGAGAGATTTGCCTGCCATCGAGGCGGTAGATATCAGCAACTAACTCGTCTTACAGACATACTGTGACTTTACAAAGTTCCGAAACTGGTACGTTACACAAACAGCCACATAAGTGTATTTAAACACCTGAATAATGTAATTATAAACCACATAAATAATGTATTAACCCCCTGGGGACCAAGGTGTATTTGGGGTCCTTGAGAGGTTCTGACATGCCCTGACATCTGTGTTTTTTTCAGCTGCTTCTAAACATATTAATGGCACAGGTGAAATTACACTATATTTAGCAGAAACAGGGCTACCATGATGTATGGGCAACATGTTTGTACATGTTTGTGTTTTTGAGAGAATATTGTTTATGCGTGGTTATTGTAAAAACTAAAAATGAAAGTTTCTGAAATAAGGCCACAAAACACATACTAAATATGCGTCCACAAGACTTTTGACTAATTGATGTTGTTGCCTAGGTTTTTTTCTTCACAATGATCTGAAAATCATCCTCCTAATCGTTCACATAAAACTGTGAATTGGGTTATATTGTGAAAAACATTTTTTTGTTTGCCAAGGCAATATGCGAATGGGCGTGAACAGGCCAGCCCCATCATGAATAATTAGGTGATTCTCACCTGAGAGACAAAGACACACATAATAATGAGCCTTTCATTCAGGTGAGTCAGACAAGAAAAAATTGAAAGGACAACACACACACACATATATGTGTGTGTATGTGTATATATTTATATTTCACTTAAATGACAATTAATAGGTAGTCTTCATTGCAATTTAAGTGAAATTACTGAACTTATATATACAAGCTTGATAAAAATGATCATTCTAGAAGAAAATTTCAAATGGCACTTAGAGGATTTTGCATCTGAACTCTTCATATCTCATCTGAACTCTTCATACACTCTAACAGTCTAACTAAATGAACGTTCGTTCGTACGTCCGTTCACACACCCGAATCATATTTAAACACTCTTTTTGGTTATACAGATAACTAATGTTATCCTACTAATGTAAGGATGTGGATGTCACATGAGATTCTTGTTCCAATGAAAGCGAAAGTGAATTAACGCACAGCGCGCGTGTCTGTGAATTCGTCTATTCCTTCCTATCAGACACGCATTTGATATTTCGGTCTTTGTGCAGTTTACAGATACAGACACTAACGCGATTAGAACAAATCACTTATAATAAATGACTTACTGCATCAGCTGAATCCGTGCTTCTCAAAATGAAACTGTATCTGAGGTAAGTTTTTCCTCAGGATCTCCTCACTGCACAGCAAGACGGTTTTGAAAAAGGTTAGGACGAGGTTAGATCCGTAATAAACTGTATGGTTTTTTTATCGATGTGGGCGTTTTCATGGCTTGTCTCAACATTAGTGTTTGAATAGCACGCGCTCTCAGTGGGCGGGGTCACATTAGCACCTCATTCGATGTAATGAGGTGAAAGGGAAAATACTGACATCTCTCTCTTTTCATAGAGATTACATCAACTGAGAATAGTTGCTTTTTATATAAATGACTTTGTTTAAAAGAAGAGAATCTCAGCTTCATAAAGAGAGATCTTTCGTGTCTCTGTGACAAGTATTTAATGAGTTACAGCTCTTTTTTCGGACGCGTTTCAGAAAGATTTTTGCGGAGACAGAGTGAGCTGAAAGCGCACCCTGTTTAAATTTATTTATTTTACAAAAACACAAGGTTTTGATATTAATAAGAGTGTACGCAAAAAAAGAAGACCCTCTATAGTTTATAGTCATGTATTGATTTTATTTATATGACCATTAATGATGGAGTATTTTAAGTCTATGGTGCAGCTATGTGAAAAAAAAAACTATCAAAACGCGGGGCGCGTTTTTGTCCCCAGGGGTTAACTCACATTTGACGAAGTGATCACTGCACACACACACAGGCATTTTCCCATTCGGCTCCTCCGGACCGCAGATGTAGGTTGGCAAGGCATTTTTCCCTGTGTTTTTCTGTCAATTTCTTGTATTTTCCACCCTTATGAACAACAACTTTTGGCACACGATAAAAACTCCTCGTAGTTTGATTCATTTTGAGCAACCATGAACGACGCAAAACATGGGCATTTTGAGTGCTTCCTAAATATAGAAATCACTTCCTGCCCTCCATCTGTGTTTCGTGCCATGGCAACGCAGTGGCTAGTGGGAGTGACTGCGTGAAATCCACCCGCATTTGCCGGGTGTTAATGTCAAACCCTGCATCCGTTCGTTTTTATAACATAATTTCCCATCCACGGGACCAACCAAAGCGGTCTCGTCAGCTTCTTCGTTCGTGTTCACTGTGGTTTGTGGTTTAGTTGTCTGAAGCATAGACTGTACAAAAAAAGTCATGAATGCTAGTTGCTCCAGTATAATCAGTCCGCCGAAACTAATCCAGTGACAAATGTTCAGCGGTGGACTGTAAGTCTGTAATTAATTCATCTTAATTAACGCGTTAAATTCCCGGCCCTAGTATATAGTTTTTTGTCGATGTTCATGTTATTTTTAATGTTATTCAAATCTAGATTAATTTTTTATTGGATCCTCAATTAACTCATAGAAATTATGATTAAAACTTAATGGCTTGAAATGTTGTTTAATTGCATTGAACAATTGCATTTGTTGTGAAATTATACAGATATGTTGAAATGACCTTTAAAACAGCATTTACCATTCACGTTATTTTAACAAGGTGTAGTAATGAGGGTGCAGTGATGCGCCACGGCCTCAAATTTCATGTCGGACAAAGTGCCTGATTGAACGTGTATATCCCTTTAAAAAAAGTACAAATATTTACAAATTGTAACTCTGTAAGAATGTTTTTTTTTTTATTTTGACATTTTTTGGTGGGTGAACATGTTTAAGAACGGTTTTCTGCTGAGGTATGCTTCTCCCTTCTTCCTTTTGTCCGGCCAGAAAACTCTCCCCCCGCAATTTTCTGGACAGTCATTGGTGTATGTTAGAAACTCACGTTGATTTCTTTGAAACGACTGGCTCTGGAAATACAAGGTTGGTCGGAATCGAAAGAGGAGGAGGCAAAGATGACACAGATGTATATGTATATATATATATATATATATGTATATATAGATTACATAAACTGGAAGTGTTTATTTATAGAATTTGCAGGAAAAGGTCAAGTGTCCTTAATACCGTGATGTCTGGAATACAGTGAGTCTACATTGTGGATTTGTAAACTTTATCCATGATGTGGTTGACAATGGACTGTGGTACAGAAACTTGGGTTGGGGGGCATGCTCCCCCGCAAGAAAATTTTGTACATTTTAAGGTTAAATGCATCAATCTGGTGCACTTTGAGAGCTTTAACTGGCCTCAAACCATGAACTGTGACATTGAACAAAGGAAAAGCTTCGACGTGAACCTGGACATTAAAGAGGGATCAAACATCTTTTTAGTTATGATATAAAGTCTCAGTCTGTTTTAGGATGCCAAACGATTATTATAATAATGTAATAATGATTTATATAATTATTCCTATTACATAAAATCCATATAGGCCTAGCCTATAAATGTACTGTATAAATGAAAATGAATATTTCAAAAGTATATTTTACTTACACTATTGTATAGGAAAATGAATTACAATAGTTTTGTCCTAATTTCTTCATTTGCAAGATTTTTTATTTTGGAGAAAACACCAGATCACCATGCTCACACAGCACAAACAGAATGGCTATATAGGCTACTTAATTACAGTCTTGTGCTGTTTTATAAAGGCACAATGTCATATCACGGTTTCGGTGTTGGGAAAAGGGAGAAGAGAGTTCGGCCAAAGGCGGATTCAAACTCTGGTCAAACGCTGCTTTCAAGCACCTCACGCCCTCGCCCTGACGCCACAGTAGATATTTAGTAAAATGTATCTTTTTCGCTTAAAAGACAGGCACGTAGTGCAAAAGTACACTCTCAACTCACGTTCAAAGTCATAGGCAGCGCAGCGTCTCTCAGTGCATTGCAAAAGCCCGTGTTGACAGTTTGTTTAATATAAAGCGGGAGATTTCCAGATACAGTATTTTGCTCGTGCCGCCCTGGGTGGGTGTTGTAGGCAACTGTATCACGTGCGGTTTGACTGACGCTGTGACTGCGATCTGTCACATTTAAAGCGCCAAAGCGTTCCATATCAAGAGTAAACTTCTCTGTCTAGCCTGTCCGTGTTAGTGTAATCTTTTTCCGCTGATTTTCTTGCGTCCAATCAGTAATTAAGAGCCTGAACTTGCTTAAAAAATACAGCACAGAAGAATGTCTAATTTAGCGTGAGATTTCGTTGTTGAGCGTGAGACCGTGAGATTGAGGCTGAATGCGTGTCACGCCAGATGCGCTGAGAGTTGGCAACCCTCACTATAAAAAATATTGTTGGTTTAACTTAAAAAATTAAGTAACCTGGCTGCCTTCAAATTTTAAGTTCATTGAAATGGAAAAATTGAGTTAATACAATGGAGATTGATCAGCAGAAACTTAAATATTATGTTATCTGAACTATATAAATTATTTAAGTTGATTTGACATGAAAAATCATGAAAATATTTTTTTACAGTGCTGCCAAAAACCTATTACAACATCTGTAAGTTTCACTTTCCCTAAAACGATAAGTTGAAATGTTTTGGTTCTGTGTTTGAGTGACGTGTGCAAACGGGTTCGTCTACAAGTTTAAGTAGGTTACTCCTTCCTGTAGAGCCACATTCCTGCTTAGTTTTTTTCCATGCTTCCAATAATAGAAAAAGCATTCTGTACCAATACAAGAATTATCTAGTGTCACTTCTAATACATTCATTTCTAGCATGTCTTATCTCAACTAAAACTGCACTTTATGAAAAAAATGTCTCTGAACAAAGAAAAAAACTTACTTATATAGATTTATTAGTTGCTTGTTAAAACAATTTAACTATTTAGTTTTCCCCATTAAATATGCGCTTTATGTTTTATGTGAATTTTAATGCAGTGCAAACTAATATTATGGGATAGTATTTTTTTATATTTATGAAGCTCTGTTGAAGTTTAATTCAGTTTCTTTCAGGTTATTGTGTAACTTATATATATATATATATATATATATATATATATATATATATATATATATATATATATATATATATATATATATACATATAGACCATATATCATGAACCAATAAGAATCTCTCTTCACCACTTCCCTTTGATTATGATGTAGTAGCTGGGGAAAACAGGTTGAAGAGCAGTATTAATTCATAGCCTAATACAACAATTACATAAGTAAACTCTCGAAAACATTATAATTATGACATTACAAATTTAAAGTTTTATGTAACAGAGAAAAGCCAAATAAATAGTCATTCTTGACTTTTATTTCAGATGCAATGTCCGCTTTTAGAGAGTCTATTATTATATTATAAATGATTTTTCAAAGTGTAGCATTCGATGGAACAGTGCTGGGTTCAAAGACCTTTATAATCAGGCGCAGCGAGTAATCTCAACTTTTAAGAATGCAGCAAACGCACCGCAGGTCAAAACCTTGTTAAGGTCCTCTTATTTATTTTATCTAGAAACTCTGTAAATTACTCTGATAAATATTTAGCATTACTTGAATGATACAATTGCATAATTTTTCCCACTGTCATAATTTCAGACTTCTAAGCATTATGACAAATGCAACTTTGACATACACATCAAATCATGCATAGTGAGAGGGATGTGGGTAGCTCTATGCAGTCTCCACCTTTATGAAGATTCTCTCTCTCTCTCCTACACACACACACACGCCATCTCATACTTCTATACACGGTGAAGTGACAAAGTGAGTTAAGTTAGACACATAGACCAGGATGAAGGTTTTAGTTGTCCACATCTGGGTTTTCTTACTGCTCCTGAACCAAAGAAACAGGAACATGGCTTCAGGTAAGACAGACAACACTCTTTAAGTAACTTGTGTGTAAACATGTTCTGTGACAAACTACACGTGGTGTGTGTGTGTGTGTGTGTGTGTGTGTGTGGGGGGGGGTTACTCATTCTCACCTCCATGAAAACATTTCAATATTACACAATATTAATAAAAAAAGTTAAATGCAATGTCAAAATATTATACAAAACTATTATAATTAACTGTATTAAATTACACAAATATAGTTTTATTTATTTAATTTCACTTTATTAACCAATATCCTTGCTGCTGACCTTCTATTATCTAATTAAACCATACTAATATGCAAAAATTACTTTAGATTTAGAAATAAGAATGTTGAACTGTATCCTGTTGTTCTTTAATCCGGAATGGCAGCATAGTCGAAAGGTATGTGCCCTTTCAAAGGAACTCGAGCTGCGTCGAATACGTGGTGGGAACGCCCTGCATGATTGCATCGTGTATAATCAGTCCAATGAAAAAAAAAGTCATGAGCAGGAAGCTATAAAGCACTGCTTGAAAACAGACCACATCAGCTTCTGTACCTTCAGCAAGCGATCTCTTTTTTCTGTCCTTTTCAAATTTATTGTTGTCTGCACCCCTGGTAAATATGATCAAAACTGGCTGTAAAAAATAAATCTGCATTGTTTATCCTTTTGATCTTTCATTAAAAAAAGCACAAAAATCTAACCTTTCATTGAAGTAAAAGAATTGAAAGTGGGGGTAAATCACATTATGAAATAAATGTTTTTCTCCAAAACGTGCTGGCCATAATTATTGACACCCTGTAATTAAATACTTTTTGCAACCTCCTTTTGCCAAGATAACAGATCTGAGTCTTTTCCTATAATGCCTGATGAGTTTAGAGAACACCTGACAAGAGATCAGAGACCATTCCTCCATACAGAATCTCTCCAGATCCTGCAGATTCCCAGATCCATGTTGATGCTTCTTCTCTTCAGTTCAGATTTATATGGTTCAGGTCAGGGTCTGGGACGGTCATGGCAGAAGCTTCATTTTGTGCTCAGTTACACATTTTTGTGTTGATTTTGATGTTTGTTTTCGACTGTTGTCCTGGTGGAAGATCCAACCACGGCCCATTATAAGATTTCTATCAGAAGGTGTCAGGTTTGGATTTTTTATTCTGTTTGTATACACAAGTTTACGCGCCAGATCATGGGCGCCGCCATAACTCTCCTCAAATGCATTTCATTTCCGCCGGAAGTGGTCTGCACAGCGTCTGCCGGTGTAAACACAGCGACGGTTCCACTACTTTGTGTGGAGATGGCGTTACTATCCCCCACCCGAATTCAGTGCAGAACACTTACAGGACGAGGTGGCCCAGCATAACGTACAGCAAGATTTGCTCCTACTTCGTGCAATTCATGGCAATAGATGGAAAAGCTTTTGGACAAGCTGAAAGCCTTGTCATGTCATACAAAGCTAGATCAAACAGACACAGCGTGCAAATAACTATCAGTTTATGTCCGTGGTAATAGCAAATGTATCTGTGTGATATCCTTTAATGTTTCTTTTACCATAATAATAACAATTGTGGCCAAATAAGTGTTTGCAGTTTATAGCTTAATCAGGTATGACATTTACAAGATTTAGGAAATAATAGAAGCCTGTTGTTGCCGATGGAATACGTGTTTGTAATTGGAAAACGGACTGTAACCTATAATAACATGACTTACTGCTAAGCTCTAAATAAAGAAACTATTTTGCAATTATCCTTATGACTGCATTGTTTTACCTGCTGTGTACCCTTTTACCTCTTAAAATACCTTTAAATGTAGAAACTAACCCATAAAATGCAGTAGGCCTATTCTACTTACAACAAAATGATTGAAGCCTCTACTATAATAAAGGCAATCACTTTCGCCCACGACACCGGCACCGTGTCGGATCTCTGGCGTGCGGCCGTGAGAAAAAAAAATATTTTCGCGATTCATTTTTGTCCAGCTTTAACGTGTTAAAATATTTAATGCAAACGCATCTGTTCTTTCTGTCATCCTTTAGCTTGGATTATGATCACGGTCTTATTCACGCAAATGCTTTAAACCACTCATGCGCGACAAGACAAAAGAGAACGCGCTGTCAGTGAATGTCCTCCTGACGTTGGTATCCAAACTATATCATAGGCTACTTAGCTAGAGTGCAAAGTGTGTGTGTGCCATGATGATAATAATTAGGGGCGCGATCGAACTGTGTGTGTGTGTGTGAGAGAGGCGCGATACTGTGTGGGTGTGTTTGTGTGTAAACAATGGAGCGCATGGACATTGCCTCTTCGTAGCTGGTTTGCGGTCGTAGCACTCTCTAACCACTCATTCAGGTGCTTTCTCGAGTGTTTGCAACCAACTACCGCACACATCATTCCCGAACACCACCTTTCTTCATGTTGTAATTGTTATCTTCTTTGTCACTGCGATATCAGCGCCTTGTCGGCACAACTGAGCAAGCTAGCAAAACAAACCCAGCCCGCCAGAACGGAAGTAAGTTGCATCGATGGGAGGAGTTTAGGATGTAGAGCGGAAACGGCTCATAAACTTGTCTATTTGATAGAATCCATAATACCATGTATCTGAACAAGATGTCCAGGACCTCCTGCAGAAAAATAGGCCCACAGCATATAAGATCCAGCAGTATATTTAACCGTATGCATGGGGTACTCTTCATCCCTGTTTGCACCAAACACATCTGCTGGGTTTGCTTTTTTTTCCGTTTTATCTGACCACAGAACCCTGTCCCGTTTGAAGATCCAGTCGTGTCTGACCACTGAATATGCTGGAGTTTGTTTTTGGATGAGCGAGGAGCATTTTTCTTGAAACCCTCTCAAACAACATGTGGGGATGCAGGGGTTGTTTGATCATTTTTTTTGGCTTTCTGACCCCAAGACTCAACTAATCTCTGCAATTCTTCATCTGGGATCCTTGAAGAGTCTTTGGCCACTCAAACTTTCATCCTCACTGTCCATTAAGAAAATATAGACAAACATCCTCTTCCTGGCAGAATCATAACATCTTTAGTTGATTATAACTTCTTAATTATTGCCCTGATGGTCAAAATGGGGATTTTCAATTCTTTAGATATTTTCTTACTGCCACTTTGTATTTTGTGTAGCTCAACAATCTTTTGATGCACATCAGAACCATGTTCTTTGGTTTTATTCATTGTGATGGATGATTCAGGGAATTTGACCTTTGTGCTTCCTCATATTTAAACTTCTTGAAACAAGAAGTCATAGCTGGACAATATCATGTTCCTAGTCACCCTGGTGTGCTTAAAATTTTAAATGTTAATGGGTATGTACTTCAGAGATATTTTTCTCATAAAAAATTCTAGGGGTGCCAACAATTATGGCCAGCATGTTTTGGAGAAAAAACATTTATTTCATAATGTGATTTACCCCCACTTTCATTTCTTTTACTTAAACGAAAGGTTAGAATTTTGCCAATTTTTTGAATGGAAGATCAAAAGGATAAACAATGTAGATTTATTTTTTACAGCCAGTTTTGATCATATTTACCAGGGGTGCCATTAATTTTGACCATGACTGTATATATATTATGGCAAAAGAGAGCAAGCTAGTTTTGTGTTGTTCCCTGCCCATGTTATATCACGGGTGGGGACACACACATCAGCTTTCTGTTGCTGTTTGGGAGTGGAGCATGCCAACAGTAGGTTCTCAAGGGGGCTGACTGTGGGCATTGCAGAGAAGCTATCCATGAGGACGCCTCGTTCCCGCCGGGCGTTCCCGCACGATCAAAAGGGGATTCATTCAAAAAAAAAAAAAAAGAATCAAAATAATATTTAAATGAAAAGAACATAGGAAATTGAAGGAATCTCCTGTTGAACCAGCCCGGTTCCTGTTCTTTATAAAAAAATTTTTTTTTTAAAAACAGATGACCCCAAAAATAAAACAAAATATATATATATATATATATATATATATATATATAGCTGCGAGCAGCGATTGCGGGCCCAAGCCTGTGGCACCAACCCCGGTGCCTAAAGGCACCGGGGATGGCGGTACCGCCGGCTTTGGCCCTCCATCGCTGCTCGCAGCTATATATATATATATATATATATATATATATATATATATATATATATATATATATTATATATATATATATATATATATATATATATATATATATATATATATATAAAGCCGGTGGCACCGCCACCTTGGTGCCTTTAGGGTTATTCTGCACGACGTGCAAAAATCGTAACCCCTGCTTTGGAATACATACTAGTACTGTATTCCACAATTGGAATACATACTAACATACTAGTCAGAACTGAATAGTTGATATCTGAATGACAGATCACCATAGAAGTCAATGGAAAAATGTGACTAGTAGTAACAAAAGAATAGTTACTAGTCACCATTGAAATAAGTACTAGTGTCTAATGAATAAGTACTAGTATCTATTTAATAGGTACTAGTATCTAATGAATAAGTACTAGTAACTAATTAATAAGCATTGGTATGTAATGAATAAGGACTAGCATCTAATGAATAAGTACTAGTATCTAATAAATAAGGACTAGTGTCTAATGATTAAGTACTAGTATCTTTAAAAAGGTACTAGTACCTAAAAGAATAAACACTAGTATCTAAAGAAAAGGCACTAGTATCTAAAGAATAAGCACTAGTAGCTAATGAATAAGTACTAGTACTTAATGGAATAGATACTAGTATCTAAAAAATAAGTACTAGTAGCATGAAAATAGAGACTAGTAGGTTAAAATGATTAAATGTTAAAACGGTTTGCCATACTCTATCTGTCGTTTCGACTAGTCACAATTACGTTACAGATATCTTAAATGATAATACAAACTATCCAAAATGTAATGTACGACTAGAAAGACGTTGTTGATATCTACAATGTTAATTACGAATAGTCAAACTTAGCTTTT
The DNA here is from genome assembly GCA_030378365.1 of Hybognathus amarus. Classification (NCBI taxonomy): domain Eukaryota; kingdom Metazoa; phylum Chordata; class Actinopteri; order Cypriniformes; family Leuciscidae; genus Hybognathus; species Hybognathus amarus. The sequence continues at coordinate 158,194 of JAQIUQ010001072.1, read as the reverse complement.
AAATGTTAAAAGGGCTTGCCATACAGAAGTGTAGGCTCAGAGAGACACTCAACATTTTCAAACCAAAATATCTGACTTTCTGTGGGTCCTAGCTCATGAGTGTAAATTAGAAAGTTGTCCGGCTTGAGGAGAATATATAAATATATGAAACGATGAGATCAACATGTGTACTGAGTTTCATATTATTACATGCAAGCGTGTTTGATTTATGGACCAAGTTTTTGGACCCCGTTCCAGGGGGCGCTGTCTAGCCCCCTTGCCACACCCGGGTACCATCTTCAGCCCGGCTCTGATGGCTGTGGGATCTGACCTGTGTGCAAAGTTTCAAGAGTTTTCAAACCCATTAAGGGCCCCAAAAGCCGCTAAGAGACTCAAAATCATCAAAAAAAAGGAATGTTAAAGTTTGATGCGTTGCTAGGGCAACATTATCTTAGATATTGAATAATGCTTTCACAGCTCTTCATCTGGCGTGTGTTTACATTATACAGATGAAGTTTGAAGCAAATCGGGTAAAAGTAAGAGTGTGATTTCAAAGCATTTTGAAAGTGAAACACTTTCTGCTGCCAGTTGGTGGCGCTATATATTTGACTCACAATAGTCACATCCATGTGATCGGCCTCTTACAACGAACACACTGCTGAAGTTTCATCAAGATCAGTTAATGTATGCAGAAGTTTTAACACACTTCCTTTTTGATTTATTTACTTACTTTTTTGATTTATGGACCAAGTTAATTTAGTTAATACACTAATTATATAAAACTATTGTCAATGCACTACAATTAAACAGGTTATATGCCTTTACTTATAAAAAAATAAAAATAAAAACTTATTTAAAAAATACCAGGCTTAAGAAATGTATTTACTTTAGCAGGCCAGACACACAGTGAAACTGATTAAGCCCCCTCCCCCTACACACACACACACACACACACACACACACACACACACACACACACACACACACACACACACACACACAGACTGTGTGTCAAGAGACTCAAAGGCAAAGACAGGCCTAGGCTCAGAAAGAGCATGATCATATTCAAACTACAATATCTGACTTTCTGTGGGTTTGAGCTTATTATTGTTAATTAGAAAGTTGTTTGGCTTGAATAGAACAATATACACGGCAAGTTTTGTAACTGTCAGTAAAACTAACCAAGTTATAACACACTTTATGTGTCCTTTTTTAGTCAAAAAAATCCGCCACGGCCAAACCGTTCGAGATATCACAAATCCGTCCGGAATTTAGCATCCTCAATGTCTTGACTTCATGCACACCGAGTTTGGTGGTGATTGGTAACAGCATGGGTTGTAATTTGATGTTTTTCTAGGACATTTATTTAAAAAAAAAAACATAATTCCCGACTTCCGTCTGAACTGTCGTAAAACTTAGAGCACGAAAGTTGTTTGGCCTGATGTGATCTATGAGTGTACCGAGTTTCATATTAATCCATGCACGTGTGTTTGATTTATGGACAAATGTTCGAATCCCTAAAAGAATGCATCCTAAAAGAATGGTAAAGTTTGATGCGTTGCCACGGCAACAGTTTCAAAGATATCAAGAATCCATTCATAGGTCTTCATCTGCCGTGTATTTACATTATACAGATGAAGTTTGAAGCAAATCGGGTAAAAATAAGAGGTGATTTCAAAGCATTTTGAAAGTGACACACTTCCTGCTGCCAGTTGGTGGCGCTATAACTTTGACTCACAATAGTCACATCCATGTGATCGTCCTCTTACAGCGAACGCACTGCTGAAGTTTCATCCAGATCAGTTAATGTATGCTGAAGTTATGACACACTTCCTGTTTCACGTTTCTCGCCATAGTTTCGTTTCTCCGCCACGGCCAAACCGTTCGAGATATCAAAAATCCCCACGCAAACTTTCATCCTCAATGTCTTGACTTCACGCTGACCGAGTTTCGTCGAATTTGGATCAGAGCTCTAGGAGGAGTATTTAAAAGTTCATTGCGTGTGTTTTACAAAAAAACCTCAATAGCCGACTTCCTGTTGGGCTGGGGTAAAAGTAAGAACGCGAGGTATAGATGAAATTCTGCTATCGACATGTGTACCGAGTTTCATATTATTACATGCAAGTGTGTTTGAGTTATGGACCAGGTGTTCGGACCCCATTCCAGGGGGCGCTGACGAGCCGCCCTGCCACGCCCGGGTGGAAAACAATAGGAAGGAAAACAGTAGGGCTCTGCGCCCTTTCAGGGCTTGGGCCCTAATAAATCCTTCACCATGTAGCCTACATACCAATCAAGCAGCTTTTTGTGTCAACCCAGGAAGAAGCAGCTCAAAGGGTACTGAACAGTACAGGTAGCTCTCGGTAACATCCGTTTTCAAATGCGTTGAGCGACAGGGTGTAAAACAAGCCCGCCAACTGGAGATCTAAACACAATTGTTCAAAAATTGTTCAAAAAACGTCATAGAAAACAGAAAAATCTGAACAGGTTGAAAAATATGACCAAAACAGAATATAACGATATAAACAAAGCACCTGAAGAGAATAATTTCATCTTTTCTGTACTTATAAATGCTCCAAATATACAACAAAATGCATTTAAGGGCTAAAAAAGTGGATTTTGCATGATATGTCCCCTTTAAGACTAAAAGAAACGTCTCGGTTACTAGTGTAACCCTCGTTCCCTGAGTAGGGAACGGAGACGTTACGTCAGAAGTGACGGAGATTGGGGGTTTCGCATAGAAAGCCAATCCTCTTCGAGTATTTAACAACGAGCCAATGGCATGCGAATGCCTTGGGGCTGCGGAATTTGCATAGCGTACTCCGCCCCACCCTGTGGGTATAAAAAGGAGGAAGTAACGCAACCGCAGTATGTCTTCGCTGAGGAGCCAAGACTGAACTAGGCGTCTACCCAGCGGTACAGCAGAAGTGGCAAGGAGACGTAACGTCTCCGTTCCCTACTCAGGGAACGAGGGTTACACTAGTAACCGAGACGTTCCCTATCGTAGTCACTTCGAGTTACGTCAGAAGTGACGGAGATTGGGGGTCAGTGCCATCACGCCAACTTCAAGCTGTCTTCCAGTGCCCTGCGAAAGACTGGACTCCTGCAAAATGACATAACCAGGAGCTCCTTCTTTAACACAGGAATACCAAGGTACACTGGGAAGCATATCCCGGGAGGAACATGCTACCAATGCCTACCGAAGGAGGACTTATGAACGCATGTGGCCACATAGGGACTACACATGGGGATCACTGGAGCGCCAACCGCAGGTGGCAAGAACTTAGCTCCAGGGGTGGCAGATGGCTTGCCAAGGGAAGACACATGCTCAGAGAGGCTTACAGTGGATAATACACATGAGACAGTTACCGTAGGGAACCGTGCACATGGATGCACCTAGCCGGCACCATAGCAACACGCAGTGGTGCCCGCATCATGAGTGCTGGAGGACTCAGGGCTTCATGGAAGACTCAACTGAGAAATAACGCACTTATCCAGTCAGAGAGTGGAATGGCGAGCAAGCGAAGACACTAAGCGGGTCCAGTACTGGCGGAAGCGAGTACGTGAGAGGACACCGGCTCAATTCGCAGATTATAAAATCTGGCGAAGGTGTTAGGTGTCGCCCAGCCTGCAGCTCTGCAGATGTCTGTTAGCGAGGCGCCATGCGCTGAGAGCCCAAGAGGAAGCCACACTCCGAGTGGAGTGGGCCGTCACACCAAGGGGGCACGGTCGGCCTTGCTGCTGGTAAGACAAAACAATGGCATCCACTAACCAGTGGGACAGCCGTTGCTTTGAGAGAGCCCTTCCCTTCTGGCTCCCCCCATGACAGACAAAGAGCTGTTCTGAGGTCCTGAAACACTGCGTTCTGTCAACGTAAGTGCGGAGAGCACGTACTGGACAGAGCAGTGTCAAGGCTGGGTCTGCCTCCTCCAGGGGCAGCGCTTGCAGGGTCACCACCTGGTCCCGGAAGGGAGTGGTGGGAACCTTGGGCACATATCCCGGCCGGGGTCTCAAGACTACGTGAGAGTAAGCCGGCCCGAACTCCAGGCACGCTTCGTCAACGGAAAATGCCTGCAGGTCCCCTACCCTCTTGATGGAGGCCAGTGCAACCAGGAGTGCTGTCTTCATAGACAGAAACTTTAACTCTACCGATTGCAAAGGCTCAAAGGGAGGCCTCTGCAGAGCACTTAGAACTACTGCGAGGTCCCAAGAGGGAACGAGGGGAGAGCGAGGCGGATTTAGTCGCCTCGCTCCCCTCAGGAACCTGATGACCAGGTCGTGCTTGCCGAGGGACTTACCTTCCACTGCAACATGAGAGGCGGCAATGGCCGCGACGTAAACTTTAAGGGTGGAGGGCGACAGCCTACGCTCCAACCCTTCCTGCAGGAACGACAGCACGACTCTGATCGGACATATCCGGGGGTCTTCTCGCGAGAAGAGCACCAATTGACGAGAGGTTCCACTTCAACGCATAGAGGCGTCTGGTAGATGACGCCCTAGCGGAAGTGATGGTTGCCGCCACCGCAGGTGGCAGCGAACTCAAACCTGCCTCGTCCCGTCCAGGAGCCACACGTGCAGCCTCCACAGATCGGGACGAGGGTGCCACAGAGTGCCCCGTCTCTGAGTGAGTAAGTCTTGCCTCAGAGGGATAGGCCAAGGAGGTGCTGTCGCGAGGAGCATGAGTTCGGAGAACCACGTCTTGGTGGGCCAATAAGGGGCTACCAGCAAGACCTGCTCCTCGTCCTCCTTGATCTTGCACAACACCCGTGCAAGGAGGCTCACTGGGGGAAACGCGTATTTGCGTGGGCCCCGCGGCCAGCTGTGCGCCAGCGCATCTGTGCCGAGCGTGCCCTCGGACAGGGAATAAAACTGGGCGCAGTGGGATGAGTCCCGAGAGGCGAACAGGTCTATCTGTGCCTCCCCGAACTGGTCCCAAATTAGCTGGACCGTCTGGGGATGGAGTCTCCATTCGCCGGAGATAGGGCGGACCCGTGACAGCTCGTCGGCTGCTAGGTTCCGGACTCCTGGAATGTACACAGCACGAAGGGACCTCAGGTGCTTCTGACTCCATATCAAGAGGTGGCGGGCGAGCTGCGACATCCGGTGTGAGCGTAGACCACCCTGGTGGTTGATGTACGCCACTGTAGCGGTATTGTCTGAACGGACAAGTACGTGTTGACCCCTGAGCAGTGCTCGGAAGCGGTGCAGGGCCAGGCGTACTGCCAACAGCTCGAGGCAATTGATGTGCATGAGGCGCTGGGGTCCTGTCCAGGACCCCGCGGCTGCATGCCCATTGCACATGGCACCCCATCCCGTGGTAGACGCATCCGTGGAGACAACAAGATGCCTGGAAACTCGCTGAAGCGGAACACCAGTCCGTAAGAAGCTGAGGTTCGACCACGGGAAGAAGGTTCGGCGGCACGCTGGAGTCACTGGAACTCGGAGCGAGCCGCGATGCCATGCCCACCTCGGGACTCGATCGCGAAGCCACAGCTGAAGCGGTCTCATATGAAGCAGTCCAAGCGGCGTAGTCGCGGCTGCGGATGCCATATGCCCCAGGAGCCTCTGAAAAGTTTCAGTGGGACCCGCTCTTGCCCTCGAACTGTCGAAGACAAGTCAGCAGTGAGTGTGCGCGCTCGCTCGTAAGCTGCGCGGACATGGCGACCGAGTCTCATCTCCACGCCGAGAAAAGAGATCCTCTGCACGGGGCAAAGTTTGCTCTTCTCCCGGTCTGACCCGAAGGCCCAAACGGGCTAGGTGCCGGAGCACCAGGTCTCTGTGTTCGCAGAGCCGCTCTCGAGAGTGTGCTAGAAGTAGCCAGTCGTCGAGGTAATTCAGGATGCGAACCCCGTGTTCGCGAAGGGGAACAAGGGCTGCCTCGACGATCTTCGTGAAGACGCGAGGGACAGAGCTAACCCGAATGGGAGAACTGCGTATTGATATGCCTGGCCTTCGAAAGAGAACCGAAGAAACGGTCTGTGTCGAGGCAATATGGAGACATGAAAGTACGCGTCCTTCAGGTCGAACGCTGCAAACCAATCCTGTGGCTGCACGCATTCGAAAATGCGTTTGGCCGTGAGCATCTTGAACGGCATCCGATGAAGGGTGCGGTTCAAGACGCGAGATCCAGGATCGGCTCGTAACCCACCGGCTCTTTTTGGGGACGATGAAGTAAGGGCTGTAGAAGCCGGACCTCACCTCGGCTGGAGGGACTGTCCGATCTGCACCCTTCGCCAGCAGGGTCGCAATCTCCGCTCTCATGACCGGGGCACTCGCCACCGACCAAAGTCGAGCGAACTCCCCTGAAACGGGGAGGAGACCGTGCGAACTGAATCGCATAGCCGAATCTGATCGTTCTGATGACCCAGCGGGACAGGTCGGGGAGCTCTAACCATGCTCCCAGGAACTGAACCAGCGGGGTCATGCGAGATACAGACGTCCCCCGGAGGGGCAGCGAGGCAGAGCGACAGGCATGCGCCCAGGGGTTAACCCGGGCGGGTGCGTAGTCGAGCTCTGCTCCTCGACAGTCGAGACCAGGGAAGGACCAGCGTTCCACGGGGGTCTGTTCTGTCGAGGGTCTGGCGACTGTGTGCTCAGTGATGATGTCAAGTCTTTCTTTAACCATTTTAGGGTGCTGCTCACCCGTGGGTGAGCAGCGGGAGAACAAAAGATTCTCCCCCGGCCCTCCACCGGGGGAAGGAGGGGGCCTGCTACCACCTCCCGAGAAAGACTCGACGCCAACACTGAGCAGCCCGTCTCAGGAACGCCGCTTGGCCTGGCGTTTAGCGGGGCGCGGATCCTGAGGGGGCTGTGACGCTCCTCTGCGGTCACCTCGACGACGCGGCCTGGGTGAAGGCTGCTGCTGTGGCCGCGTCGGAGGGAGGGGGGCCGCTGGAGGGCGTCCCTCGGCGGCGAGCAGGCTGAGGCGGCTGTGCCGACGGCTGGGTGGAGGCAGCAGCTGGCCGTCGGGGCAGGATGTGTTTAATCGCCTCGGTCTGCTTCTGAGCGGTCGAGAACTGCTGGGCAAAGTCCTCAACCGCACCGTCCGAAAAGGCCAACCTGGGAAAGCGGGGCATCAAGCAGACGAGTCCGCTCGGCTTCGCGCACTTCCGCCAGGTTAAGCCATAGGTGGCGCTCCTGGACCACGCTGAGTGGCCATCACCTGACCCAGGGAGCGAGCGGCCACTTTGGTCGCCCGGAGAGCGAGGTCAGTGGCGGCTCGAAGTTCGTCAAACGAACCCTGGTCAGCTCCCGCCCTCGGACATGTCTCTGAGCAGTTTGGCTTGGAAAACCTGCAAAGTGCTCATCGCATGTAGGGCGGAGGCTGCCTGTCCTGCTGCACTATAGGCGCGCGCCGCCATCGACGACGAGAACCTACAGGCTTTGGACGGGTGCTTGGGAGGCCCCCGGGAGGAGGCGCTCTGCGGACACAGTTGCATCGCAACAGAGCGCTCCACCGGAGGCAACCCCGCATACCCACGGGCAGCCGCGTCCACGAGGGGGAAAGGCGGGGGCTGACGGTCGGACACGGGAGGTCAAAGGAGCCTGCCATGTCTTCGTCAGCTCCGCATGCAACTCGGGGAAGAATGGTATTGGGGTTGGCTGTGGCCTTGCGGCGGCAGCTTTGCCCAAAAACCATTCATCCATCCGCTGAGTGATCGGGGTGGGGCGGAGGGTTCCACTCCAACCCAATACTCACAGCGGCCCGAGAAAGCATGGCCGTCATCTCAGGATCAGACACAGGCGGCGCCGGCACTCCCGAGGGAGGCAACGCCGCCGTATCTTCATCCCGAGGAATCGAGCCCACCTTGTGATGCTGTGATCGACATCACATCATCCTCTGGAGCGCCGAGCGAAGCAGAGGGTGCCTGCGAGGAGGCAGACGTCTGCAACGCCCCAGCGCTCGCTGGCTGCAACACTGTTGCGGTGGGTGTGGCCCGAGGAACTAGCGTCGGGGTATTATGCCACACTGTCACCGACAGATCACCCTGGCCGCGACCAACGAGCTTCCCCGGGAAGAGGAAGCAGATCGGGTAACGGTGGCGGGGACTCTCACAGTAAGATCATTGAGTCTCGATCTCAGTGTTGAGATGGTCATATTCCCACAAAAGGAACATGACTCATCCACGAGGGCTGCTTTTGCATGACGAAGACCCAGACATACAACGCAGCGATCGTGACCATCAGAGGAGGACAGAAATCGACCACATCCAGAAGAACACGGGCGATTCATCTTTAAAAAGACGTGCCACGTGCAGCTCTTTTAGGAGAGGAGGAAATTCACTCTGCAGCGCTGAGGCGACCAGGGAGAAACGCAAAGTCTGGCAGACCACTGCACAGATCGCAGGCAATGCAGAATCCCGCTGGGTACCGCCGTCACACCAACACTGGAGAGGACGCTCGTCTCCGAAGAGGCTTTGATCAGTGATAATGGCTTGTGGAGTGAAGAATGCTCTTGGCTCCGAAGCGAAACATACTGCGGTTGCGTTACTTCCTCCTTTTTATACCCACAGGGTGGGGCGGAGTACGCTATGCAAATTCCGCAGCCCCAAGGCATTCGCATGCCATTGGCTCGTTGTTAAATACTCGAAGAGGATTGGCTTTCTATGCGAAACCCCCAATCTCCGTCACTTCTGACGTAACTCGAAGTGACTACGATAGGGAACTGTATGCTGTGAGAGTGTTTTTATATTACCACAGCAGTGTTCAGTGGATTAAATCATTTACTAGTATTAACGATCGATCAATCAACAAATTAAACTCACTCATACTTGCATAAATTATTAAACGTTATTTGAATTTGACAAATAGTCAATTTTCTTGTCCCTAATAGTCAACGTAATGCAGGTGAAATTGCTGAAGGAAGAAAAGGAATAGTCGAATAAAGTTGTTATTTTGGTTTTATTTCCGCACAAAAATTATTATTGTCGCTTGATAAACTTATAGTCGAGCCACTGTTGTCACATGGAATATTTAAACATTTTCTTCATTGACTTTCTGGCCCTTCAACATTCAATCCCTTAGGCAGCCTATGTAGCAGTGATCCACCTCTCAGATTTAATCAAAAATATCTTCATTTGTGTTTCGAAGATGAACAAAGGTCTTACGGGTTGGTACAGCATGGGGGTGAAGTAATTAATGACTTAATTTTCATTTTTGGGTGAACTAACCCTTTAATACTCCAGATCAGGAAGAACTTAATCTGTTATGCCCTGTCCAGGCTTTGGATGCTATGTCCACAGAGCTTCTCTGTTGCGTCTATCAGAGCAATAATTTGTCTGCTTCGGGTCACCTAAGATAGGTTGCCCTGCATCTAAACAGATGATGAGCAAGTGGGTAGTTGAGGCTATCTCAGGTTATCAAAGGCTTCACCTTTAGCTGTCCAGGCTCATTCTACAAGGAGTATGGCTGCCTCTAAAGAATAAAAAGGCATTATTCCCGAGAGTTTCCCTAAGGCTGGTCCTCACCGCTTACATTTGTTAGATTTTATTTTTTGGCTCTTGTCTCCACTCCAGGGTTTAGGGTGCTTGCTTCTTAGTGTGCGCATTGACTTCACACAGAACAGGCCTTTGTCATATGGCGTCGTGGTATAGGGTTCCCACCGCATCTAATGCAGTCTTGAGCTTCCTTGAAAGGGAACGTCTCAGGTTATGTATGTAACCCTGGTTCCCTGAGAGGGAACAAGACGCTGCGTCACCTTGCCATACTCCCATAGTGTGTGTGTGTGAGATACACAGGGCGTGTGAATGCGTCAGTGCAGCAGTGTTGGAGTAGTAATGCTCGTAGTTGGTGCATGCTGCATGCTGCCTCTGCTTGCCTTTCTGCTTTCAGCTACCTGCCACCGGATAGCCCTCTGTTTTCAGGGGTGAAAAGAGGAGCCGAGTGTGAAGCCTCCCTCAGCCGGTACATAGCCTCTCCACTGCCAAGATCTCGGACACGCCTCCTTGTGGCACACATGGTAACTGGTCCCTTTGAGGTTCCAGGCTAAGTTGTACGGGATCTCGGAGCAGCAGTGGGCCCCAGAGACGCGGCACTGCAGGCCCATTGGTGTGTGGAAACGCCCTGATTCCCGTCAACCACTGCCCCAGTTATGGGTAAATAGCCCCAGCTATGGGTAAATAGTGAAGACCCCAACAACGGCACAGGCGGAAGATGGTGATGTGAGAATCACCACAACGGCTGGAAAGGCGGAAGAAGGCAACCCCAGGCCACGTGGGTTAACTCAGGAGGGTATAGTGGCTAGGGGAGCAAACCTCGAAGACAAACCTGTACCTGGGGACAGGCAAAGGCGGAGTCCAACTGACTGGATCACCGGCAGCCCCCTGCAACTCCTGCCAGACGAAGGTCGTCATGGGTTCTCTCGTGCCACTGGAAGTCATCTGGTAGGAGTGAAGATGGTGGGAGTGAGGTCTGTGCACCCACACCCTCACCTTAATCCTCACCTGATGCGCAAGCTTCTCTGCCCACCCCCCCCCGCCCCCCCCCCCCAAGTCCTGTGGCGATGTGGAATGGTGGTGGGCACAGGCCAAGGATGTGGCTGGGAGTGTCTAACCAAACCATGCACACAGGCGGCAATGGAGTGATGGTCGTTAAGACTGCAGGATGGAGCAGTGCGTCTTTTCGGCAGCTTCCACTGCGACTGAGCAGCTCCATACTGCTCACCCCCGGAATGGGGAAGGACCTGGAAAAGGTGGTCCAAAAATTGTCTGCTCCACATACTCCGGACGGTAAACCGCAACCGTCAGAGCATCCCCCCTTTGCGGTCGAAAACTCAAAGTGAAAAAAAAGTTAAGCATTGCTTCGTGGAACGTACGCACACTGCTGGACCTGGCCGAAACTCCTGATAGGCCCTATCGCAGGACAGCACTGGTGGCCCTGGAGCTTGCAAGATACAACATCGACATAGCAGCGCTCAGCGAGACCAGACTACATGGGGAGGACTCCCTGACAGAGGCTGGTGCTGGGTACACCTTCTTCTGGAAGGGGTCCCCGAAGGCATTTGCCGTAACCATGGAGTTGGCTTTGCTGTAAAGTCTAAACTGCTGCAGTGCATTCCGGAATCCCCCATCGGCATCAATGAAAGACTGATGACATGGCGCATTCCCCTGGCAAAGGAACGCTTTGCCACTCTCATCAGTGCATATGCTCCAACACTTGATGCCGAGCACAACCTCAAAGAGGATTTCTACAGAGCTCTTGATGCCATCTTACAGAAAATACCAGCTACAGACAAGCTCATACTCATGGGAGATTTCAATGCTAGAGTGGGCACGGAGCACCTGGTATGGAGCAAAGTCATTGCCCAGCATGGTGTGGGGAAAGTGAACCACAACGGGCTCAGACTCCTTTCCCTCTGTGCAGAGCACCAGCTGGTCATTACTAACACGATCTTCCAGATGAAGAACAGGCTTAAGACCACCTGGCAGCATCCCCGCTCAAAACACTGGCATCTTCTTGACTATGTGATTGTCCGTCAAAAGGACAGGCAGGATGTCCTCATCACCCGTGTTATGCGCGGAGCTGAGTGCTGGACTGACCACCGCATGGTCAGATCCAAACTACTCATTAGCATTCACCCCCGTGGCCCAAGGACAGCTCCTAACAAGAAACTCAACTGCACAGCGCTGAAGAGCCTCACCACCAAAGACAACCTCAGACGGCTCCTTGCTGAAAACCTCAACAAGATCCCTGAGGAATCAACCGACTGGCCAGCTATGGGCCAGGCTATTCACAGCGCAGCCTCAGAGGCACTAGGCCAATCAAGGAAACACCATCAGGACTGGTTTGACTGTAACTCAGCTGAGATACAATCACTCCTAAAAACTAAGCATGAGGCCCACAAAGCTCTCCTGTCCTGCCCCGGATCTCCCACCCTTAAAGCCACCTTCATTGCTGCTAGAACAGCAACCCAGCGAGCCCTCAGGTCTATGGAGGACACCTGGTGGGTAAAAAAGGCACAAGAAATCCAGAACCTGGCAGATTGCAATAATATTCAAGGCTTTTATGATGCCATCAAAGCATTGTACGGCCCCAGGAAGCGGGCAGTTGCCCCAGTCCGATCAGCTGATGGCGCCACACTCTTCAAGGACCGCCATCGAGATCATTGCCCGTTGGGCAAATCATTTTGAAAATCTCCTCAACCACATCAACCCTGTTGACCCACATATTCTAGATAATCTTCCAGACCTGCCACCCACCATACACCTGGACACCCCACCACTCTACTCAGAACTCCGACAAGCCATTGCAGGGCTGAAGAACAACAAAAGCCCTGGACCCGATGGAATCCCTGCAGAGGTTTTCAAACACGGAGGATACATCCTCACGCGTCGCCTGTACCTCCTGATCCAAATCATCTGGGAACATGGGACCCTCCCACAGGACTGGAAGGATGCTAACATTGTGGTCATTTTCAAACAGAAAGGAGATCGAGCAATCTGCGGTAACAGCCGCGGATATCTCTTCTATCCATCGCAGGGAAAGTACTGGCCAAGATCATGCTCAGCAGACTGGTTGAGCACATCTCGGAATCTGTGCTTCCGGAAACGCAGTGTGGCTTCCGGAAGACCAGATCCACAACAGACATGGTTTTTGTCTTGAGGCAGCTGATGGAGAAGAGCCGAGAACAGCACAAAGACCTTTACGTTGCCTTCATCGACCTCAGCAAAGCTTTTGATACCATCAACTGTGAACTGCTCTGGAAACACCTCTCCAAACTTGGGGTTCCACCCAAGTTTCTCAGCATCCTAAAGCAGCTGCATGATGGGATTCAAGCCAGAGTACTTATGGGAGAACTCCAATCAGAGTCTTTCGAGGTAAATGTTGGGGTGAAGCAAGGCTGTGTCTTGGCTCCAGTGCTCTTTAATATCCTCCTCTCTGCCATCACCTGTCTCTTCCACCGTGTAATGGGACATGAAGACGGTGTCCATGTGGAATACCGACTTGACGGAAGCCTTTTCAACATCCGTCAGCTCCAGGCCCATACAAAGACAATAACCCGCAAAATCTGTGAGCTTCAGTATGCTGATGACTGTGCTGTCTTAGCTCACAGCCCGGACTCTATGCAGAACGCCCTTAACATAATGTCTAGTCTGTACCAATCCTTTGGCCTACAGGTCAACACCCAAAAAACCGAGGTCATGTTCCATCTCACCACCCCCGCTTCCACATCCCCCAGTTTTCACATAAATGGTGTTCCACTTAAAACAGTGGACCACTTCACCTACCTTGGTTCCACTCTGTCCTCATGCTGCTCCCTTGATGTAGAAATACACACCCGGATAAATAAAGCCTCATCATCTTTTGGACGCCTCACGTAGCAAGGTTTTTGAAAACCGTAACCTGAAGATCAGTACCAAGGTTGCGGTTTACAATGCTGTGTGTCTTACCACTCTGCTTTACGGGGCAGAGTCTTGGCCTCCATACCGCCAGCACATCATCACCTTAGAGGCATTCCATATTCGTTGCCTGCAGAAGATTCTCAGCTTGTCTTGGGAAGATCGAATCCCCCATACAGTCATCCTCAGTAATACTGGCTCAATCTGTATGGAAGCAGCTGTGGCCAAAAAACATCTGCGCTGGATCGGGCACACCATACGAATGCCTGAACATCGCTTGCCCCGCCAGGTCCTCTATGGTCAACTAATGGGTGCAAAGCGGTCTGCTGGAGGGCAAAAGCGGCGCTATAAGGACTACACTAGGGACATCCTAAAGCGAGCGAACATCCCCCTTACGCAGCTTGAATCTTTGGCACTCGACAGATCTGCTTGGCAGGTCACCTGTGCCTCTGCAGTCTCATAAATACACCAAACCAACCAAGATCGACGATCCGAGAGTAATCATTTTATATAGTAAATTATTATGACAACCGACTGACTAGTGGGGTCATTTTACTGGTCTTCACTAGTTGAAAAGGCTTATAAATTTGCCAAACCATGTTTTTATTTAAATGAAGTGTTTTGTGATGGGTAGCTTTAGTGGTTGGGGTTTGTTTAGGCTGATATAAAATCAATGGGAAGTCTATGCAAAGTCCTCACAGTAAAACAAAGCAAACGTGTGTGTGTGCTTTGAATATATATATTATATATATATATATATATATATATATATATATATATATATATATATATATATATATATATATATATATATACATGTATATATATATATTAGGGCTGGGCAAGTTAACGCGTTATTATCGCGTTAACGCATTTATTAATTAATGCCGATAATTTTTTTAACGCACGTTAACGCAGTTTTTTAACGCAGTTTTTTTTATATATAATTTTTTTAAAGTCCGTTGCTCACTGGCTCTGAATAACAGGCCTACAGTCAAACCCTGGATCACAGGAGGGGTGGGATGTTGGTCAGCCAGCAAATAACCCACCCAAACAAGCAGTGGAGAGAGGCTTTGGCAGGTTCTCTCAGGTGAATAGAAAGGGAGACAGCGCTCCGCGAGACGAGTGAATGACAGGCGCGGATAGTAGCCTAACCAACGGCTTCTGTGCGCTACGCAGCTGTAGCCTTTTAACTTAAATTAAAATTATACATAACTTTACCTGATAGGCCTGCGTTTAGTTTAGCGGGGGTGCTCTACCATGTGAATTCCCTTCTGTTGATGTCCTGATAACTATTTAGATTCTGGAAACTCGCAAACAGCGAACCGAGGATCAGTCTCTCTTCCAATGATTTGTGCTGGCTGCGCGTCATTTACAAAAAGAGACAATTCAACGTCGGCAACGGGCGAGCGCGTGCGTGAGGCGAGCTTGACCGCAACAGTTTCACAGGAACGCACCCGCTTGTCGCTGCACCTTGTGCTCGATTTCTGCGTCAGACCTACGCAGGAGCCTCTTTGGTTTTCATTCATACTTCTGCGTCGTTGTCCGCGTTGATGCGCAATTATGGGAGCATGTGAAACCTGGGGAGCGATTCTAGTAATCACAGCGCTTGAGGTAACGTTACGCATATTGACGAGTTGTTACATTTTTGGAGAGGTGCACGTCAGGGTACGCGCGCTACACACAGCCTCGGTGTAAGTTCGATGCAGAATTATATTGGGCTTTACCTCTATTTAATGTAGCCTAATCTTAGAGTACGTAGGAAACCATGGCATGACCAAACCTAAGCTACTGTCAGAGAAGTAACGTTGGTCGACTTATATCTGTAGTGGTCATGACCTCTGACTACATTGACTGTTTTTGCTGCTCCCTGATAAAAGATAGGCCTACCTATTGAGAAAAAAAGAAAAGAAAACTGGGCTCGTTTTAACTAGATAAAAGGTAATCCCCTGTGCCAAATAGCTTTGTTTTAATATTTGATTTGATTACATTAATGTTTAAGTTGAGATTTACAATAAATATTTTATTGCTACTGTGTAGGCTAAAAGAGAATTCTGCTTGTATAAAGCACCTTATTTGTTTAAAGTTTTTGCAAACCACATGGTATTGCACTTTTATGTAGATAGCAGTACATTTAAATCAAAAGTGTGCAATACATTACTTTAGAATTCATTATTAAATTTTTTGCGTAACAATGCGATTAATCACGATTAATCGCAAGAAATTCATGCGATTAATCGCGATTAAAATATTTAATGGTTGCCCAGCACTAATATATATATATATATGTAAGTAAATAGTACTTTAAGGAATACAAACTTCAAAATTCTCTTTATTAATAATTAAAAAATATATTATTGTGATGACGTCTTAGATACAACAAGGAGAAGGATTAGGGGGAAATACTAAATGGAACAAAACCATTATTAATGTAAGGGAACACATTTTGCCACAGCTATGAAGTTGACTTAAAATCTGTCAAAATATGTTTTATTTTTATATTTGGTGTTTATTATATAGATCACTAAGTATTGCTGTTATTGATGTTGTCATGTCTTGATAATTTTAAGATCTGCACACTCTTTGGGTCTTATGTCTTTCAGCCCAGTGTTCAGGACCCCCAGTGCTCTGCTGTGCTGGAGTGCATAACAGATGTAGACGTGGGTGTTACTGTGATGAGGTTTGCCTCTCATTCAATGACTGCTGTCCTGACCACCAGCAGACGTGCATTCAATGTAAGGCTTAATAATCTCAACACAAAACTTCCATCCAAGAAGTCTTAATACATTTAAAGTGTTAAAAATCACACCACTCTAATGCCACATAATCTAATTTACATAATCTTCCTAATTCTTCCCGTCAGCAGCAAATGCACAGCCTTCCTCACCATCTTTAGCAACGACACCAGACTCACCAACTCTGTCACCCTCATCATCGTCATTGCCAGATACTTCACCCTCATCATCTTCGATGCCAGATACTTCACCCTCATCATCTTCATTGCCAGATACTTCATCCTCATCATCTTCATTACCAGTTACTACATCCTCATCATCTTCATTGCCAGATACTTCATCCTCATCATCTTCATTGCCAGATACTTCACCCTCATCATCTTCATTGCCAGATACTTCACCCTCATCATCTTCATTGCCAAATACTTCACCCTCATCATCTTCATTGCCAGTTACTCCACCCTCATCATCATCATTGCCAGATACTTCACCCTCATCATCTTCATTGCCAGATACTTCATCCTCATCATCTTCATTGCCAAATACTTTACCCTCATCATCTTCATTACCAGTTACTACATCCTCATCATCTTCATTGCCAGATACTTCATCCTCATCATCTTCATTGCCAGATACTTCATCCTCATCATCTTCATTGCCAGTTACTTCACCCTCATCATCTTCATTGCCAGTTACTTCATCCTCATCATCGTTATTGCCAGATACTTCATCCTCATCATCTTCATTGCCAGTTACTTCACCCTCATCATCTTCATTGCCAGATACTTCATCCTCATCATCTTCATTGCCAGATACTTCATCCTCATCATCTTCATTGCCAGATACTTCATCCTCATCATCTTCATTGCCAGATACTTCATCCTCATCATCTTCATTGCCAGTTACTTCACCCTCATCATCGTTATTGCCAGATACTTCATCCTCATCATCTTCATTGCCAGATACTCCATCTTCACAAACCTCAGCACCATCATCTTCACAGTCAACAACATCTCCAACATCTTCATCATCAATACCCTCAATATCAGGTGACTATTTTAACTATTTTAATAAATAATATAAATTGGCTGTATACCACATTGTGTATGTATGCTTGTTACCGTATGATTTTTATGTGAAATGGCATATTCTAGGTTAGAAAACCAACAGTAGTTATTTAACCACTAGAGGGCAGAACATATTAAGAGATGAGCAAATGTACAACGGCATTGGTGTGTGCATTTTGAAGTCAAAATAAGATGGAATGATGGCCAAACTCTTGCTATAGTTATGGAAGACTAACAGAGGAAGATTTAGGAAAAAGGAAAGAAAGGTGAAAAACCTAAACACAAACAGAATCATTAAACAGAAATTTTGTCAAAGTTGTGCCTATATGACAACTCTCACATTGTTTAGCACAGTAATTTATATGACAAATGTTATTAAGTTAATAATACGGGACTTGTTCCTGCTAATACATAAATGACACGCTGCTGTGAGCAATACAGGCTGCAGCACAATGGCATACATTAATCACCCGTCAACAGAGCAGATGACAATGAAGATTGGACAATACAAGCCGAGTGTACATCATGTGAAAATCCCCCAACATGCAGGAGAAAGAAATGTGGGCAGCCATGAGGTGCATATAAGTTGCAAGAAGTAGGTCGCAGTGTAGCTCACGGGTCCCGCGTCTCGAATTCGCCTACTCACACTACGCCCTAAAAGTTTGAACTTCTTTTGTGGAGAAAAAGTAGATACTCTTGAGTGTGTAGCAAAAAGTAGACTAGCTTTGGGACATAATTTCATGTCATACGATTGCGTCTCTCACCCTCTAGGGTCGCCGCGACAAGCTCACTTTTTTGAGCAAAAGAGACTCAAAATACTCTGCTGAATTTGATCTTACATATAAGTGTTATACATCAATCGATCCTGTTAAGTGTCTATTTTCTGTGTATACTCAAAATAAAAGCAAAGTGTTGTGCTTTTTATCAAATAAATAAAAATGATGCGAGTTTTGCCTTCTCTCTGTTAGTGAAGTTCATTCTGAAATGCGTCCGAAAATGTAACTCAGTCAATCCTTGTCACAGAGACACAAAAGATTTCTCTATATGAAGCTGAAATTCTCTTCTTTTAAATGAGGTAGTTGATGTAATATATATGAAAAGAGAGATGTCAGTCTTTTTCCTGTCAGCTAATTATAGCAAATGATGTGCTAATGTGACAACGCCCACTGAGAGCGCACGCTATTCAAGCGCTAATGTTGAGGCAAGCCATGAAAAACACCCATATCAGCTGGATAAAACATCCAGTTTAATAAGAATTTTGTACTTTACCTCGTCTTGCTGCGCAGTGAGGAATAATACTAATAATCCTGGAAAAGTTACTTCAGAAGTGCTGGTAGTAGCAGAAGTCACTTTTTTTCATATCAGTGCAAAAGAGACCCAAAATACTCTGTTGATTTTGATCTTAACCTCTTAAATAGAAGTGTTGTACATCATTAGATCCTGTTAAGTTTACATTTTTTGTGGATACTCACAATAAAAACAGTGTTCTTTTCCTCAATAAAGAAAAATAAACATGATGCGAGTTTTGCGTTCTCTCTCTCAGGGAAGTCCATTCTGAAATTAACTGTAACTCATTCAATACTTGTCACACAGGCACAACAAGTATGTCTTTTTAAAGCTTGTATTCTCTTATTTTAAATGAAGTAATTAAAAAAAAATTCCAGTTCATGTAATCTGTTTAAAACCAAGCAGAGGTACAGTTTTTTCGTTCTCTCTTCATTATCTTGTTTAATTAGCTGAGGCCGCCACGCCCCCAGTGCTTTCACATGGTAAATAGATGATCTATTCATCGCACATGTCCCCCGATCAATGCCAAAAAACACAACGTTTCTTCATCAGGTTCACTGATAGTTCATTGCGTTTTGAGGATGGCACGGTACTGGACAGCATAGGTTAAATTGGGCCGGAGCGCAGCTCCGCCTCCTCTGGTCCACAACACACCCTGCTGGAGCTCAGCTCCGTCTCCTTCAGCAGCACCAAATATTGTTATTCCACTTGAATTATTTTTCATCTCCTGGTAAATACATGGTATATGATACTGAATAATTAGCAAGACTACACAGAGACATCCAGGCTACATGGAATTATCCGATGTCATAATGCATTAATCGCTGCGTTCTCTGGTTCAGCACTTCGCCCACCAGCGCCGTTACCATGGAAGATGCAGCGGTTCTCAAATTGTGCAGTAATAGGGGCGCGCTAAACGGGAGGAAATTTTCCTTTTTATGCATTTATATTTTTATTCGTTCATGGCAAGTCCGCGCCATCAACTTCATCTTTGCAGCGACAAAAAAACACCAGTTTATTAATAAACTATTAAATGTCTCCTTGCTATTTTTTACAAATTCATAATAAAAAAATTTTGCTGGTTCTCTGTGGCAAGCTTTATGCGTGCGGTCGTGCACTTGTTTGAGAGCGGCAATATAACGTTCATTATCCTGTATAGCCTATTTAAGTAATTAAATCAATATAGACGCTTTCAGCAGTGACAACATAAACAAACGGTACTGCGCATGTGCATAAAACTGGCCCAAACTTAACTTCCGGCAAACTTGCGCAGACAATCCATAACAAGTAAATAACCATAGCTGGTATTTCTTGCCAGTCAAAGAAAATAAATGTTACCTGGCCAAACTGAAATGTGACACTACCAGACCCGTTGAACAAAAATAGGAGACAAGATGTTTTTCTACCGACGTGTTTGATTTACCGCAGTGTTAATAAACTGTGGCGAGCGCGGCGAAGAGTTAGGTGAACATATCTCTCCTTATTAGCTTCTTACATGCTTGCTAACTTTTTTTAAGGCGGGTCTCCACATGACAGCATGTTGGATGGATCTGTGCAGCGTTGTTTGATACATTCTGCTCCGCTGTCAATGTGTTTGTGTGAGAGAGAGAGGGAGCGAGAGAGGGAGCGTGCGAATATGCGCTGCACGCAACTCTGCAGTCAAATACAACTTTTCCCATCGTAAATTGTAAAAAACATGGAAATCAATATGTGGCGGTCAGCGCTGATAATGTAGTGGGCTGCCACTAATAAATGCATGGGAAACACTGTACCGGATACTCGGATAAACCTAGCTATTTTAATACCGCCGTCTCCCTCTTTGTTACGAAACCTTAACGTTTTTTTTTTTTTTTTAATTGCGTTTGCTCCCAAGGTCAGGTTGCATCCCACAGCTCAACAACCTGTTCATCACCTTAACTTTCACTGCATTTGCAGTCAATGCCGTATTATCCAATAAACAGTATAAACTAACAGAACGGAAGTTAACTTTGGGCCAGCTCATCACCATGGCAACGCGTCTGATGAAAGCGTCTATAAAGGGGCGATCGTCAACTAAGGGCTTAAATAAACAACTACTAGTCGGCTAGAAAAAAAACTTTAGTCAGAGGCAGCACATATTCCACATTTTTTTGAACCAGCAGGCCATTCTGGGTTGAGCGCGCGACCCTGAGCGGAATATTCAGAAATGGGCTCTCCGTTCACATGCTCCGATCAGAACAAAGAAATATTAAAATAATTAATCATTAGTTTATATCTTATGAAAATGATTATTGAGCTTTCTTCTTCCCTTTGCCACATCATATCACTGTGAGATGGGCTTTTCAGCTTTTGCTTCACTGAAAAACAAAGTACAGCTGAACATGAGCATTACTTGAGAGTGGCAGAATCAAGCCTGCAACCCTGCTTTGAGAAATTGTGCAATGCAAAACAGGCTTATTGTAGCAAACAAATTTTTGGCACTTTTGTTTTCTCTATTTTTGAATTTCATACAGCGTTGAACTTGACACAATGTTGACATTAAACCACCATTCAGGGCCATTGCTTAACGGACGACAAAGCTACTCGTCACTGCCCTAAAGCGCGAAAATCAGCCTTTTAAATTCAACCGCCCGATGACGATGGGCTTATTGTGCTGACTCATTCTTTATCGAGCATACGTGGGTATTTGGTGTACTTTACCTCAGATAAATAAGATACGTAATTATTCAAACACAAGCTACAACATCATTTTCTAATGTGACTAATGTAGCCTCGCTCACACCATTTAGTTTTTCATTTGATTTGTCTGCTATTTTTTTTCTCAATGTGTCCTCTTTGATGTTTGTAAAGTTAGTGGGTCCACCACTAGAGTTGTGGAACCCAACTAAGTGTGTTAGGAAGTGGGTGATGACAAGGAGGTCAGCAGACCATGCTGCCTGCAGACAAAGAAACATAAATCATAAACCACAGGAGCCAGTGTAACGGAGGCCAGCTAGTAGTTGCTGTGCGAGTGAACCTCACTCCCTGATCTCAATAGGCTGCAGTCTTTAGCCTCCTTGTTAGAGTGCCTGACTCTCATGCCGGAGACCCGGGTTCGAGGCCCGCTCGGATTGGGTTGAGTTGGACCCGGGTGTAAGGGGTTACACCTGCATTTACTCCTATTTGGAAGCTGATGAATGCATGAATTGTAGTATGTGAATAAGTAAATGTGATGTATTTAAAGTTTAAACTTATGTCTGCACACAAGTGCCTCAAGTGTTGTTCGGGTTGTTTTATTACCTCCCGTGTTGGTGTGATTAAATCAAACATAACATAAACTGCCAAATAAATTGGCCCTGCTTCTCTTAAATTTACGTAATTTTCTTGTTTAAAAAGATGTATACATATTTGCCAATGTTAAATATGTTCAATTTCATACATTCTCCGAGGTTGAAATCCATTCCCTGCTTGTAAACATTAAAGGTAAAAAAAACAATAATAATAAAGTAAGTGAATTGTAAAGTATTTATCTTTGTTTGATCAAATACTCAACCCTATCTTACATTTTAATACTGGAAAAAGAGCCACTTTGGTGTAAAAACACATTAAGTCATTTTACGTGAAATTTTGAATGATGACGATTTACTGTAAAAAAGGGCTCCCCCTCCCTACGAAAGCCAATTTAACCACTGCTGGACAGCGATGATTCTGGACAGCGAGGAAGAATTCACCTTTTCCTCAGAGGAAGATTTCAACTTGGACGACCAACGGCTGCATTTTGAAGAACGAATTGCTCTTGAATAGGAAACAAGTTCGGAGTAAGTTGTTTAGTGTTATATAATTCATTTTCTGATCTAATGAATTTTAAGACTATATTTTGCCTAGCTTTTGGCTAAAGATTGCCTCACAATATCCAAAAACATTTGTGTAACGTTACGCTCATGTAAATGTGATATTACTCTCTAAACACATTTGTATTTCACTCAGCTTATGAGTGACACTGATTATCATGCTAAAATACTGCCTTATGCGGAATGTATTTTGTTTGCAAATAATGGCTTATGTTATATAATGATTTAGTGAAATATATTTCAGCCTCCGGTAAAATATGTGCTACTGTCTAAATACAATATTTAGTTTATATATAGAAGTTCAGTTTTGGTTAGCCTATGACACTACTTATCAAGCTAAAATACTGCCTTATGTGTAATGCATTTTGTTTGCGAAAACTGCTCAGGTTATATAATGTGATTGAGAGAAATATAGGCTATTTCAGACTCCAATAAAATATGTGATAGGCTACTGTCTAAATACAATATATTTTTTATATATGTTCAGTTTTGGTTAGCCTATGACACTGCTTATAATGTGTAAATACTCCCTTATGCACAGATGTTTGTGAATACAGGTGTAAATGTTTGACATTTAGCGATGTGTCGTTCATGAACAATCCGTTCATTGTGTATCATAAATGTGTGCGCGTCTATATGGGCCATAAACAGATACTCGCAGTGTCTACAGCCCACCAATAGATATTTCTCCATCCCATGGCCCACAGACAGAGATACATACATTGTGCATCCATACCCATTAA
This sequence comes from Hybognathus amarus, assembly GCA_030378365.1. NCBI lineage: Eukaryota > Metazoa > Chordata > Actinopteri > Cypriniformes > Leuciscidae > Hybognathus > Hybognathus amarus. The sequence continues at coordinate 135,240 of JAQIUQ010001072.1, read as the reverse complement.
TTTCCAATAAAGTTTACTTTAGATAATGTATGCTAACATTTTATTTTATTTTTCAGGAATGTGTCTGCATCACATTCTCTTTCGCCAGCACCTCACAGAGGGACACGCAGGTGTCGTTCAGTTCTCAGTGCAATTAAGAATCATAATCAGTAAGTTTATCAGAGCCGGCGCCAGCCGAGCGCTGATGAGGGGCGTCTGAAAACTGAGAGGGGGCTTTCACATTAACCCACGTCACCACTTTTTTCGGGGGCTCCCCACTACTTTTTGAAACATCTTCGCGGTACGGATGAACCCATAAAAAATGGATTAGGCCTAAACATCTTCAGTTAACTAGCAGAGCATTCATTTTGTTCGTTTGTCAAATTAGAGTCGTTATAGTGCAGAAATGTTTTTGTTTTGTTTTGTTTTGTTTTGTTTTTAAATCAATCAAAGTGCTTGTTTCGAATCAGTGAAGCGGATAGTGTTGTCTTGTGGCTCGCGCTGTCTTCCCAACGGACACGCGCTTCAATCAGTTGCAGAGACTAACCCAGGTGAAAAAAAGTTAACTAAAATACATTTTATTTAAGTGCACTTACTACACTTCCATAATGGACTTAAAGTGCTCTATTTTCGCGCACTTATTTTGCACTTAATTTATTAAAACAGTTTATCTTTAGTACTGCTTAATAATAAGACGACATACGTTTTACATGTTAGAAACACATGATTGTGTAATTGTGTAAGTAGTTACATTTTGCTCTATTCTTCTCCCAGTTCATCGGCCACTTACTTTCATGTATTTCGTGATTAGTGGAGAAATTGACGTGTTGTAAATCCAAAATCCAACAGATCCGATTCTGAACATACTAACTAACGCGAATCGTTATAAATGTGTTTAAACAACAAAACACATCCACATATTTGACAATCAGAATATCAGTGTTTCATGCTATAGCTAATACATTTGTGAATATTTTGAATAAAAAAGGATAAATGACATAAAAGCAGATCATCGTTTATTCAGCTGTGTTGTGATTGCGCTCTGTCAGGTGACAAGCAATGACAGCGTCACCGTGGAAACATTAAAGTGAAAGGTTCTAAATAACAGTTGCCTTGAAAAACTCACACTGGTGGGTCAGATGGATTTTTTGTAACTTACGTGTGGAAGGATTAACTACAATATTATTAATTTAGCTTAATATTCACAAAAATAAGGAAATGTGAAAATGTAATTGGCAAAATGGGATATTTAAATAAGTATCAGTAAAATCCCGTTTACATTCATTGTGATCTGAGGGGGCGGGAGAGTCCCGTAGAGGGGGCGTCGCCCCTCACGCCCCATCCCCCCGTGCGCCGGCCCTGAAGTTTATACGTATTATTTTACAGATGAAATGTATCCTATTTGTGTTTACATCATCATAATGTAAATGTTCCTATTCTTGAGTGAAATTCCAAAATAATCTATATTTTTTTATCCATGGCCATTAGTGATTGATAATGATAATACAGTTTCTTTGATTGTGTTATCAGCATGCTCACACTTTTTCTTTCTTCTTTTTTTAACAGATGTGACAATGAGCATGTCCAAGCACCTGTCCCGAAGAGAGCCAAGGCAAACAAGCAGGCAAGCAACAGGCAGTCCACGCTGTCAGGGAAAACAGAGACTGATGTTGACATGGCTCCACAGACACTGCGACTCCTGCCCGCACGGGAAACTGGGCCACAACTGAGCTCTGTAGACTCGCATTCACCAATGAGTCTTTTCAAACAATTCTTTTCAGAAATCATTCAGCATCAGTGAGATGTACCGCTACATTGGGCTGCTGTTTTACATGGCAATGGTGAAGGTCAGCTCCATCAGGGACTACTGGCGACAAAGCAGGGTTTTCTCCGTACCCTTTCCAGCCACAGTTATGTCCAGGGACAGATAACACACCATTTCAAGGAATGTGCACATGAGTCACCCAGATGCAGATAAAGATAATGACAGAAAGAGGGGCACAGCTGAACATGACCGTTCAGGGTCAAACCTCTCATGGACTCTATTTGCTATGCTTGTAAATCCATCTTATGTCTTATGACTTTATGTCTTTACATTGTTAGGACATATTTCTATTTTGAATAAATGTTGTTATTTTTATTCATCAGTGAATCATTTTTAGTTCATCGTTCTTTGTACAGACTGCCTTCATAGCACCTTGATGGGCCATTAGCCATTGGGGAGTGTCTGGTGTGAATCTCATTAATGTTTTTGTCCATTAACCCTGAGCTGTCTGAGCTGTTTTGGGTCCTGGAGGTGTTCTGACATGTGTGCTTTTTTCTGTTACTTGAGACATTTTCATGGCTAAAGTATTATTACACTGTATTCAGCACAAACTCTGCTACAATAATATGTCAGCAGCATGTATGTAAAATTTTGTAGTTTTGAGATAATGGCGTTTATGCGTTGTTTGTGAAAAAACAAAAAACAATTGTCACTGAAATAAGGTCATAAAACCCTTGCTGATTATTTCTTCACAAGACTTTTGAAAATTGTATCACATAGCCTAGAGTATTTGCTCCAAAACTATGTGAAAATCTTCCTGACTACTCATTCAGATAAGACAATTGTAATGAAGTGGAGGGCGCAGAGGAATCCATTTGCAGCTTTTTATTGGAATAGTCAGACAGGCAAAGATCAACACCAGCAAAGGGGCAATAGAGCACAGGCAGAGAACAAACCAGATAACAGGCAATGGTCGGGGCAGGCGGCGAGAGGCAAAGTCCAGTAAACAATCCAGGTCAGGGTAGGCAGAGAACGATCAGAAAACGGGGTTAACAGTCCAAGGTCAAAGGCGATAATCAATCCGCAAGAATAAGTGCTCCGAAATTGTATGCCGGGGCAATGCAATACTTCGCAATGAACTTGAGAGTGAACGGGGTTTATATCGGTGAGTGTGGATGAGCTGCAGGTGATTGTAATCAGTCCCAGGTAAACAGCATGATGGGAAGTTCATGGTTAATATTCTGGTGAAAGTGTCCTACAGTGGTGAAGAGGAGGTGAAGTGGAAGCCTGCTCTGTAACAACCATAAAGTCTTTTAAAAATTGTTTGGTCTTTGGGAAGACAGCTTTATGCAGGGAGGCTGTTAACCACGCATTAATATTACTGCATTTCACACCTGTGAAAGACAAAGACCCTCACCTAATGGCCCTATTAGGTGCTATGGGGCCCTACATCATTATAAGGAGCCTTGCACAAAGAATGAGATTTAAAAAAGATGAGAATTTTTGCATTTATTTACAACACAACATAATACAAAAATAGACAAAGGACAAATAACAGATGCTTAAACAGTCACACTTTGTCATTCCTAAAACATAACATACCTGTCATTTCCAAGGTGTTTGATTTTTCACTTTACCATGTACAGAGTCTCCTGTGAATGTTGAAGTCAGCAGGACTCATCAGTGGCTGACTTAAAAAATAAACACATAAAAATAAAAACATAAAACATGCTGAAATCAAGAGAAACTATAGGGCTGCACAGTTTTGGGAATATTTGTTTTATTTTCCTGGTTACAATTATTAAATATGAACACCAAGTTTGTTGTGCATTGTTATAGTCTATGTATAGGACTGCATAAAATAATAACAGATAAATAGCAGGAAGCCTATATATTGTTAAAAAGGAACACTTCAGTAACACTACACTAGACAAAAATATATGGATTATCATACAGCATGTTACTTCAAACGTTTCCATTCGTTATGAAATGAGATTGGGAGAAAACCTATGCCTACAATGTTTGGCATGGTTTGCTTTTCAAACTAAACATTATAATATTCACCACTGAAGAATAAATAAGCCTTCTTTATACAATGCTGTGTTTAATATCAAAGATAAAAACAATCTATTTTCTCACAATTCAATTTCACAACTCCAATCTCATTTCATAACATTTAGTCTGGGCACCCTCTCCTTGAACTGCCACCTTAACGTGGTGGAGGGGTTTGAGTACCCGAATGACCCTAGGAGCTATGTTGTCTGGGGCTATATGCCCCTGGTAGGGTCTCCCAAGGCAAACAGGTCCTAGGCGACGGGTCAGACTAAGAGCGGTTCAACACCCCTTATGATGAAAAGTATAACAAGGACCGTGACGTCGCCCGGTATGGCGCAGCCGGGGCCCCACCCTGGAGCCAGGCCCGGGGTTGGGGCTCGTATGCGAGCGCCTGGTGGCCGGGCCTCTTCCCACGGGGTCCGGCCGGGCTCAGCCCGAAGGAGTGACGTGGGACCGACTTCCCGTGGGCTCACCACCTGCAGGAGGAGCCATAAGGGGCCGGTGCAGAGAGGATCGGGCGGCAGTCAAAGGCAGGGGCCTCGGCGACCCCGATCCCTGGACACGGAAACTAGCCTTAGGGACGTGGAATGTCACCTCGCTGGCGGGGAAGGAGCCTGAGATTGTGCGTGAGGTTGAGAGGTTCCGACTAGAGATAGTCGGGATCACCTCTACGCATGGCTTGGGCTCTGGAACCACACTCCTTGAGAGAGGATGGACTCTTCACCACTCTGGAGTTGCCCATGGTGAGAGGCGACGGGCTGGTGTGGGTTTGCTTACTAGCCCCCAGCTCAGCCGCCATGTGTTGGAGTTTACCCCGGTGAACGAGAGGGTCGTTTCCCTGCGCCTACGGGTCGGGGATAGGTCTCTCACTGTCGTTTGTGCCTACGGGCCGAACGGCAGTGCAGAGTACCCGGCCTTCTTGGGGTCTCTGGGAGGAGTGCTGGAAAGTGCTCCGACTGGGGACTCCGTCGTTCTACTGGGAGACTTCAACGCTCACGTGGGCAATGACAGTGACACCTGGAGGGGCGTGATTGGGAGGAACGGCCCCCCCGAACCTGAACCCGAGTGGTGTTCAGTTATTGGACTTCTGTGCTAGTTACAGTTTGTCCATAACGAACACCATGTTCAAGCATAAGGGTGTCCATCAGTGCACGTGGCACCAGGACACCCTAGGTCGTAGGTCGATGATCGACTTTGTGGTGGTTTCATCTGACCTGCGGCCGTATGTCTTGGACACTCGGGTGAAGAGAGGGGCGGAGCTGTCAACTGATCACCACCTGGTTGTGAGTTGGATCCGATGGCGGGGGAGGAGGCTGGACAGACTCGGCAGACCCAAGCGTACTGTAAGGGTTTGCTGGGAACGTTTGGCCAAATCTCCTGTCAGAGAGATCTTCAACTCTCACCTCCGGCAGAGCTACGACCAGATCCCGAGGGAGGCTGGAGATATTGAGTCTGAGTGGACCATGTTCTCCACCTCCGTTGTCGAAGCGGCTGCTCGGAGCTGTGGCCGTAAGGTCTCCGGTGCCTGTCGAGGCGGCAATCCCCGAACCCGGTGGTGGACACCGGAAGTAAAGGATGCCGTCAAGCTGAAGAAGGAGTCCTATCGGGCCTGGTTGGCCTGTGGGACTCCGGAGGCAGCTGACAGGTACCGGCAGGCCAAGCGGACTGCGGCCCGGGTGGTTGTGGAGGCAAAAACTCGGGCCTGGGAGGAGTTCGGTGAGGCCATGGAGAAGGACTATCGGCTGGCCTCGAAGAGATTCTGGCAAACTGTCCGGCGCCTCAGGAGGGGGAAACAGTCCCCTACCAATGCTGTTTACAGTAGGGGTGGGCGGCTGTTGACCTCAACTGGGGATGTCGTCGGACGGTGGAAGGAATACTTCGAGGATCTCCTCAATCCCGCCGTCACGTCTTCCATTGAGGAAGCAGAGGCTGAGGGCTCAGAGGTGGACTCGCCCATCACCCTAGCTGAGGTCACCGAGGTAGTCAAGAAACTCCTCGGTGGCAAGGCACCGGGGTGGATGAGATCCGCCCTGAATACCTCAAGTCTCTGGATGTTGTGGGGCTGTCTTGGTTGACACGCCTCTGCAGCATCGCGTGGCAGTCGGGGACAGTGCCTCTGGGATGGCAGACCGGGGTGGTGGTTCCTCTTTTTAAGAAGGGGGACCGGAGGGTGTGTTCCAACTACAGGGGGATCACACTTCTCAGCCTCCCTGGGAAAGTCTATGCCAGGGTACTGGAGAGGAGAATACGGCCGATAGTGGAACCTCGGATTCAGGAGGAACAGTGCGGTTTTCGTCCGGGCCGTGGAACACTGGACCAGCTCTATACTCTCTGCAGGGTGCTGGAGGGTTCATGGGAGTTTGCCCAACCAGTCCACATGTGTTTTGTGGATTTGGAGAAGGCATTCGACTGTGTCCCCCGAGGCGGCCTGTGGAGGGTGCTCCGGGAGTACGGGGTCCGGGGTCCTTTGCTAAGGGCTGTCCGGTCCCTGTATGCCCGAAGCAGGAGCTTGGTTCGCATTGCCGGTAATAAGTCAGACTTCTTCCCAGTGCATGTTGGACTCCGGCAGGGCTGCCCTTTGTCACCGGTTCTGTTCATAATTTTTATGGACAGAATTTCTAGGCGCAGCCAGGGGCCGGAGGGTGTCAGGTTTGGGGACAACGCAATTTCGTCTCTGCTCTTTGCAGATGATGTTGTCGTGTTGGCCCCTTCACACCAGGACCTTCAGCATGCACTGGGACGGTTTGCAGCCGAGTGTGAAGCGGCTGGGATGAGAATCAGCACCTCCAAATCCGAGGCCATGGTCCTCAGTCGGAAAAGGGTGGCTTGCTCACTTCAGGTGGGTGGAGAAATCCTTCCTCAAGTGGAGGAGTTTAAGTATCTTGGGGTTTTGTTCACGAGTGAGGGAAGGATGGAACGGGAGATTGATAGACGGATCGGTGCAGCTTCTGCAGTAATGCGGTCGATGTACCGGTCTGTTGTGGTGAAGAAGGAGCTGAGCCGTAAGGCAAAGCTCTCGATTTACCGGTCAATCTACGTTCCTACTCTCACCTATGGTCATGAGCTTTGGGTCATGACCGAAAGGACAAGATCCCGGATACAGGCGGCCGAAATGAGCTTTCTCCGCAGGGTGGCTGGGCGATCCCTTAGAGATAGGGTGAGAAGCTCGGTCACTCGGGAGGAGCTCAGAGTAGAGCCGCTGCTCCTCCACATCGAGAGGGGTCAGCTGAGGTGGCTTGGGCATCTGTTCAGGATGCCTCCTGGACGCCTCCCCGGGGAGGTGTTCAGGGCACGTCCCACTGGGCGGAGGCCCCGGGGAAGACCTAGGACACGCTGGAGAGACTATGTCTCCCGGCTGGCCTGGGAACGCCTCGGTGTCCCCCCAGAAGAGCTGGAGGAAGTGTCTAGGGAGAGGGAAGTCTGGGCATCTCTGCTTAGACTGCTGCCCCCGCGACCCGGCCCCGGATGAAGCGGAAGAAGATGGATGGATGGATGGATGGATGGATAGTCTGGCACCAGTTTAACTAGTAGCTAAAATGTAAAGTAGGCTATATACAATTATTAAGCGTCTTACCTTAAAAACGTCCAAACTCATCGAAAAGAGTTGCTGATTCTGAAGTTTGCATCATAAATGGTGACTGTTGTCTTGACATGCATTCAATGTAATATTCAATACTCTTAACACAAACATTTATCCAAGAAATCGTAATAAATGTAAAAAGTGCTATAAAAGAATTCACAACTCTTTAGGGTTAGTTCACCCAAAAATGAAAATTAAGTCATTAATTACTGTACCAACCCTGCAAGACCTTTGTTTATCTTAGGAAAACAAATGAAGATATTTTTGATTAAATTTGAGAGGTGGATCACTCCTCCATAGGCTTCCTAAGGGATTGAAACTTAACGGCCAGAAAGTCATTGAAGAAAATGTTTAAATATTCCATGTGACAACAGTGGCCCAAGTATAAGTTTATCAAGCAATGAGAACGTTCGAGTAATGAGAGTTCAAGAGATTTCCACGACGCATGCGACAACTGCGATCTTCTTCTACTCCTTCTAGTTCAATTCTCACACATGCGTCATGGAAATCTCTTGAACTCTCATCTCAGGCCTACACGGAAGAAAAGGAATAGTCAAATAAAGTCGTTATTTTTGTTTGTTTTTTGCACAAAAAGTATTCTCGTCGCTCTGATAAACTTATACCTAGAGCCACTGTAGTCAAATTTTCTTCAATGACTTTCTGGGCCGTCAAGATTTCGATCCTTAGGCAGCCTATGTAGCAGTGATCCACCTCTCAAATTTAATCAAAAATATCTTCATTTGTGTTCCAAAGACGAACAAAGGTCTTATGGGTTGGTACAGCATGGGGGTGAGTAATTAATGACTTTTCATTTTTGGGTGAACTAACCCTTTAATGTCACAGAAACTACTTCTACATAATCTTCAAACCTTACCATCATCTGCAAATTCACAACCTGTCGTTTGTCTTATGTCTTCCAGGCCAGTGTTCAGGACCCACAGTGCTTTGCTGTGCTGGACATAATAACTCATGCTACCGTGGGTGTTACTGTGATGAGGTTTGCATCCTAATCGGTGACTGCTGTCCTGACTACCAGCAGACGTGCATTCAATGTAAGACTTAATAGTCTCACACAAAACATCCATTCAAGAAGCCTTAATGATATTTTAAAAGTGTTAAATAATCTTCCTCATTCTTACCATCATCAGCACATTCACAGCCTTCATCACCATATTTAGCAACATCACCATCATCAACATGGATGACACCACACTCACCAACTTTGACATCCTCATCATCTTCATTGCCAGATACTTCATCCTCATCATCTTCATGGCCAGATACTTCATCATCATCATCATCATCTTCTTTGCCAGATACTTCATCCTCATCATCTTCATGGCCAGATACTTCATACTCATCCTCATCATCTTCATTGCCAAATACTTCACACTCATCATCTTCACTGCCAGTTACTTCACCCTCATCATCTTCATTGCCAGAAACTACATCCTCATTATCGTCATTGCCAGTTACTCACTCTTCACAAACCTCAGCACCATCATCTTCCTTACAGTCAACAACCTCTCCAACATCTTCATCATCAATACCCTCATTATCAGGTGACTATTTTAACTATTTTAATAAATAATATAAATTGGCTGTATACCACATTGTGTATGTATGCTTGTTACCACTTGATTTTTATGTGAGATGGCATATTCTAGGTTAGGAAACCAACAGTAGTTATTTAACCACTAGAGGGCAGAACATATTAAGAGATGAGCAAATGTACAACGGCATTGGTGTGTGCATTTTAAAGTCAAAATAAGATGGAATGATGGCCAAACTCTTGCTATAATTATGGAAGACTAACAGAGGAAGAATTAGGAAAAAGGAAAGAAAGGTGAAAAACCTAAACACAAACAGAATCATTAAACAGAAATTTTTTCAAAGTTGTGCCTATATCAATCATGACAACTCTCACATTGTTTGGCACAGTAATTTATATGATAAATGTTATTAAGTTAATAAGTACGGGACTTGTTCCTGCTAATACATACACGACACGCTGCTGTGAGCAATACAGGCTGCAGCACAATGGCATACATGAATCACCCGTCAACAGAGCAGGTGACAATGAAGATTGGACAATACAAGCCAAGTGTACATCATGGCTGCATTCAAAACTGAATAGGTGAATACCTTCAAAACTGAATACTCAATGAATAGGTAATTAATTTAAATAAGTACTTACTTAACAAGCGCGAAAAGAGTAGGTACTTTATAGCCAAATCTCGTTGAGAATGAATGCGATCCGGACAACTGCCAGGTTGACGTTATTATGTGACCTATGACACGTTATCTCAAAATATCTATTGATGAAACTTGCTCATTTTGTGGTAGTATTGTTGAGGAAACAGCTGCCCATTTATTTTGTGAATACAGTTAGGGTTGATTTAAGTTATATTTTATGTGACCCACAGTTTTATCCTTGGGCTATAACAATATAATTTTTTATTAATAAACCCCCAAATCGTCATCTCTTGAATATGTTGTTAATTTCTTTATTTTATACCCAAAAAGCTTCTCCTTTAAAGGAGTACTCTGGTGCAAAATCAACCTTTGGTCTAATAAAACATTAGTACCTACTCAACCATTTGTTTTCATGATAATCGAATGTAAAGACTTTTATCACTAAAAACTGTTTAGTATATATCGCTAGTAAATGGGGACATATAATAAGTAAAGTTATCACTAGTTTATACCACTAACAAGGCTCAAAATAGCTCACACTAACACAGAAACATAATGAGGTTCCCTAAATACTAAAATGAAGCATTGAGAACTTTGTAAGTGTACAGACCATTTAATAAGAAGATACTTTATACAGTCATGGTCAAAATTGATGGCACCCCTGGTAAATATGATCAAAATTGGCTGTAAAAAATAAATCTCCATTGTTTATCCTTTTGATCTGTCATTCAAAAAAATTCATTGAAGTAAAAGAATTGAAAGTGGAGGGTAAATCACATTATGAAATAAATGTTTTTCTCCAAAACTCATTGGCCACAATTAATGGCACCCTTTTATTAAATACTTTTTGCAATCTCCTTTTGCCAAGAGACCAGCTCTGAGTATTTTCCTATAATGCCTTATAAGTTTGGAGAACACCTGACAAGAGAATGGGGATTTTCAATTCTTTAACTATTTTTCATATAGCCACTTTCTATTTTGTGATGGTCAACAATCTTTTGATGCACATCAGAACAATATTCTTTGGTTTTACTCATTGTGATGATGGATGATTAAGGGAATTTGGCATTTGTCTTTCCTCATACTTAAACTCCTGTGAAACAAAAAGTCATGACTGGACAATTTGTATGTTCCTAGTCACCCTGATGTGCTTAGAAATTTAAATATTAATGGGAATGTACTTCAGAGATATTTTACTCATAAAATATTCTAGGGGGTGCCAATAATTGTGGCCAATTATTTCATAATGTGATTTTCACCCCACTTTCAATTGTTTTACTTCAATGAAAGGTTAGAACTTTTAAACCTTTTTAAAATAAAGATCAAAAGGATGAACAATGCAGATTTATTTTTTACAGCCAGTTTTGGTCATATTTACCAGGGGTGCCATCAATTTTGACCATGACTACAAAGACAATCCACTTCGTGTATACAGGCAGGAGCCATCTTTGGAAAACAGTCTCAATAAGTTGAACCACAAACGCCGTTCATACAGTTCAGAAGTTTGCTGAACTTCATACACTTCAGCTTACTTAGCATGTCATTCATGGTTCGACTTGATGAGACTGTTTTCCACAGATGGCTCCTGTCTGTATACACGAAGTGAACTGTTTTTACAAAATATCTTCTTATTAAACAGTCTGTACACTTACAAAGTTCTCAATGCTTCGATTTGCATGTGTGGACCTTCATTATGTTACTGTGTTAGTGTGGGGCTATTTTGAGCCTTTTGAGTTATTAACTAGCAATTTCTTTTTACTTATTAAATGCCCCCAGTACTAGCATTATACGCTAAACTGTTTTTAGAGATAAAACTCTTTACATTCAATTATTATGAAAACAAATCTCAGAGAACGGTCGACTAGGTTCATTTTGTGCCAGAGTTCTCCTTAAAATTTTCCTCTTGATGAATTTACCTCGTTTCATCCCTCAGACTTACAACAAAAACATTTTTTTAATGTATTATGAAGAGATATTTAAAGATATTTAGCCTTGTTATTGTTATTTTTTCCTGTGTATAAATATATTATGATGTACACAAACCAATGTTTTATTACTATTATAAGCTATAGCTATATAATATAAGCTTATAAGTTTTTATAAGCTGTTTTGTCATGATGATTGTTCATTGTTAGATACAACTATGGCATCTTTCCATGATCTTGTATGTAATAAGTTTAAAAGTTAAAATTAAATGAGCGACAGGTGCACTAACACTTCATAGTGCTTATAGGTGCTCTGAAGCATGATGGGTTCAGAGTGAAAGATTCAAGGGTTGACTGGACCAATAAGCATGGGGAAATGTCTGAGTGGGAAGTTCGCTTTAGTTAACTTTCGAGTCTTTGTCCCAAGTGTGGTTACCTTCATTAATGCTCAGATAGATGTAACACATCCACTCTGCATTCTAGAAGAAAGTGATGTACATCAAAGTGTGCGTCATTAATGGAGGATTAATTAGGTAGGAGGCAAGATACAGGTGAGGTAACATTGATCGTTAGTTGGTTATAAATCAAGGTTCATTCCATAATATATACATAATAGTACACAAAATAGTAATCCATTTACACTGTTTCTTTCACAGTTTTATGCTTGTTTATTATAGATCAGTTAGTCTATGACTAATGCAGCAAAGTCTGTATTAAAGCTTCTGTCTTCCCATTGTCTCTCTGTTGCGCATTAAAACCTCCTTATCAGCCCTGTAACATGACACTGTTTCAGGCCTGGTGTTCATAGTTTTGGAGTTCCATAAACCTTTGTATATAATGAATAATTAGTGGGTGTCTGATGGGTTCAGACCCTACAGATGTTATGACGGTAATAGTTATTTTCTTGTATTTATTTACGCAGGTCTCTTGTCTATTTCGATGAAATTACAATGGCTCTAGCCTTTAGCCATTCTGATGTACTGAGATACTTTAATACACATGGATAGGTGAAGAGATCCAAATCACTGCATGCTTCCAAGTCTTTTTTGTGCAATGGTTTTCTTCTTGTCTGTTTTAGTTTGTAGTACTTGCACTGAAAATGAGACTTGCCAGAAGAGAGGTGGTGTCTATGGCTGTTGTTGCTTGCAAGGACAAAGACCACATCCTGAAAACTTCGGTAGGTATTAGTCATAATCTATGAGTAAAACATAGACTGGGTGAATGATTCATGGCTATTGATTAAACACGGCATCCAGAGCTCGGGACTATAGCCCAATTAAATCACCCACATGCTCACACTCTTGCGGGACCACTGCCCTGCGTTTAACATATTATCAATTAAATAAAAACATACTAACATCTTTATAGTAGAATATACACTCACCGGCCACTTTATTAGGTACACCTGTCCAACTGCTCGTTAACACTTAATTTCTAAGCAGCCAATCACATGGCGGAAACTCAGTGCATTTAGGCATGTAGACATGGTCAAGACAATCTCCTGCAGTTCAAACCGAGCATCAGTATGGGGAAGAAAGGTGATTTGAGTGACTTTGAACGTGGCATGATTGTTGGTGCCAGAAGGGCTGGTCTGAGTATTTCAGAAACTGCTAATCTACTGGGATTTTCACGCAAAACCATCTCTAGGGTTTACAGAGAATGGTCCAAAAAAGAAAAAACATCCAGTGAGCGGCAGTTCTGTGGGCGGAAATGCCTTGTTGATGCCAGAGGTCAGAGGAGAATGGCCAGACTGGTTTGAGCTGATAGAAGGGCAACAGTGACTTAAATAACCACCCGTTACAACCAAGGTGGGCAGAAGAGCATCTCTGAACGCACAGTACGTCGAACTTTGAGGCAGATGGGCTACAGCAGCAGAAGACCACACCGGGTGCCACTCCTTTCAGCTAAGAACAGGAAACTGAGGCTACAATCTGCACAAGCTCATCGAAATTGGACAATAGAAGATTGGAAAAACGTTGCTTGGTCTGATGAGTCTCGATTTCTGCTGCGACATTCGGATGGTAGGGTCAGAATTTGGCGTCTACAACATGAAAGCATGGATCCATCCTGCCTTGTATCAACGGTTCAGGCTGGTGGTGGTGGTGTCATGGTGTGGGGAATATTTTCTTGGCACTCTTTGGGCCCCTTGGTACCAATTGAGCATCGTTGCAACGCCACAGCCTACCTGAGTATTGTTGCTGACCATGTCCATCCCTTTATGACCACAATGTACCCAACTTCTGATGGCTACTTTCAGCAGGATAATGCGCCATGTCATAAAGCTGGAATCATCTCAGACTGGTTTCTTGAACATGACAATGAGTTCGCTGTACTCAAATGGCCTCCACAGTCACCAGATCTCAATCCAATAGAGCATCTTTGGGATGTGGTGGAACGGGAGATTCACATCATGGATGTGCAGCCGACAAATCTGCGGCAACTGTGTGATGCCATCATGTCAATATGGACCAAACTCCCTGAGGAATGCTTCCAGCACTTTGTTTAATCTATGCCACGAAGAATTGAGGCAGTTCTGAAGGCAAAAGGGGGTCCAACCCGTTACTAGCATGGGGTACCTAATAAAGTGGCCGGTGAGTGTAAATGCCACACTCACAACTTGCTATGATGCTTCGGGATCACAATGCAGACTACTCGCTGTCGCGCTATTTATAGATATAAAATTTACATGCCCCGTCCATACCGAATCCTTCCTCACACGGTCCCATAGACAAGATGTTTTAAGAGTGCTGCAGTAGAGGCCAAATTAGGCATGAACTGCTAGTGATAAACCAACACAGAACCAACACTTTCGCAATAATTTATTTTCACAAAAAATTTGACACCTACATCTATTAATGTGATCTCAAATTCAATTTTAACCCACACACACATACAATATTCATGTATATATTCTTTGCAATCCTTTATCTGCTCAGATGCTGTGGAGTCTTGTGCCAGCAGCACCGGCTCCATATCTCTATCCCGCTGCCAGCTCTTTGAATCTGGTTTATATCCCGAGCACCTGCACCTGAATGACCCAAACTGCACAGGAACCCTCGAGGATGGCAGACTTGTGTTTTATTTCGACAATAAAGGCCACGTATGTGGTACCACTCTGATGGTAATGATCTTTCCATTTCTGTTTCATCACTAGAGCTACTAATGAGATGCATATCCACTACTGAACATACAGTCCTGTGTGTGTAATGATTAGTAAATTGTGCCATTGCTTGAAATTGACATTAATTCTCCTCCTCAGAGCAACAGGACTCACTTCATCTACCAAAACTCCATTCAGTCTAACCTGACGGACACTGACCACCGCATCATTTCAAGACAGATATGGATGAACATGACATTTTCTTGTGCGTACCCTCTGATCCAGACCATATCTATGCCCGTGGCTTTCCGGAGCCGAAGGAGGGTAAGGGTTCTCAATATCTTCTGAAGAACAGTGTGTAGAATCAGACTATAGATCATTAGCTTGATTCAGGCTGAAAAATGTTGATTTCTGTCATGTTTAGAAACAAAATTTATGTGACACTTGTTGTCAGATTTCATTGGTGATCTCAAATATGAAATGTATTCGTAAGCTTGGGAAACTCCTTTGGAGAATTTGATGTTTCCACATTCAAAAAGATAGGAGCTGCACTTGATGTCCAGATGTCCGCCAAATTAAATGACTGGTCTTAAAGCGACTTTGGTGGTATTCAGACAATCTATAATATTATTAGGTAACACTTTAAATCAAGGTTAACATTAGTGAACTACATTGCTTAACACAAACTAACAATGATAAGTACTTCTAATGCATTTATCTTAATGTTAATTTTAACATTTACTAATGCATTATTAAATAATCACATAATTATCAAAAATGTTATCTATTAATGTTATTAAATGGACCTGAATTAACATGAACCAAGAATTAACAGTAATAACAAGTGTATAACTCATTGTCAGTTGATTTTAGTTTATGCACATTAATTCACACATACTCCGTGTGCAGTGCGTATGCGGTGAGTGTTGCGGTGCGAATCAAGTACAGGCGCAGCACGCGCTAAAATGCTTTCACACATGCTGCGTTTGCAGTGCGTATGCTGTACCACAAACACTCACTATTTTTATTTCAAATTCAGAAGTTATGTAGCAATAGGGTGACCAGTGACCAACAGTCCTGTTATCCCAGGACATGTCCTGTTTTCACGTACTGTCCTGGCCGTTTTTTATAAAGTGATGTCGGTTTTCAAAAAAAAAAAAAAAAAAAAAAACGCTGGGAAAGATCAGCTTTACAGCAAAATATAGGAGATGGGCAAACAAGGAGGATGAGGAAGAAAAACTGGATAAGGAGGAAGAAAACTAGTTCGTTTTTGTAAGTTTGTGAGAGGTATTTTTGTTCAATTTGAAGGTATTTCTTTTTCTAATTAATATTTATATATTTATTTTTCTAATACAGGAGAGACATTATTATTTATCATTATTTCATTCTTTATTTTTAAACCTGTCATAAAACATGTTGAGCATCCTCTGAGAAGCCTATCTGAATGTGTGTCTTAATATAACAATTTTCTATCCACAGAGGGGGCATAGCCTATTTTAAATCTATTGAAATTAATAAGGCATCTTTGAGTAAACTTCGAGTATCATCTGTTTGCTGAGCCATGTGTCCTGGTTTTTGCTAATCAAAATATGTTCATCATATGCAGCAACTTTTATTAAATTAAAAGTTTTGCCAGTATTGCAATTCTCTTTGTACACTTTTACAAACTTGAATGGGCGCATGCACGTTTAAACACTATTTAAACAACGAATGCATACAATTCCATGCATTACTTCTATATATATATATTAAGAAGTAATGTCTTATAGTAAAAAGATGAAACAATTAAATATACATTTATGGAGAGATTAGGCTACTATATTTTATTGAATTAAATGCATTTATGGTGAAACTAATACATTTCGAGGTCAATCTGAGTTCATTTTGACCATGAACCGTGCGCTGTCACTTTATTTCTGCGTTTGCAGCACAGCAGAAATAGACTCGGTGCGGAAACGATCTCTGCACTGCTGTATACGCACCGCAACTGGAACAGATCGACGGACTGCATCCGCGTGCAGTGTGAAAGCTCCAACCTGTTAACATGGGTACGGAAAAAATACGGACCGCATACGCACTGCAAACGGAGTATGTGTGAAACGGGCGTTACTGTTTTTTAATTATGGTGATCACGTCAAAGGATGACTCTGATCTTGATCACCATGTTTTGCCAAGTTGGATTCACTTTCTAATATTTAACATGTCTGTCTTTTAGAACATGACAGGTACTGCTTATTATATACTCAAATTAATCAAATCAATTATCTAAGTGTTGATAAAGCAATAAAGTGATGATAACGAGTTGATAAAGGCTACAGTGGTTATAAAGCAGGTTTGCAGCCTTAACCTGATAATTGACAGGCTGGAGGTTTGAGTGTCATAAGGCATGAGCTGTCACCATTACAATTCACTTAGGCCATGGTTGCTGTTGTTTTTTTTTTTGTGTTTGCCTAAAGTGTGATAAGTGAGGAACTTCCTGCTGGCCAGGGCACATACCAGATCCGCATGATTCCCTACCATGATGCAGAGTTTACTAGCCCATATGACGGAGAGGTGCAAATCCAGAGTGAACCAGCGGATCTATGTGGCTGTCGAGGTGGAAGGTGTGGATAGAGACCAAATCGCAACAGTTATGGACAAATGCTGGGCCACACCTGTTAATGATGCCGATTATCATGTTCGCTGGAATCTAATAATCAACGAGTGAGTGACTTGATGTTTAAATGGTTATATGATCAAATTTGTTTCCATCTCAACAAAATTGCATAACACTTTAAAAAATAATGGTCCATCATTAAAGGGGTGATGAACTGAAAAATCACTGATTTAAAGGGGTTTATGAACTGAATGACGTTCCACTCCAGCTGATGAGGGTAAAACTGTCTATTCACTTGATTTCACTGATTGTTTTGTAAACAAGACTGGATTTGCAGACCGATTAAGAGTAAAGAACGGTGCTGTGCCAACTATATTGGATCTGACAGGAATTGTACAACACACGGACTCTGGGTTCGTAACATGTATGGGCGAATCCGGTTGTCATTTGACAACATTGGACGTTTTCCCCACATGCACCGACGGGTGAGTTAAACTCATTATAATATGCAAAACTGTTATCCACTCACAGCAGTGGGCGTTTACTTCCAAGTCTTCAGTCCGACATGCCTATAAAAGTTCACCTCGGAAAACAATATAATAAAATTTAAAAAGCCAGTTCATGACCCCTTTAATAGGGAAGTAATGCAGCAAAAATGAGGACTACATTAACACTTTAAATAGTTCTATTAACTAATATGGAAACCAGATGAACTAATTATCTAGTAATAGTGAATTTAGGGCTGAAATAGTTCTTTATTAGTTCATCAACAATCACAGATTGAAATTAGCCTCCTTAGACTATTAACAAACTATGAATAATTTGAAAGAAATACCAATTAATTATTATTCACAACATTAACGTGTCTGACATGAGCAATTATATTTTTTCACTCTGAAAATGGTTATAAAATGTATCTCAGCTCTATTTATGGAAATGTATGTACTAATGTTACATACCAAAACACAAAAACTATTGTTTGTTTTCCTTTTTAAATGGTCGTACAGTCACATAGGTCAGATTTGATCAGAGAGGATTTAGCATTTTATTTTATGACACTAACCAATGTCAAATAGACAATGGCTCACATTTCAGACAAGTTAATGTTGTGATTAGTATTTAAATGGTAATTCTTTATAATTGGTCATAGTTAGATAATAGTTCTTTATGAGGCGCATTTGATTCCATAATAATTGATTGCATAATAAGAAACTGGCACAGTTCTAAATTAGCTATTACCTAATGATTAGTTCATCATATTTCCATTTAAGTTAAGAAAATGTGTCCTGCATTACATCTTGCACAGTTACCTATTAATGATGGACCATTATTCTAAAGTCTGACCAAAACATACTTGGTGCTTAGTTTGCCTTTGCCTAGAAACAACCCTGCTGACCAAGTACGTCATAAACCAGGCATTAACATTTTTTGCCATGCTCTAATTTTCCCTTTATTACCTTCCCTTGAAAAACCCTCCTCCCTTCCTAGATGTGCCAATCCCGAAGATGCCACAGTGGAAGTCCTTCAGAACGGTATTGATACAACAAGCCATTTCTCCTTCAGGATGTTCACCTTCTCAGGAATTTCTGACCACATCTTCCTGCACTGTGAGGTTCATCTTTGCCTTGTACAGAATGGCAGATGTGCTCTGGTAAGTTTGGTCTGGAAACTGTAAATTTCAACAGCACTACTGACAGTAGCCTTCAAGCAAATTGTAAACCTTTTACAACTGGTCTTTCTAAAGAATACACATTCAACAGCCTTTGCATTGTAGAAAACATGTATTTGATGTTAAATTTATATTCTTGTCTGCCATCTTCAGTTATGCGACCATGGATACAGAAGTAGAAGACCCAGATCTTTGGACTTCCTCCACTCTACAGCGATTTCCATGAGTCTGAAAGCTCAGTTACCCTGATGAATGAAAGATTCTGCATTTATGATCAATATGTTCAGTACTTTGTTAAAAAAAAAAGTTTTGCAAGCACTTTTAAATCTACATTTTAAAGAAGCAATCACTTTTGATAACCAACTGATAAATAAAAATAAAAACCTTACCAACATCTTATCCTATGTAGCACTGCATGAAAGCCCAAAAAAAAGCGAAAATCAATTTTTTTTCAGTATTATTTCCTAAGTAATAAAAGCATATAGGCCCTATCCTGAAATCCATCTGATATTCTTTTCCATCTTGTGTGTAAACAAAATGAACAAATAATTTTGCACCTGGCTTTATCATATGTTCTGATTTGAAAATATATATGTGCAAAAATTGAGCATATTTAATGACATAATGGCTACTTTGCATAATTAAACATGCAAATTTCAAAAAACGTATAATGCTTTGTTTTTATATACTTATGTAATTAATCAACTGAGGAAGTGTCATGGTGATATCTATTAGTTTAAAAGTTTACCCTATTCACCTGTAGTGTCTCACATTAATGTAGACATTACATTTTTTTCTCAGAGATATATCTAATTATGCTTTCTTGTCTGTTCTACGGATTATTTCTATTTCTATCTCTATATAAACAAAGGCACTTTTAAGAGCCACTCTTTCTATCTCTCCTACTCTGTTTCTCTCTAGTCTCTCACTCTCTCTCTCTTCACCCATTGTATCTGTGCGTGCACCATGTCGGAAAACCACCCAGGAGTCTTTGAAGATCCCAATGAGGCCAGGGTGAGAAATCTTGATAACTTTACACCCATATCTATGTCAAATAACTATTGGTATTACATATTGTTTGTTTGTTGTAGTTGCTGTTGAGGTATGATGTTCCAGACATTTAATGTATATTGGATGAGTGTAGTATTTTATATTTTGTAGTTTTTGATTTGTGTTTTTTATTGTTACTTACTAAAAAAGTGTCCATCAAACATAACCATAAGTTAGTCATCCAAGTCTGATATTCCAACGCGTTCTCATCTTTTAGCGTCATATAGAACGTTATATGACAAAACGGCGTTATACTACGCGCATGGTACCCTTTATCGTTTATATAACACGCGCTGTGATGGTTAGGTTTAGGTGTGGGGTAGGGTAGGGTAGTCTCATATTACGCCAAAGGATTTATGACGCCTTGAGTTCGCGTGTTATATAAACGATAAAGGGTACCATGTGCGTAGTATTGCGCCGTTTTGTCATAAAGCGCTTTATGTGACGCTAAAGGATGAGAACGGGCTCGATATTCAGATGTTTGGAGTAAATCCAGTGTCTTACTAAAACTGTATTGTAACTGAACCAGGACAAAGTCATGTTTGTGACTGACATTATGCCTTCTGTCTGGTTTACAGCATCAAAACATGTCAAAAGGTGGAGGGCTCCTTTTGACATGACAAAAGAAGACCTGCCCAGCGTGCAAAAATACACATTTTTAATGGCTTCAAGACGTACCATCTGTGCAAGGCCCCACAGCCTAAAAATGTGCGCCTAAACAAAAAGATTGATCAATTCTAGCAAAAAAAAAAAAAAAAAAGATATAGGTTGCCAAAAAAAAAAAAAGTGACCTCACATTTGTGGGACGATGCCATCGTTTTGGTAAGTAACTAATGTCACCATAGTCCAGTTATTTTGGGGTACTGGGAAGACTTTCTGGTTTTGACTGAGACAAGATAATGCATTAACATATTTATGGAAGCTATTTTTTCTAAAATTTTAGCATCTTAACTGTACCCTACTGCACTGCTCGAATTGAGGGGGGGCTGGGGGGATCCGGGATTCTCCGTAAGGTATTAGGGACAATTTGAATTCAACAAGTATTCAAATCTTTGACCAGCATTCGGGTATCCAATGGAAAAAACTGATCGTGGGCGGGCCAATAAAAACCCTTGTATTTGGACCGGAAAAAAAGCCTGGTTTCTGGAGAGCTATTCGTCCTCGCATGTCCTTCAGTGTGTATTTTAGTGTTATCAAAGAACTTTGCCGTTATGGACATGGAGATTGGAGACGCTGAATTGATTGAGAATTCTGAAGAAATACCGGATGACGAGTGCCCATGGCCGCACCTGGAGGAGTTGTTCTTATACAGAGGAAGGAAAGGAGACAGCGTGCGTTTTATAGAAACTTTGTTTGCCGAGACGTTCCCTATCGAGGGAACTCAACACTGCGTCGATAAAATCGACTCTTTGGGGAACGAGTGCCCACTAGGCCACGCACCAAACAGACCCGACCCGGAGTGAAACTGTCTAACGAGTCAGCAGGGATTGAGCACATGTGCACCGGGTGTACTGGGAAGGTGGAGACTGTAAAACCTAATAAAAGTATGTGGGGTAGCCCAGCCGGCTGCCTCACAGATTTCCTGCAGAGGTACTCCCGAAAGCAGGGCCCTAGAGGAAGTCATGCCCCTAGTTGAGTGGGCCCTTAAGGCCAAAGGTGAAGGCAAACCACGCACCTTGTACGCCTCAGTAATCGTCTGGACTATCCAGTTACTTATAGTTTGCTTGGTTGCCGGGAGTCCTCTCTTAGGCGACCCAAAACATACCAACAATTGGTCTGACCTTCTCCACAAAGCGGACCTCTCAAGATACATGCTCAAAGCCCTGACAGGGCAGAGCAAGTGAAGCCTCTCCTCTTCCGGCGACACATGAGGTGGAGGATGGAAAGCCTGAAGGACTACGGAACGAGCCGTGTTTGATGGAACTTTAGGCACGTAGCCTGGGCTCGGGTGCAAAAAGGCCTTTACTCTACCAGGGGCGAACTCCAAGCAGGCCGGTGTTATCGCCAGGGCCTGGAGATCTCCCACTCTCTTAAGTGATGTG
This sequence comes from Hybognathus amarus, assembly GCA_030378365.1. Classification (NCBI taxonomy): domain Eukaryota; kingdom Metazoa; phylum Chordata; class Actinopteri; order Cypriniformes; family Leuciscidae; genus Hybognathus; species Hybognathus amarus. The sequence continues at coordinate 113,283 of JAQIUQ010001072.1, read as the reverse complement.
ATAGCTAAAAGAAAGACCATTTTTAGTGTCAAGTCCTTAGGCGAAGCCGACTCTAAAGGTTCGAAGGGGGCCAGGGATAACCCCTCTAGAACTACTGCCAGGTCCCAGGCAGGGACCCTGGACCTGGCTGCCGGCCTCATCCTCCATGTGCCACGGAGAAACCGAATGACCAACTGGTGCCTCCCCAGAGGTCCACAATCTAATGGAGCGTGGAAAGCCGAAATGGCAGCCACGTACACCTTAAGAGTGGACGGGGAGAGACCCGCAGAGAAGCGATCCTGGAGAAATTCAAGAACTGAAGCCACCGGGCAGTTCAGAGGATCCAATACACGTTCTCTACACCAAGTGACAAACACATTCCACTTGAGGCCATATAATCTCCTGGTAGAGGGAGCCCTAGAGTTAAGTATGGTGTCAACCACCCCCGCTGATAATCCAGCGTTCAGGTACTGAACCCCCTCAGAGGCCAGACCCACAGCTTCCACAGCTCTGGGTGAGGATGGAAAATTGTGCCCTCCGCCTGAGACAACAGATCCCTCCTCAGAGGAATCTCCCATGGCGGAGCTATGAGGAGTGATATTATATTCGAGAACCATACTCATGTTGGCCATCTTGGGGCCACCAGCAAAAGACTGATACCCTCCTGACGGACCCTCTCCAGGACTCCCGGGAGCAGAGCGGGAGAAACCGAATGACCACGGAGAAACCGAATGACCAACTGGTGCCTCCCCAGAGGTCCACAATCTAATGGAGCGTGGAAAGCCGAAATGGCAGCCACGTACACCTTAAGAGTGGACGGGAGAGACCCGCAGAGAAGCAATCCTGGAGAAATTCAAGAACTGAAGCCACCGGGCAGTTCAGAGGATCCAATACACGTTCTCTACACCAAGTGACAAACACATTCCACTTGAGGCCATATAATCTCCTGGTAGAGGGAGCCCTAGAGTTAAGTATGGTGTCAACCACCCCCGCTGATAATCCAGCGTTCAGGTACTGAACCCCCTCAGAGGCCAGACCCACAGCTTCCACAGCTCTGGGTGAGGATGGAAAATTGTGCCCTCCGCCTGAGACAACAGATCCCTCCTCAGAGGAATCTCCCATGGCGGAGCTATGAGGAGTGATATTATATTCGAGAACCATACTCATGTTGGCCATCTTGGGGCCACCAGCAGAAGCTTGATACCCTCCTGACGGACCCTCTCCAGGACTCCCGGGAGCAGAGCGATCGGGGGAAATGCGTACAGGCGAAGCCTCGGCCAGGCCTGTACCATGGCATCCAACCCCAGTGGGGCTGGATGTGAGAGGGAGAACCAAAGTGGACAGTGGGACGTCTCTCGAGACGCAAACAGATCCACCTCCATCGGTCCAAACCTCTCCCATATCGACTTCACCACCTCCGGGTGAAGTCTCCATTCCCCGGGCCTCAGCCCCTGCCTCGACAGGATGTCTGCTCCCTGATTCTGAACCCCCGGAATATACATTGCTCTTAGCGACAGTATCTTCCCCTGGGACCAAAGAATAATCTGATGCGCCAATTTGCACAGAGGGCGCGATCTGAGTCCCCCTGTCGGTTCAGGTAGGCTACCACTGACGTATTGTCTGTCCGTACTAAAACGTGGCGACCCTTGATGTCTGGGAGGAAGCTCCTCAAAGCCCTGAATACAGCCATCATCTCTAGGCAATTTATATGCCATGAACGATGATGGTCCTGCCACAGACCCCTGGCAAAGCGGCCGTCCATGACCGCGCCCCAGCCAGTAAGGGAGGCGTCTGTCGAAACGGTTTCCCGTCGACATGACACCCCCAACACTGGCCCTTGGGATAGGAACCAAGGTTTCTTCCATATTTGCAGAGAATGAAGGCACTTGCGCGATACTCTGATCATACGAAATGGATTCCCCTTGGGGGAGAACCCCTTGGTTTTCAGCCACCACTGGAGGGGCCTCATGTGAAGGAGGCCGAGAGGAATGATGTTGGATGCCGCTGCCATGAGGCCCAGCATCCTTTGAAAATGTTTCACAGTGATGGCCTGGCCCAGCTTCACCCTGGACACCATCGCCAGAATTGACTCGATACGTGCCGGAGACATTCGTGCCTGCATTGTAGTCGAACTCCACACGACTCCCAAAAAAGTCGTAGACTGGGACGGTTCTAGCACACTCTTCTTCGCATTGAGCCTTAACCCCAATTTTTGAATATGGCCAAGGACGACATCTCGATGCTGGACTGCCATCTCCTGAGACTGAGCCAGGATAAGCCAGTCGTCGAGATAATTCAATATACGAATCCCTTGAAGTCTCAGTGGAGCAAGGGCTACGTCCATACACTTGGTGAATGTGCGGGGAGAGAGCGCTAGGCCAAACGGAAGTACTCGACATTGGTAAGCTTCGCCCCCGAAAGCGAACCTCAGGTACCTCCTGTGACATGGAAGGATGGAGATGTGAAAATAGGCGTCTTTCAGATCTATCGTGACAAACCAGTCCTCGGACCTGATTTGACTCACGATCGCAGGAATGGTTAACATTTTGAACTTGAACCTCCTCAGAGATCGGTTCAACACCCTGAGATCCAAAATCGGCCTTAACCCCCCATCCTTCTTTGGAACTATGAAGTACCGGCTGTAAAACCCGGACTCCCTGTCTAACGGAAGAACACGTTCTATGGCTCCTTTCAACAGCAGAGTCTGCACTTCTTGCTCCAGCACCTGAGCCTGCTCTGGGACCACCGTAGTGTGCACCACCCCAGAGAACTTGGGGGGGGGGGGGGGCGGTGCGCGAACTGCAGTCTGTACCCAGCACGAATTATCTGCAGGACCCATGCAGATATGTTGGGCAGATGACACCACCCCTCTACAAAATCTACTAAGGGTACCAGTCTCTCGAGGCTGGCCTCTGGTGTCATTAGAACCATTCTTTTAGAACATCTTTTGCGAATCTTTTAGAACATTAGAACATCTTTTCGACTATCTGAAGCGGAATACCGGCAGGCTGTAGTTCGATTACGGACCCTGCGACCATAACCGATGCTTTAAAATCATATTTTCGCTGGAAACTGACATTTAATCCCGCTGCGAACCCCAGGATCTCGATCGCCGCATTGCCTCGACAAATGCGGGACCGGAACCCTGAGGAACGCGAGCCTGACCGTGCTCGTCGAAGCACGCCAGCCGGGAGCGCAGCACTCTAAAGGCATAGCCTCACAGTGTTCACAGGCAGCCCCGTCGAGAGCCGCCTGTGCGTGCTGCACTCCCAAACAACTCACACATAAAGTGTGTGCGTCCCCACCCGTGATGTAGCGAGGGCAGGGATGCACACACTTCTTGAATTGTTCACTGGCCATAATCTTTTTATATATAGACAAACAACACCAAATAAGACACAGTTTCAACATAGAGCGCTTGCTGAAGAGCGAAAGCTAGTGTGTGTTGTGACAGCGTCACTTTTATACTTCCGGGTATGCCGTCACATGTTACGTCACGACGCAACACCAATCAGGATTGGATTAGTTTCATTCATACTTCAGAGGCGCACGCTTAGGGAGCGTCCCCAAAGAGTCGATTTTATCGACGCAGTGTTGAGTTCCCTCGATAGGGAACTTTATTTTGAGTGATTTTGACATTGATTTTGTTCACTTTTGTATATGCAGTTGTCATGATCCTCCTTAGTTTCTTAATAATTAGCTCATAATGCAGTGAAAATATCTTGTTTTGTGGGCTTATTTATTTTGAGTGATTTTGACATTGATTTTATTCACTTTTGTACAGTTGTCATGTTCCTCCTTAGTTTCTTAATAATTTGTTAGGAATAGAGTAAAAATATCTTGTTATATGGCCTTTTTTATTTTATTAACTGTTGAACATGCGGTTGTCAGGGTCTAGTTACTTATTAATATGCACAGTACACGGGATAATATATGCATGTATGTTAGGATTATATTTTTAATTGCGTAAGTTGAATTCTAAAAAAGACTTAATGACCAGTTGAGAACCCCTGCTTTAGACTTTGCTGTATACATGGGAAGTCTGTGTTTGCTTCTGGTGTAGGACTGGCATACGACTTTAATTATGTCCCTCATGAACAATTCATCCCTAGGGAGTGGCTACAATGTGTAGGTAGACAACTTCTACACAAGTTCGAAACTATTCATGGATCTCTACAGCATAGAGCATATGGCACCTACAGGGACAACATGCTAGGACTCCCCCGCACAACCACAAATGCCATGACCAAAAAGGATCCTAGGGGCACCATCAGGTGGATACATAACGGCCCTCTGGTTTTTGTATAGTGGATGGACACTCAGGAAGTCTCTGTCTGCTCCACAATTTCAGCCCGGCCTTCTCTGGCAACACAGTTCAGAGAAGGGTAATGTTGTACCTAGATCTTAAATAATAATTAGAGTACAATGAAGATCTCGAAAGTCATAACTATACATGTTTATTTCTTGCAAGAAAGGCAGTTCCCACACAGACAGAGTCTGATATGAGAAGGGCAAAGAGCTTCCCATTACAGAGTTCTATACAAAAGATCACACTCCAAGATGTACCCCCTCCTCTTCTCTTTCTTAGAGTTTTAGTTCCCCTTAATGTCTTGCGCTTTGTCTTGTGCTTAATGCACCCTGTCCTATTTGAACTATTTGCAATTTCCCTGACACATCATTTTCTGAAAATGCACATCTATTGTTTTAAAACATCTCTATCTAAAACAAGAAAACATCTATGTTCTATAAAACACACAAGCAGATATATATTCAGAAAAGAAAAGATACATCAAAAAGAAAAGATAATATGAAAGATAATATGATTGGTTCTTCATTTACTGCCTCTTCTGTTACTGGGTAGATGAGACTTTGTTTAAATGATTACTTCATAGATGACAAGTTCGAACTTTTGTTATTTGTTATTTACACCAATCAGAGTGCTTGACACACACACATTTATCTGAAGTACAGAATGTCTTAATACATTGTCTCAGAGATTTAGCAGATAAATGAGGTCAACTGATAAACCATGCCTCCTCTTTAGCCTCCTTGTTCAGAGCGCCTGACTCTCATGCCGGGGACCCGGGTCGAGACACCGCTAGAGAGCGGGTTCAGTGGGACCCAGGGTGGAGGGGTCTACATTTACTCATGTATTCAAAATACTGTAAATATGTTCATAATCTGTAAATGTTTATTCCGGACTAAACTCAACTGTGGCCTTATATTTTGTATTATTTTCATATTTTTTTATAATTTTATTTTAGAATTTGTATTACTGTTTCTTGTTGTATTTGTTTCTGTATATGTGCACTGGAAGCTTCAGTACCAAAGAAAATCCCTTGTGTGTGCAAGCACACTTAGCAATAAAGCTCTTTCTGATTCTGATTACTTTACAAGGAAGTTTGTGCAGATAAACAGCAACAGCCCATGACCCACAGGGCTTTTCTGGAGAGAGCTCATGTACAAAGACTTGCGTTGAATTCATACTGAAAACATAGCGTACCGAATTAAAAGCTGTAAATGTGCGTACGCATAAAAAAATCCAGATGTATTAATGTCTGCGTACAAAGGATCCAGCGCATATTGTCTTTGTACATCCCAATTAACGTAAAATTGAGCGCACATGCACGAGCACAATGCCCCACCCAGTCTCCTCCCTCAATTAAATTAATTTAAATATGGTAATAGTTAGGGATGCACCGGATACCGGTCTGAGGGATTACAGGCCTCGATACCACATTTTTAAAGTACTCGTACTCGTTAAAAGTCCCCCGATACCGGGGACCGATACCACGGTCTGAGAAATGGGTTAATCACAGGCGCCGAGTGCCCGCCCCCAGGCCCCGGCTGCAGCTCAGAGCGGGGAGAAGGCGAGGCGAGACGAGACCTGTCAGCCGCGTGGACCAAGTCGGTACTAAAAAAATGTAAACGTCACGGTACCAAGTCCCGGTGGTACCGATACCTGATCAAACCCAGTTCCGTTTGCACATGCATGCACGAAGGGCGTGAAGTTGCGTCATCATCATGAAAGCGCTGAGACATGGCGACCGGCGGCGCTGCTGATGTGTGTCTGTGTATATTAAACTGCCAAACGACTGTTTAAATATAAAACCTGCATGTTCTGCTTGTCTCTGTGTGAATGAACAGTGCAGACGCGCGGTTTCATTTAACGTTAGCTACCTCACACACACACTGAAGCTCGAGTGACGCTCGCGCTGTTCTCCGTCTCTGCTGCCTCACGATATGATGACATGATTCATGATTTCATCTCCGAGAGTCACTTCATGAGTAACGGTAGGTATTTTACCGTTTCATTTGAGAAAAACGATCGTCATATCATTTCTTTTACTAGGTGTTTCTCAATGTCAAGGATACTTCCCTTTGACATTGAGAAACGCCCAATGTCTATGTATCAGACACGCACAGAAACTCAAAGGTCTTCACGGCAACCCGTCAAAATAAAAGTTTGGTAAGAAATTGACAGAAATAATTATATTAGGCTACTGTACAATAGATTTAACTACGTCTCTATTAATCAAAATTGCTACTACTAATAATGTGTGCATAAGGTTGCTTTTTCTCTTGATTTTTTTATAAGCAATATTTCTCAATATCATCAATATTTTCGTATAAACAGCATGTAGCCTTCAATGCTTTCATAAATGTACCATCATAAATAAGTCATTGAATTGAATTTTTTTTATTTAACTATTTGGAAAAAAAAGAATAATATATATATATATATATATATATAAAATGAAATAAAATATAATTAAATAAATTGGAAAAATAGTTAAAACTGATTTTAAATCATGTTTTTTTATTAAGTACTCAGATATCAGGCGAGTACTGAAATGCAAGTATTGATACTCGTACCTCGTTTTCCAAAAAGTGGTATCGGTGCATCCCTGCAGTAATAGTCCAATTTGGCAAAAGAAACCTGCAAGAAACAAAATGTCACTGAAAATGTCTTCTATGTGACATATGTGAAAGTGTTATATCTTCCTGTGAATTTTCAGCATCATTACTCGTTCTTCAGTGTCACATGATCCTTCAGAAATCACTCTCATATGATGATTTGATGATCAAGAAACATTTATGATTATTATCATCAGTGATGAAAACAGCTGTGCTTCTGCTTCATATTTTCATGGAAACCGTGATATAGTATTTTCAGGATTCTTTAATGAATAAAAACTTAAATCAAACACATGTAGAAATCTTATAATCTTTTGTAACATTATAAATGCATTTACTTGGCACTTTTAAACAAATTCAATGTGTCCTTGCTGAATAAAAATATTACTTTCCTTTTTATCTTTACTGACCAAATTAATAAAGTTTATTTTTTAATCCTAGTTAAGCCAATGCTGCCATTGCTAGACGGGTTTGCACATTCTCTATGTTTCTTAATTGCATAGAAAATATTTAATAAAGACTTCAATGTGACATAATTTGTGATTGATACAATATTTGACATATTATTAAGCAATATCTGACAGCTGGTGGTGCGATAGAACAATTCATAGTGTAATGTTTGCCACTTCACTTTATTGCCTCTAGGAGTCGCCAACGGACAAAAATCAAGGCAAATGTACGTACGCCAGACATGAAGTTTACTTGGAGGAACGCACATTCTTACGTTAATTTCACTGTTAGTACATCTGGCCGTGAACGTGAAAACTGGCGTCACGCTGTGTTTTTGTACGTACGCAGTGTCTGATATGAGGACCCAGGACTCCAAAGACATGAACAAACTGTTTTCCAGAGACATTTGATGTGTGTGCGATTTCAATAAATATTTGAGTGATTCAATTTCCGTTTTATTTGTCATTTGTCTTTATGGTCCCAAAACTTATTTTACATTCAGGTGACACCAATGCAACAAAAATATGCTGGAAGTCTAATGTGTCAAAAAAAAGCTGTGTGTTAATTGTCTGTGCACAACCGGGTTGATGTTTTACAAGCTTTTTTAGTAATTCGAAAACCAGACGAAAAATTAATTGAAAAAAAAATGCCCTTAGGTCTTAAATGTTGAGATTTCCAAGTCTTTCAAAAACTTTCATCAATTTCTTTTTACATTTTTATTAAAAAAAAACAATAAAAAAACAGGACAACACACTTTTTCTTTATATTTATTTATTTATTTTCAGCTGAGAAAAGCCTATAGCACTCTTCAATTTTGTAGACGGGTGAGTTTGAGACATCTAGTGTCTGGGCCTAGAACTCTTTACTAAACCCTTACATGTACTGGGTAAAAAAAACCCTGAAAGTAAAGTTTCATAATGTGGAGGAGGAGCAGTTAGACATTATGAGAAATCAAGCCCTGATTTTTCTTGCTGCTGAAAAATCTTGCTGCAGTTACAGGATGAAGAGCAGATTCAAGAGGAAACCGAAATAACAGTAAGTCTTTTTCTTGTCATTTTACTTTACATACACAGAATACAAACTTTTCCTTTTGAATTAAGTGATCAAATAAATTTTCTAAAAATTATACCGTGTATTTTCTAGTATTACAAGTATATTTACAAACTGTTGCAAGTAGTTTGACTAAATAAATTGTTTGTTTTTTAAAAAAGCTTATTTACAGTGATAGCAGATATAAACTTAGACTTCAGTGATTTTTAATGATTAAACAACCAATTTTTCAGCAGTAGAATTTATAATCTGATACTCTTGTAATGTCAACAGTTGTACAAAACTACACTAAAAGCTTGAAAATCTTAATAATCTTATAAAATGTATCTTCTATTTATAAATGTCATGTCATACTTAGTTTAATATGAGTCACCTACAGTGAGTGTTCGCAGTGGAGAAGATCTGGCACAGCACTAAACGGCAAACCAGAAGCAAAAGTGAGTAAAGCAGTCAAGCAGAACTGAGTAATGACAAAAAAAACAGGAATACAGAGTACACACTCTGTCTTCCTGTTCTTCCTGTTCTTCCGTCACAGACACCGACAGTGAGAGCTCACAGTGGAGAAGAGTTTGGCACAGGAATAAACGGCAAACCAGGAACAAAGTGAGTAAAGCAGTCTGCCTGAAGCCCATTGATTGATGAAAATGTATTAAAAAATTGTTTTTACAAATCTAAAAGGTCTAGATGACATCTTTAAAAAGTACAGTTGAAATTCATTGTAGTAGGCAGTAGATTCAAAGGACAAATTGTACAGTACAATATAAAATGCACAAGATATAGTACATTTTCATTGTGATTTTCCGCTTAATAATCCAAACCTTCCTCTTTCAATACACTATTTTTCAAGACAGAACAGTGACGACCTTGCTAACACCAGAAAAAACAGGGCTTAAGTCCAGGTGAGTACATTAACAGTTATTTTACATTTTATATTTCACAATATTGCTGTTTTCAACTGTGTTCTTGATCAAATAAATGTAGGCTTGGTGAGCATAAGAATCTTCTTTCAAAAATATTTAGACTATTGAGAGTGAGTTGTCGTCATGCGTACAGAGCCCCTCCCTCCCCGCCTTGTTGGCAGGATTCCCACTGGCAAAACATGATAGTTTCCGTGTGTTGTTAACTGTAGTAGGAGGTTCTTGCAATTCCACACTGTTTTACCATACCTGGAAGTCAATGCTGCGTTAAACTGCTCCAGTACCTCTCATGATACATATGGAAAACATAGGAACAATGGAATAGAGTTTTTTCAGGTTACCGAAATGGACACCGCATCAGGGAGAGCAAGTCTGACCGGATTGCTTGGTTGGCTGATGCCTTTGATAAGATTGTCACTGTTTGCCATGCCTTAACGAACATGTGCAAAAGTGTTGTTTGAGTGCCTTGTTCATTACTTTTTTTATTTCTTTGAAATAAATGCTTGAAACAACTTGATATAGCTTAACAATATTTGTTGTAGAACTGAACATATATATATTTCTTGGACAACATAAATTTCATGGACAACATAAGTAATAATAATAAAATAATGATACTGTGATTAGTGCAACAGAACACATATCTTGATGCTGCTCTTCCAAATACAGCTGTTTTGCGCTGGTGTGAGCTTGTTACTGTAGGTCCCTTCTTCCGCCTTATCATTTAGCATTGCTTACTTTATTTTCTCTTGGTTCTAAGTATTCTTGTCTCTTGTCCCGCAAAAAAATAAATGCGCAGAAATTACAGGTTTTTTTTCAATTGTTACACGCAATTTTGAAAATCGGGTTCTTTTTCAAAATATAATGACAATTATCCAAACACCACATCTCAATCTGCATAATTCCTAGATTGTTTGCAAAATGACACACTTATGTCAAAACATTCACACTTTGGTATATATATGGTGTATATATATATATATATATATATATATATATATATATATATATATATATATATATATATTTTGGTTATATATAAAAGATATACACATATTTGTGAAAATGCTATTAGTTTTCATTTAACCAACACAGTCCTCAACTGATCAGACACTATTGCAGCCAGTTTCACACTGCTGTGATAAATAAAAAAACACATTTGTAAAAAAAATTGCAGGTAACCATGCAGGAATTGCATGTGCTAGATTTTTGGCCAGACATTGTTATGTAAGGGATTATTTAGATGGAAAAAAGAAAATAGTGACAAACTCACTACATTCTTCATGATTAGATTTGAGATATAGGGAGAATGTACACAAATATATAACTTACCAAGCACTGCACAACACTAATGCTGCAGACTGAATATTTCAGTATTTATTTCAATACTTACATATTTCTTACCATAATCAGTTACAGCAATCAACCAACAATGAAATCAATGTAACAAATAAAATCTGTAGACAAATTACAATTACTGTATGAAGTAGCATATACTTTGAAGAAACCTACTGTAAAAGCAACAAGAATATTGTAAATATAGCTGCAAGCAGCCATTACCGGGCCAAGCGCAAGAAGCGGCAACATATGCCAAAATGGCTAGGAGTGGCAGACCAACTGCAGCAAGGAGCAATTAATGGCACTTTAAGAGAACTTTGTGCAAATGACTAAAACAAAATCACATAAACATTAGCTTTTCAGATGATTTAATATTTTATCACTATCGACAAATAGGTGGCGCAGTTATGAAATTGATACGTCGTGATCAGAGTGAGATGACAATGACACATACAAAGTTTGTTGTCAAAATGTGAAGGCATTGCAGAGATAAAGCCTAAATAGTCATTTTGGCAGCATGCCTCAACTCTAGATGCTGTGGTATACGAAAACGGTTTTGTCTATTGCTCACGCAATCCGTACATCTCTCAGTCGGCACTAGTGATGCGCGGTCGGCTCTCCCAACTCGGGTCCCGCTTTCATGAAATTATTTGGCCCGCCCAGCCCGCACCGCACCACTGTTCTATTTTTCAACCCGCCCGCACTGCACCCCGCAACCGTCAAATAGACATAGTAGCTACTAGGCATTGTAATGTAAATGAAAATAGCCTTTATTTCAGCCTGAAAGTCTTGGAAACATTGCCTTGGGAAACTGGCAACAACAGATGATTTACAAAGCAGCATCTGTATTCATCTAATAGGCTAAACCATTTTTTATTTCTTAGACCCCCCACAAATAATGTCTCTCACATGCTGGAAGTGGACATTTTGTGGCGCTACTGTTTGTATATTTTTCACATTGAGTTGCACTTCAGGTTGACGTCAGCCAAGACTGTTGTCTCGCTGCTAGCCTGCAACTACTGTACTTCTGAGAACCGCTCCCAAACATTAGATTTAGCAGTCTGACCTTTTTACTTTTAATCATGTATATTCCCGACCTCAATTTCTCCCGCACCTCCGCTCTTCCATCTTCACTTATATTTCTCTGTTGTTGTCGAGGCTGGCGGCGGGAGCTGCCGGTCGCGCCGCGTCGTGACGCCGTCACCGTGACACCCAAAGGTTTGGGAACGTCACGCCAGTTAGACGGCGGCTGACAGGCAATAACTGTATCGTAACCTTATCAAATAACCTTATAAAATACTGAAAATAGATATTGCCAAATATTTAATATAGGGCTGGAAACTGCAAGCAACATACATGGATAAAGAAATAAATAAAATACATTAATAACCCGCCCCAACCCCGCCCGCAAATAAAGTGAGCCATTTTCTTCCCCCGCCCAACCCGACCCGCGGGGTTACCGCGGGGCCCGCGGGTTCACAAGTCGACCGCGCATCACTAGTCGGCACAGTATGGGAGATTGAATTACGTCAATTTTCAATGAAAATTGGACAAGCGGGTCTAGGAGGAGTCGAAAAAGAAGGTTTTTCAAAGAACTAAAGATGGTGGACAGGAAGTTTGGCTGATTATGGCAAACCTGATATCTATGTTTTCGGCATAACCCAAGGAATCTATTAAGATCAGTTTCATTGCAATAGGCAAATTTATTCAAAAGTTATTAGCATTTTCGGAAATTAATTATAACTTTTGACCAACAGGTGGCGCTGTCTCAAAATCTTTTGAATACCTTCAGGGCATGCTGCTTATGGCACAAACTGAGTTTTGTAATGTTAGACCAAAGCATTTGTTTAGTATAGCATTTTATTTCACAAAACTGTATTGAAGTCAATGGGAATTTCACGTTTTGTTCTATTATAGCGCCACCAAGAGGCTCAGTCCCACAATTTTTTTTGTGTGTCCTCAGAGTGAGCCCATACATATGTGTGTCAATTTTGGTGAAAATATCTCAATTTGCATCAGAGTTATAAACATTTATATGAAAAAACACAAAAAAATGACCGACACATGACTTTGTTTGAATATTACTACCCCTTACTATCAATATTTTCGCATTTGGGCATTAGCATATAGTTAACGAGCTATGATTCCGTTTTTCTGGCGGTGGTTTCGTCTCGATTCGGAACAGCGGTTTCGAAGATATCGCCAAGTGTTTTTTTCGCGCTAAATCGCTACACTACACCAACCGTAAGACGAAACCCAGCATGTTTGGTATCGTTGGACTCGGCAACGATTCAGGAACTCAAAAATACGACTCCTGTGAAAATAAGTGTACCACACCCAAAGTTATAAGCGTTTGAAAAAAAATGTCACCACTAGGTGGCGCTGTTTCGAAACTTCTCAGGCTCCTTCAGAGCATCGATACTGATAAACCATACCGAGTTTCGTAACAATTCGTTCATGCGTTCAAAAATTACAGCATTTTAGCACATAATTCAAAATGGCCGACAGCCAAAATGGCCGATCTGGGAAAATTGGATATCAGTCGACTCAGGCATGACGCCCTGAATCTAACAAGACCACATTTATGATTTTTGGACAAACCGTTCAGAAGTTATAAGCAAAATAACCATTTTTCATATCTCACGGACCAGTGAGGTGGCGCTGCGCCAAAACGCAGCATGTCGCCTCAGGTCATGCTTGTGATGTACACGTACCAAGTTTGGTCTGAATAGGATAAAGCGTTACGGAGATACAGCCTACGACTGTTTCGCAAGCGCTACGTAAAATTTGTTTGTGCGTTTATCGAAAACGGCTCAAGCGAATACATCTTGAATTCCGTAACTTTTTGTCAACACTCCCCTGGAATATGATCCGGTGCAATTTTGGTGAAAATCGGACAAACAGACTAGGACGAGTGTCGCAAAAGTTGGCCGATTTTTTTTCATAGATAATAGGAATACTGGTGTTGTGATTCAAAAGAATCACCACAAATAAGGAGGGAACAAAGTACATTTACATTGATGAAATACTGCACTTTATTTCACATTATTATTTGTTTTAAGCCGAAGTTCGGCCATTAACAGCTATCGATATCGACACGAAATGCCAGAAACCGCATCGCGAACCAGATCAGAAGCCTCTGGCTGACAAGAACCCGCACACCGGTGCTCCCAATCACGCCACAATCAGCCAGTCAACTGCAAACAATACAGACGCAACACACATACACACACACACACAACAAGGAAGGACTGTCAGGGACGTCACACTGGCCTTCAGAGGTAATAGCAAAACCCGACAAGTAGATCAATGTAATGTGTGATTGCAACCCCTTCACACACAGGCAATAAAAAAGGATTCATTTTAGAAGTAAAGCTACATATAGCACCTTTAAAAGGTACAGTCAAAGTTATTAAATCACATTCAAATGTATAGAGAAACCCAACCACCTTATATAAATTAAACTAATTCCTATGCAACAATAGTGTTCTTGTAGCATTTTCCTTGCAAATATTTTTGTTGCATTATAGTCCTCACCTACTAGATTCCGAAGAATGATCTGTTAGTTTTCTCTTTATTTCTATCTTCGGAATAAAAATATCTGACATGATTTCATCATTTCTGGAATGTATATTTTGACTGTTAAAAAAATGTCACCTTCTGTATTGGCACAGTAAAGCCTTAAACAGTAAATACTAAATATTTAATTATTTATTAATGAATCGTAGAGTACAAAAAGTTTAAAGGCACACCTTAAAGGGGTCATATAATGTTATATTTTTACAAGCTAATATAATTATTTAGGGTCTAAATTACAGTTTTTCTCAATTGCTAAGACACATTTCTTGAAAGCTGCTCTTCTTTTCTCTAAACTGTGAAAACAAAACCCAAATTTCAAGCTACATTCACAAATCCTCAGACTCTTCTTGCAAAACCAATCTTTCACCTCAAAACAGTTCAATCTGTGCTACAAAACTGAACTATGTTGTCAGATTGTGCCCTGAGTCAATCAAAATCAAATACACTACTGAACAGTCACTAAACACTACATAGAAAAATAGAAAACGCAATGCTCAGGACATGAAGCTGGAGAAATAAATGTTTATTGTTCACTGTAGGCTAAATGCATGTTGCAAAAAAAAAAAAACCCTGTGCATTTAGCACAAAAGACAAAACAGAAATATTTTGCATTTACACATAGCACTTGTAAAAACAAACAGAAATCTTATGCGTTTGCCACTTGTACAGTAAGCTCATGTAAAAATAAAGTACAAACATATACATTGAATACTAGGCTTACAAACAGTTAGAGCAACCCTCTCATTACAATACTACAGTACAGTGATGTACTGAAACGCGCAGCATCACAATGAAAATGTGTTGGCAAGTTGTGTCTAAACTGGTGAAAAGTGTTTATGGTTTTGCCAAAAGAGTGATTGATTCAATCAGTGGGTTCAGGCAACTGAGCACTTGGTTCAGACAATAGGGTGTAGTGTTTTAGCAATTGAGAAAAACTGTAAAAGTTTAAAATATACTTTAATTAAAAATTCTCATTAGTATTGTAAGATAATACTTATTTTACCTGGTCAAAAACAGTCTCTGTTTTCAGCATGCTGTTTAAGTGTATGTGTCTTTAAATGGTAATGAGCTTTGCTGACTCCGCCCCTCTGTTCTGTGCGTACACCTTTTGTAACACCTTAGATGCATTCATCTTGAACCATGCAGCTAGCGATTTGCAAGATATAAATATTAATATAAAGGTTAATAAAACGTTAGTTCTTCTGGAGGTGCAGCAGCATTAAAATGATGTGTTCCTTATTGCACCCAAGAACAGAACACCACAATCACTTTGATGCCATTCTGCTCATAGACAGTGCTCCAGCATATCAACAATGACCGCGGCAGGTCCAGACGGACTATGATTGACAGCTAGCGAAGGCGATAAGAATTAGTCTTCCTGCAATAAAAACAATAAAGCCTAAATAACGTATTTCTGTTTGGGACCCGTTCACAGCTCGTGCACATAAATTAGTTTTTGGCCAAGTGCATTCAGGCCCCGTTTACACGATGGGAAAACGCAGATATTTCTCTGCGTTTTGCCCTCTCATTTACACGAAAACGCCGTTTTTATCACTGAAAACGATTATTTCTAAAAACTCCGGGCAAAGTGGAGATTTTTGAAAACGCCGGATATTTGTTGTCGTGTAAACTGGGAGAAACGGCGTTTTAGGTTCTCTCTTGTCGATTCCAGGATTCTGATTGGCTTGCATGGCTTTATCTTTAACCCCTACACTGCCGCCTTAGGTTTAGCATAGTTATGATGGCGCTCGACGGCGTATTTATGCGGGTGTGTAAACGATGTTATTTTTGAAAACGGAGAGGGGAAAATATTCGTTTTGCTAAATACCCGGCTTTGTGTAAACGTGGCCTCAGAATTTTTGGTTTCAGACAGGAATTTTCATTACAGTGCATCACTAATGTATATATGAATGTGGCACCTAAAGAATGGGTTTCGTTGCTATGGAGTCAACTATAATTACAGCACCGTCTACGCCACCCTGGGAATTTCACCAGGGAAATAATGGTACAATAAGGACACAGGTTTGTTCCCACAAGACAGAGCAGAGACGTGAACTTATAAAATAACAATACTTTATTAAACTAAAATTAAAGCTCCACACACACACAGTTCAATACACACAAAGATTAATATGACTTCAAATCAAAATAAAGTACATAAACAAAACCAATCAGGCAATCCAAGGTGACAGGTCAGATTGCAAACAGAGATAACAAAGCTACTCAATTCCACTTCACTACAAGCAGTTCAACCGTATGTTTAATGTACTCATTTCACCACAAGCACACGTGCATTTCCAGTGACAAACAAATTCAAAGAATCAAATCACTCAGTGAACAAGGGTACCCATTAGTTTGGACAACCAATTAGTCAACCAATGAGAATAGGCTACATGAGTCTCGCACTCCCCAGCGTCGAGTCCACAGGATGCGGGCCAGTCACAGGCACAGATGAAGCGAGGCAAGGCAGCACACGGCAAAGGGACGAAGAACAACGAAACCCCAAGGGGAAGAAATAGAAAAGGAAAAGGGGAAGCTGGGTCACGGTCCCAATCAGCTCGCTGCCCTCATGCCGACATTACTCGCTCGATGTCTTTTCGCAAATATTCTCCCATGAAGTCAATACTAGTTTACCCACCTGATTTTCCGCAAATCAGTTTTCCCACTGACAAGCCGCAACAGGTAAACACAGCCCGTCATGCATACTAAAAGCACAACAGCTCACCACGAATAACAAAATTTCTCCATCTCTGATAACGTACCCAAATGGATGCGCGACTCAGCTCCAGAATCCCCATACGAGAGCAGGTTGGGAAAGCAGCAACAGAGCTTACAACAATCTACATGCTTCCAATGCAGAGAAACCTTTATGCACGCTCCCGTACCTATAGCACACTTGAATCTAATTAGGTAATCACCACTTCCATCAGTACTCGGGCTGTTACTAAAACTAACTAGGTAACTCTGCCTGCTACACACACACATATATATATATATATATATATATATATAGATGCCGACACCAACGGCGTGTATATGTGTATTAAGAGTTAATTCAATAGGGATGCGCATTTGAATATATGTGCGCAGGCATGTAGTCCTTCCCCACAAAACCAACCCTCAACAAACTAATTGTTAGGCCATAAAATGTATAATACAGAATTTCATTATAATCCTGAATTTTGAGATCGCAATAGACGTGAAAGATTATAATGCGACAAGAGCTCGCTCAAGTACTGGTTAGCTAAACCATTTAGTGCTTTGTAAGTAATCAGCAATATTTTATACAATTTTTAATAGGGAGACAATGCAGTGTTGACAAAACCGGGCTAATATGGTCATACTTCCTGGTAAGAACTCGAGCTGCTGTGTTTTGAACTAGCTGTAATTTGTTTATTAAGTGTGCAGGGCAACCATCCAGTAGAGCATTACATTAATCTATCCTTGATGTCATGAACACATGAACTAATTGTTCCGTAATTTATATATATATGATGTAATTTATATATATTTTAAGATGGAAAATGTGTTTTTACAGATACTATTCATGTGACTTTCAAATGAAAGATTGGTATCAAAGAGCACACCCAGGTTCCTAACCGACGACGAGGACTTGACAGAGCAGCCATCAAGTGCTAGACATTATCTCTAGGTTATTTTGTGAGGAAGTTTTTTGTCCAATAATTAGAATCTCTGTTTTTTTTCAGAATTAAGTAGTTGGAAATTAATAGTCATCCAATGTTTTATATCAGCTAATCATTCCGTTCATTTTGTGGATTGGTAAGTTTCGTCAGGGCATGAAGAAATATAGGGCCCTATTTTAACGATCTGAAACGCGAAAGTGTCAAAGCGCAAAGCGCAATTAACTTTGTGGGCGGATCCCGGCGCTGTTGCTATTTTCCCGGCGGGATAAATGCCTCTTGCGCCTGGCGCAAATCTAAAAGGGGTTGGTCTGGAGTAGCTTCATTATTCATAGGTGTGGTTTGGGCGTAACGGAAATAAACCAATAAGAGCGTCATATCACATTCCCTTTAAGAGCATGATGAACGAGATGCGCTTGTTCCATGGCGCAATTCTATTTTAACGGCGCATTTACCAGGCGCGCTTCAGCATCGGTTCACAGCCGAGTGAGACCGATGTTCTCGTCAGGGCTGTAAAAGAAAGAGAAGGGACACTGGGGATGGGACAAACCCACCCAAATTAGCTTCGGGTTATACATGCATATAATAATTTGTGTAAATGTGTTTATGCCTGTTTTTCCCATCATCATGGACACAACAATGATTTCCCTCATGTTTATATATTTTTCCGTATAATAATGTATCATTTGCAAAAAAGTAAAATGCATCTGTGTTGATGAGAGAATCATCTACAGTGTATCCGCGTTGTTCACACTCTGTATTATGGCCAAGCATGCACGCTTAAAATAGCATCTGAATATACGCGCAACGCGCCACTGACTTTAGACCAGTTTTTTTCTGGTCATTGGCGCAATTGTTTTCTGGAACTGCAAAATAGCACCAGGGATTGTTTGCGCCGACACATGCCTCCTTTTTGCGCCAACCCGCCCAGGAAGTGCAAGTTCATTTGTTAGTTTACCGACGTGCGTCTGTGGAGGAGAAAAGCCCGCTTTGCGCGAGTGCAAAATAGGAATGATAAATGCGTCAGTGTATAAAGTCATTTGCGCCGGGTGCAAGATAGAGCCCATTGTATTGTGACACTGCCCCAGTAAGCCTTGCACGTTGCTCATTTAAGTTAATATATATATATGTATATATATATATATATATATATATATATATATATATATATATATTTATATATATGTATATGTGTATTATATACTGTCTATATTGGTGCCATGCTGGGAAGTTTATTATTTATTTTTGTTTGTTTTTTGTTAATCTTCCTGTATGTTTGATTTTGAGCATTTGTTTGTGTTTGTTTGTGGTTGGGGGGGGACTTTTGTTGGAATCCTAGGACTCTTATTATGTTGAGCCTAGGGAAAAAGGGGAGGGAAGGGCGGCCATTTGGAATGTTGGTTGTTTGGTGAGGTGGCATGGTTTTTTGGCTAACCTAGCTCAGAGAAAATTGTCCAAAAATTACCTCTGGGAATAGAGACATGGTCTATTAGACGTTGGAGCCGTCTCATGTGTGCATGACCTGGTATATACGTGGTGGACTATACTTTTGGGGACTTTTTTCACCTGGAAGATAACTTTTTTCTTTTTGGGGACTATTGTTTTCCATCCAGACTTTGGATTGCCTACCTACTCCAAAGCAGAAAAGGACTGAGACAGGACTGTTGAGTATCTTTGTTATTCATATTTTGTTTGCTTTTTGCTTTGTTTGAGTTTTGTCAAAGAGTCAACAGATTTGTTATGTTTGCAGGTGCCTGATAAATGTATAAAGTGCCCTTATAATTCCAACCCACTATACTTTGGGGAATGTGCTGTTTTTGTAATCATGCTGTTTTTGTGTAGTACTGTTGAGTAAAAGGAATTAATAGACCACTCCCCTTGTAATAATAATTTTACACTTTTATGAAAGGTTGAAGTTGTTATAGTATCATCAGCATAACAGTGAAAACTAATGCCATTCTTCCTAATGATATCTACTAATGGTAGCATGTACAGAGTACATGTCCTAGTACGGTCCTAAGTACTGAGCCTTGTGGTACGCCATACTGAACTTGTGATCGATAAGACATCTCTTCATTTACTGCTACAAACTGATAACGGTCAGATAAGTATGATTTAAAACCATGCTAATGCAGTTCCACAAATGCAACATAATTTTCGAGTCTATTTAAAAGAATGTTGTGGTCAATAGTATCAAATGCAGCACTAAGATCGAGTAACACAAATAGTGAGATACAACCACAATCGGATGATAAGAGCAAATAATTTGTGACTCTGATGAGAGCTGTCTCAGGTGAAAGAGGCTCTATGTGATGGGATTTATCTGACCTTGGTGACGCAAGGCCGCTAGCAGACAGTCGGTTTAGCCAGTTTGTTTGCTTCCTGACCTGGGGCCGTATTCACAAAGAATTTTATCTTACCACTAGGAGTACTCCTAAATCGCACTAAAATATTTTAGCTAGGAGTTTTCTCTTAAAAGTTATTCACAACGCCTTTCAGACCTACTCTTAGTAAGGAAAA
The DNA here is from genome assembly GCA_030378365.1 of Hybognathus amarus. Taxonomy (NCBI): domain Eukaryota; kingdom Metazoa; phylum Chordata; class Actinopteri; order Cypriniformes; family Leuciscidae; genus Hybognathus; species Hybognathus amarus. The sequence continues at coordinate 92,891 of JAQIUQ010001072.1, read as the reverse complement.
ATGACAACTCCTAAACTAAGAGTGAGTCTTCGTTGCTATGGATGACGTCAATTTTCATGCACGAGCTTCCTCGCAATGATCACGGTGATTGGTTGTTAGATGACAGGGCCATCATGTGGAACATAACACAGCAACAAATCATGGAATTACGACATCTAAATATGTCAGTGTCCTACACAAAATAATAATAAGAAAAAAAAGTAATGTCATCAAAATGCATAGGCTATATTATGACATGTTTGTGCAGGCCCAGTGAAGTGTAATTCTAAAAAGGCAGAGAGAGAAAAGTCATGAATGAAATTATTCAAGGTTGCCTAAGGGCCTGCAGTGTTCACTTATCGCGTCTTTTGCGCGCTCAAGTTCGTTATTTTAAATGTAGGCGTGCGATTTGTGCGCCCGTTTTTTCCAAGCGCGTCCGTATGGAGCGGTGCGCGTGACAAGAACCAACCGGAGCGCAACCGCCGGGAGAATGCGGCGCACCTTGCGTTTTAGGCGCTATATGTGAATGGTGCCTAATGCACTAATGAAAACCTTCACTTGCCTAATAATGAAAAACGACTCTTGCATTACTTGCTTGGTTAATTGACATTCTTTTAGCCTTACTAGACTATTTAAAGCAAGGACATGTTGCTCATATTGAAGTAATGTAATAGTTGAATGACGGAGGATTATAAACTCGCCAAAATGGAAAAGAAAGCCCAACTGGACGCAGGATCAGTTACTGCTGCTGACCCAGTTGGTGCTAGAAAAAAAAAAAATAAAAGTGAAATTCGGCACTGGGATGTCAAGCAAAACTAAGCATGAGACATGCGAGAGGATTTGTTTGCAGATGAATGCAGCATTCCCGCTTGTTCACGCGACCCGGACGACTGCGAGAGGCACTGGTATGCTCTACAATCCTTTGTGAATAGGTCTTAGTGAGATAGGAGTCCTCTCAACTTCTTTTAAGCAGTCCCAGACTTAGGTACTACTTTTCAGGGCTAAAATGCTTTGTGAATTACTCTTAGTGAAAAAAATTAGGAGTCCTAAAGTTAGGAGTGACATGCCCATTATTTCTAGGAGTTGCTCCTAAATTCGCCAGTTAGGAGCTACTTTAGCCTTAAAATTCTTTGTGAATACAGCCCCTGAGCCCCACATTGTCATGTTTGAGCTCTAAGGCCCGCTTTACACGATGGAAAAACGCAGATATTTCTCTGCGTTTTGCCTCTCCATTTCACGAAACGCCGTTTTTATCACTGAAAATGAATATTTCTAAAAACTCGGGCAAAGTGGAGATTTTTGAAAACGCCGGATATTTGTTGTCGTGTAAACTGGGAGAAACGGCGTTTTAGGTTCTCTCTTGTCGATTCCAGGATTCTGATTGGCTTGCATGGCTTTATCTTTAACCCCTACACTGCCGCCTTAGGTTTAGCATAGTTATGATGGCGCTCTGACGGCGTATTATGCGGGGGTGTAAACGATGTTATTTTTGAAAACGGAGAGGGGAAAATATTCGTTTTGCTAAATACCCGGCTTTGTGTAAACGTGGCCTAAGACTATGCGCCATATTACTAGAGAGATGAGCCGCACCATCCCAGGCCAGGTTCGCCCAAAAACTTTTCCAATTGTCTATGGATTGTATGTTATTTTGTGGGACAACCAGCCATTGAATGAGGAATAGTCTACTGACTATATACTAAACTAAGGGGGCCAGAGCAAATTACAGTGCCTGACATTGTACTTGCGAGTTCACAACATCTTTAACATTAATTTTAGTGATCTCCAACTGGCGAAGTTGAACATCATTATTGCCAACGTGATTAATAATCTTATAGAATTTGCGATTCACATTTGCTAGCACTTTTAAATTTGCTTTGATGTCAGGCGCTTTGGCTCCCGGCAAACATGTGACTATGGTGGTTGGTGTCACTATTTTCAAATTTTGTGTAATAGAATCGCCAATAACTAGGACACATTCAACAGGATTCTCAGTGGGTGTTTCACTGAGAGGGGAGAACCCGTTCAATGTTGGGACGGAAGAGCAGTGTTTTGTCCCTCGACTAGAGCGGCGTCTTATCGTCACCCAATTTCCCTGCTGCACCGGCTCTACTTTAGCTGTAATCGTACCCATGTACAGTGTTCACTAAGCTAGGCGCATCCAAAGCAGTATCTAAAGCCCTTGTACTCTTACTACCCTTCAATTAAAGTTTGGATGCGTGTATCTAGTTCTGAAATCTTTTCCATCAGTCTGACTATCTCCTTGCATTTATCTCCTTGCATTTATATATGTATATCCTGTGCTGACAGAAAGGGCCATGGTATACATGCAACGCTTGACATTAACTTTTTTGCTCACTAGCCAATGTGGCTAGTGGTTTTCCAAAGTTACTAGCCACACAGCATTTTCACTAGCCACATTTTGTTGTCGTGAAATTACCTGATTAAAGTTGACTATGGTGTGCTACAATTTACTTGAACTAGATTTACAACCCCTTTAAATGTAAAACCACTGTACACACCCAAATCAAGACTACATAAATGTATAACAATACAGGTCATTATAATTAGCTCTGATTGTGAATAAAGCTCCTTTTTAAAATAAAACCATGTATTAAGATAAAGACACAAAAAAGTATCTTCTTATTTGCACAATAAAAGTGGTGCATGGATGTAGAAGATTAATGAAAAAGATTACAAAAAAAAACTAAACTGAAAAAAAAAAATTGCATTAGAAACACTCTTTTTAAATATCAGAATCAGACTCACAATAACTTTATTGAGCCCGATGGGGAATTATTTGTTACAAGTTGCAATGGAAAGTGAAAAATGGATGACATGGTTCAGACACCACATAGCTCCAACGACGTTCAGGCCGGTGACAACACTGGCTGTGTGGTGTTTATGTTGCGTGTCGGCTGCGTGGCGTTTCTGGGTCTTTGCACTATAAAGTCTGTTTAAAGTGCTATAAATGCAGTCCATTTACCAATAATTTCCTTTTTCTTTAACCAGCAGAGGTTGGAAAAAGTCTGAAAAAGAACATGAGTCAATGCCAGTCTGCTGTTAACAACTATCTTAAAATGCCAAAAGAAGTCAGAAGCAGCCAAATCATGAAACAAGACCACACTTATGGAAAGGGAGTAAGTGTGGTAAATCTTATAAAGAACAACCAGAGCAAACAAGTAGAAGATGGAAGCAATGAAAACCTACCCATATTTAAACTCAACCTGTCTGAAACATGGAAGAACAGTGATGGATTCTGTAGAAGAAGCACATTTGGGAAAAAAATAAATAAGAGAACAAGACCATTGTGATGATGGGTGCCACAGGAGCAGGAAAATCCACTCTAATTAACAGCATGATCAACTACATTCTGGGAGTGCAATGGGAAGATGACTTCCGGTTTGTACTAATAGATGAAGGGAAGCAGAAATCTCAGGCTGAAAGTCAGACTTCACAGATAACAGCATATCAAATCAATCACATGGATGGTTTCCGGGTTCCCTATTCTCTGACTATTGTGGACACACCAGGCTTCGGTGATATCCAGAGGAATTTCACATGACCAGAAAATCACAACACAGATTCAGGAGTTCTTCTCTAATCCAGGAGGGATCTGACCGCATCGATGCCGTGTGTTTTGTAGTACAGGCTTCACTTGCCCGTCTGACACACACACAGAAATACGTCTTTGACTCCATTCTTTCCATATTTGGGAAGGATATTGCTGAAAACATCCTTGTGCTGGTCACCTTTGCAGATGGGAAAAAACCTCCTGTTCTCGAGGCCATCAAAGTCTCTGAGGTTCCCTGTTCTACCAATGAGTCTGGAGAGCCACTTCACTTCAAGTTCAACAACTCTGCTCTGTTTGCCACCAATAATACATTTGCAGAGGATGAGGGGTCTGACTGTGAAAACTTTGATAAAATGTTCTGGAAGCTGGGATTTTCTAGCATGAACAAATTCTTCACATCCCTTATAATGATGGAAACCAAGAGCTTGTCTCTGACACGGGAGGTCCTGAAAGAGCGACAGCATCTAGAAGTGTTGTTGGAAGGTCTCCAGCCTCAAATAAACGCTGGTCTGACAAAACTGAATGAAATCAAGAAGACAAGAGCTGCTCTGGACCAGCACATGACTGAAATGGAGGCAAACAAGGATTTTGAATATGAATTAGAAGTAATTGTCCCAAAACAGATTGAAAACAAATCAAGGTACTTTTTGACCAACTGCCTAAAGTGTCACTTTACATGTCATGATGCATGCAAGTATGGAAATGACAGTGATAAAGAGAAGTGTACTTCAATGACAGATGGAAAGTGCCGGGTCTGTCCTGGAAAGTGTGCCTGGAACGTGCACTCTAATCAGAAATACAAATGGGATTATGTCAAAGAAAAGAGAAAGGAAACCTATGAGGATTTGAAAAAGCGATTTGAGGATGCACATGGACAGGTCATGTCAACAAAAAAAATCTTTAAAGAGCTTGAAAAGGAGCTTGAGGTTGTTCCAGGATATTGTGGCTGTACTACTTGAAAAATCTCAAGAGTCCTTGGAGCGTCTGCAGGAAATCGCCCTGAAGCCCAATCCTCTGTCCACTCCTGACTACATTGATCTGATGATCGAAGTCTGAGAAACAAGAAGCCAAGTCTGGATTTCAAGATCGCATTCAGTCTTTAATGGACATCAGGAACAATGCAGAGATCATCAGTAATGTTTCCACAGGAGGAGTGCTTTCAAATGTTGTGAAGAACGTACCAAACGCACAAGAAGAAAAAAGTATCATCCTACAATCCAAGGGTCCTGTTTAGTAAAGCAAAGAATTATGTTCAAGAAAAAGTCAGCTCTGCATTCAAGTAAAACTTTTATCTACAAATACTACAGCTATAAACAAAAACATTTGGTTACATGGTAATATGGTCTGCATGCATATTTATTATACTTAAAAACACTTTACCATAAAAATGTTCTTCAGCTTCATTCTTGTTTGGTGTATAATACATACCTGTATGATTTTGACAGTTTGTATGATTTCTGTATGATTTTGCCTAACAGCTTGTTGCATGAATGTTGTGTATCACAAATTAGCAGATTGTATAAGAATGCTGTTTTGGAATGATGTAAGTTTACTTTCATTGATGCTAATCATTCATTTTGCGTGAATAAAAAAAAGCAATCAGGTAAAGGTGACAAAGCGTTAAATGTAGAACCTTAATGTAGTTTTTAAATTATACGAAAGGAAATCTTAAAGAGAAAGGAAGCTTGTCAGGATTTACAAAAGCCATTTGAAAATGCACATGGACAGGCCTTGTCTAAAGAAGATATATTTGAAGAGCTTAATGGTACGTTCACACCGGACGCGATAGCGCGTCAGGCGCGAATGATTTCAATGTTAAGTCAATGCAAAGACGCGTTACGCGCGTGAAAAATTCCTGCGGCGCTGAAGAGCGCGATACACCTGCGTTCGCGCGAATGACGCGAATTGAGCGTCTGGCGTGAATTGAGCGTCTGGCGCGTTAAGCGCGAATGATTTAGTTAGTGCCATTTGTGCATTCACGCATTTGACGCGAATTCGCGTCTGCCGCCCGAGTTGAAAAATCTGAACTTTGGCGTGAATTCGCGCGCGTTAACCAATCAGGAGCCTAGCTGCTTGCTCACGTGGTGAAGTGTCTGGATGCTTCAATAAATTATTTTGTATATGACTAAATACATGGTGGGATTATGCACAACAAAGCAAATATTTTATCACTTAAAACATTATTTCTATATACGAGACATGTTCATTTTGTATTGAATGTTATTCATTCCATATCTAGATTATATGAAATATTATTATGATGTAACAATCAACATAATATGTGTATAAGTTCGTGTCTGGACATGAGAGAGAAAAAAAATCACAGGACAGGTTAATAACTCTTGAAAGCTGGCTCTATTTATCATCAAAACAAAGATAAATGACAGCTAGATTAGGTGGATTAGGGCGAGGGTGATCCTCCTGCGATGCGGGACAACGTCAAACTGGGCACGGGACAGGCGGAAGTACCGCTGACAGCGGCCGTCATCCAGGCGCATCTCCTGGAGCGAGCAAATTGTGAAATCAGCCAAAAGGTTCGCCTACGAAGGGTCCGGTGGACACAAATACGACGACGAATGATCCACACGCCGCTGTTCTAGCTCTCCAGAGCAAATACAGTGCGGTGAATCTCTCAATTAATGCTAGATCAACATAAACAAAGATGGCCGTCAAAGGGTTTCGGTTTTGATGCGCGTAAATTTCACTTCAAACTATATTATTTTACCCTCGTCAGTTTCGCTCTTGACGCGCGAATGAACACAAAGTGGTCAAGCGTCAAACTTAGGCGCGCGGCAGACGCGAATTTGACGCGCGCAATTCACGTGCCCGGTGTGAACGTAGCATAAAAATGGGCTTGAGCTTGTCAAGAGATATTGTGGCCAGACTAATAAAAACTCTCAAAAGTCCTTGTAGCTCTCAGGAAATCGCCCTCAAAGCCCAATCCTCTGTCGACTCCTGACTACATCTATCTGATGATTGAGTCTGAGAAACAAGAGGCCAAGTCTGGATTTCAAGATTGCATTCAGTCTTTAAAGGCATATGTAGAAAATTTAAGAATTTCTGTAAGAATTTTTGTAATACCACTTTTACATTGTCACGGCCTTGACTGTCTTTGGTCTTAGTCTCAGACCTCTCTGTCTTGTTTAGGTTCTCATGGCTCCAGACTGACATAGTGGTCAGGGGATTTAGCAATACAATACTACAAATATCCATGACGATATCCGCAATGGATTGAAGTGCGTGTCCGAGTGAAGACAAGAAAACACTGTATCCGTGCCACTCATCGCAGCGGCAACGAGCACTTTGATCACTTGATTAAACCCTCTGGGGACCTTTTTCACATTGCAGAAAAATAGATTAAACTACTCCATAATTTCTGGTCATACAGAGTTAAGAAATATGAGAAAATAAACTGTTAAATGTCTACTTGTTCACGTACCTACAATCAAAATAAAATATCTGTGCTTTTGCAAAATAAAGAAAATAAACAGGGTGTGGGTTCTGCCTCTCTGTCTCTGTGAACTTTTTCTAGAGCACGCCTCTATACTTAAACAAAACTCAGCGAATAACTACTTTCACCCAGGCACGAGCAATATATGTTTATTATCATTTAAGTTTGTACTTGTAAATGATCTTATTTAAAACTAGAAATAAATATTCTCAATTTATGTCATCTATATAAAAAGAGAGAGGTATCAGCCGTACCAATTATCGTCCTTGCATCTCATTATTCTGGTAATGTGACACGCCCACAGAGAGCGCATGCTACTCAAATGCAAATATCTGAAGCAACACATTGAGAGTGTAAAAACCCACATATACTCTGTGTACACACTATATTCAGTCACATTAATGTACTGTCATCTTGCGCGGCAGTGAGGAATAATCCTGGGACATTTACCTACCTCAGAACAAGTGCTGGTTTATTTTCACTTCGAGGAGGAGCAACAGATCCAGCTGAGAAGTGTGTAAATGTTTTATTCTTGTGCTTTCTTCTAATTGTGATGTAGAATAACGTTAGTGTCTGTAAACGCAAAAATAGCATACTGTTTAACCCTCTGGGGTCTGAGGTGTTTTGGGGCCCTTGAGTTGTTTTGACATGCCCTGACATTTGTCCTTATTTCAGCTACTTAAAACATACCATTTGCCAACATATGAAATTGGCTGTATTCAGCACAATTCTGCTACAATAATAAGTGAGCAAACTGGATGTAAATGTTTGTATTTTTTATAGTAAAAAATAGGTGGTTAGTACATTTTGGAAAGAAATGTCACTGCAATAAGGCCATTTAACACATACTGAAAGGTTGTCCACAAGACTTTTTAGTTACTATTCCTGTAGGTTAGAGTTTTTACTGCAAAATGAAGTGAAAATCATTCTGACCACTCTTTCACATACAACAATATAACAAAATATATTTCTTATGTCAGTGTTTGTGTCAGCACTGCTGTATGCGTGGGAGTGTGAATGGCCATGAATATTAATGTTATTTACACCTGGGAAGACTAAAGACACTCCCCCAATGGCTAATGGCCCCGTCAAGGTGAGGCAGCCTGAACTAAGAATGATTTCACTGATGAATAAAAAGTAAAAGATAACAGCATTTATTCAAAATAGAAATCTTTCCTAAAAACGTAAAGACTTAGTGTCCTTCCTATCACTTAACACATCCTTTAAAAAAAAAAAAAACATAAAATAACTTGTTGTTTTTTTTTTTTTTTTTTTATTCAAAGAATCCTAAAAAAAATAAATAAATAAAATTAAGCAGCACAACTGTATGAGTCTGCAAAAACAAACAACTTGAAACCCCACCTGGCTGGCTTGGCTCGACATCAATGAGCTCAAAGAGGCAAAAGAGGAGCTTCAAAGAAATTAAAGAGAGCTGGAATAATTCTTTTGCGGTGAAGTTATTTTCTGACCGCCACAAACATTTGCCGGTGTCCACGTAACTTTGTGTGCTTTATTTATTAATGTATTTTGAATTGAGCCCTCATACTATGTGGATTTTTACAGGAAGCTGTATGGAGATTGCACAATGGGGAAAACAACATACACAAATATGACCCACAGACAAGGTATATTTTGTTACTGTATAACAAGATATACTTGATATATAATTTTGTTTCATAACAGTGCTTTCTACTAAATTATAATTTTAATCAACCTTCTTTAATTACTGCTCCACAGTCTATCCTCCCCCCACAACCTCAAGGTCACAAACTATCTTTTTAATGGCGTCCTCCATGGCTGTACCGGACGTTGATCCTGCTGTTGTTAAAGGTAAGTCACAAGAGAATGTTCCAAGGCTACAACTATTTAACTGTATAGATTAGTTATAAATAAACACATTCTCCGCTTCACTTATCTCCCTCTCTCTAGCATCCTGCAAGACGTATTTTGTAACTGTTAGAAGGAGTTACAGGATGGCCCAAGATGAGAACAAAGACAATAAGGAGGACAGCAGGATCATTGCGCGCATGAGACAAAGAAAAAGAAAGAGTAAGTATAAATAAATATAAATCTCAGTAAAAGACTCAGCCTGGGAACGGCTCCCATCCCAACCCATTTGATATTTTCCTATTTTGCAGCTGCTGAGCTGCAGGACTGGGGTTCTCCAGACAGAGGAAGAGGCAGCTATGTGGAAGACTGCAACAGTTGGCCACATGTCTGAAGAGGAGGATGCCATCTTGGATGGAAAGTTGGTGTGGGTTGTTCGGCCTCCAACCTGTAGTATAGTTTTGTCTGCGCTGTGTGGGGTGCTACAAAACGACTGTAAGCAGACCAGAAGTACTTGGGGAACTCATCATGCACTCATCATGAGCTGGAGCAGATTGAGTCACGGTGGAGATGCACAGAAGCTGGCCTGTGAATTACTTTAGTATTACGCATCTAAATATTATTCTATAGTATAATTTGAATAATCTGTTGTTTTTTATATATAGTATAATTTATATTATATAGTATTGTTTAGATTGTATTATATATAATTCTATAATAGTTTTCTATATATAATGCATTTATATATTCTATACAATTCAATATTGTTATCTATTTAAATATATTGTATTATTTATATATTGTAAAGTATTTGTATATTATATTGTTTTCTATATATTAATACTCAGCCCGTATATATTATATGGGAATACTATTAGTCATATAATATATAACCCCATATAATATATTTAAAAAACGTCATTGTATAATGACACTAGGCGTCATTTACAAATAATAAAAATAACAAACTTCAACTTTGTCTATCTGATTGTCTTGACATTATAACCATGAACATCAATGATAATAAATATCAATAATGATGAGGGCATAAACTGGACCAATAGTGTGGGGGTTTAGAGGAGGGACAGAGCAGCCAATCCTATGTAAGGCCCCGACCACACTACTGCGTTTTCTTTTAAAAACTGAGAGCCTTTTGTTACGTTTTGCACCTCCCGTCCAGACTAAAACGGGAAAACAAAGACCTAAAACGGAGAAAGTTTAGAAACGCTGCAGCTCAGTTTTTGCGTTTTGAATCTCCGGAGGGTGTTCTAGTGTAGACGCGGACAAAATGGAGGAGTTTACAAACGATGATGCATTGGCTCACGCTCGGCTCTATGATTGGGTGTCATCAGTCACTGACGTACCCTTCCCTGATTCGTCTACCACTGTTTACACGGCGCGCACATGCCCAGTGTTGCGTGAAATAGTCACGCTTTTCAGTCATTTTAATGTGGACAGAGATCAATTCTAATACGCAGTATAAAACGTTGGTGTGGACTAGAGATCATATTCGTTTTAATTCTCCCGTTTTAAACAAAAACGCAGTAGTGTGGACGGGGCCTAAGACTTCTGACCAATTGAAGGAATTGAAAATACTGTGGAAACAAAAAGACAAAGGTTAAGCTGAAACGTATAATTTCAAAGTGAACTATCCATTTCAAAAGAAGAGAATTTCAGCTTCATAAAAAGAATCTCTCATATCTCTGTGACAAGTATTGACTGAGTTACAGTACATTTTGTATCGCGAATTCACTGACAGAGAGAAGGCAAAAACGCACATCATGTTTATTTTTCTTTATTTGACCAAAAGCACAACACTTTGTTTTTATTGTGAGTATCCACAAAAATTGACACTTAATAGGATCTAATGATTTACAACACTTACATGTAAGATCAAAATCAAAAGAGTAATTTGATTATCTTTTGCACTGATAAGGAAAAAATCGAGCTCTGATTGCGACGGCTGACCCCAGAGGGTTAAATTTGAATCATGTTTCTGTGTGTGCGTGTGTGTGCGTGTGTGTGCGTGTGTGTGTGAATGTGTGAACGCACAGATGCGCACTTTTACAGACAAAAATAAAAGACAACATTTCGTTGACTAGTTTTGGATAGATTATAACGTTTTTACTCTAAAATAGACATCAAATAAGCTTTTGTTAGCAGCTTCTGCTCATATGTTAGATATATAGTATGTTTTGTCAATAAACTAATCAACTAAGATGTTATAGTGTTTGTTCCGATGCAAGCTATATCAAAATAATAATCCTTAACTTTGAAATGTATAAATATATAATGTTGTCTTCTCTGTATTCTTTGGGGTCCTTGCATTCTCACACCTGAATGAAAGGCTCATTATGTATGCAGGTCTGTGTCTACTCAGTTGTAAACCAACTAATTATTCAATAAGGGGGTTGGGTGGTTAACGCCCATTCACATATTACCTTGGCAAACAATTTTTTTTTCACAATTTTAAATCAATCTATTGTGTTGTGTGAATGATTAGGCAGGATGATTTTCAGATCATTTTGAAGCAACAACATCCATTAGTCACAGGTCTTGTGGCATATTTCGTATGTTTTCCGTATGGCCTTACTTCAGAAAACTTTCATTTTTAGTTTTTTCAATAACCATGCATAAACAATAGTCTCTCAAAATACAAACATGTACATACATGTTTCTCACATATTATGGTAGCCCTGTTTGTGCTATATATAGTTAATTTACACCTTTGCCATTAACATGTTTATAAACTGAAAAAAAGCACAAATTTCAGTGCATGTCAAAACATCTAAAGGGCCCCAAAAAACCCTTTGTCCCCAGAGGGTTAAGCTCTAAGCCCTGACGGGGCAAAGGAGACTCAGCGTCCTCCTCATTGTGAACCGAAAGGGCGGACAGGGAAATAACCTGGGCCCTGAACGGTGTGCTGAGAGGGATTTTGGCACATACCTGTGCCTTGGTTTGAGTATGAACTTTGAGTCATTAGGCACAAACTCCATACACGATGCGCTCACAGAGAGTGCTTGTAAGACCCCTATGCGCTTCACTGAAGCGAGAGTCATAAGAAGCACCTTTTTGAAAGACAGATGTTTCATGTCTAACCGATGTTTTGGCTCGAATGGGGCACCTTTCATGGCTTCCAAGACCATAGAAAGGTCCCACATCAGGACTGAAGGTGGTCTGGGGAAAGGGGTTTAGCCTCCGAGCTCCCAGAGGAATCGCACGGGCTAGGTCGCTTTTCCCTAGTGACTGGCCGTACATAGGTTTCGCGAACGTTGCTATGGCTGCCACGCATACTTTGAGCGTGGGGATGGGGCTTCTGCCCTTATCCAGCCGCTCTTATAGGAAGGAGAGTACTTCCGTAACCCCACAGTCTACGGATGAAAGCCCCCGAAGCTTGACACCAAAGTGGAGAATACGGACCATATGCCAGTTATTATAAATGCGTCTGAAAAAATAACGAGCTAAAGACAATCTCCAATTACGGATACACCTTTAGAGAGAACTGCACCTTTCATACGGATTACATAATCAGAAGATATTAGTTTACGATTCGAATTTGTTCTTTTTAAAGTGGACATTTAAAGCTTTAGTCTATAAAGGCTATTGTTTCAGTTCTCGCGTTCCAGTTTCATGATCATGAAAGCGCGCATGATTGTTTTATTATTTTACAAAAGCACAACGTTTTCTTGTTATTGTGACATTACGCAAATAAAAGCAGTTGCAGAATAATGTATTATTATTTTCTGTATAACCAGAAATGATAGAGTATTGTTGATAAGTTGATTCCACTGTTGATGGGAAAATGAAAGTGTTCACGGCGCGCCCACGCCTGTCTGCCATCCAGTGCGTGCTCCAAACTCCGCACACACTCTTGGATATTGGTCAAAATCGAGTGTTTATTTGTGATAATCTTAGCCCCTATTAATATCATTGTCCAACCTGTGAATGAGATGTGACAAATTGCTTTTGTTCTTTTTTAGATAATAGCTTTTTTGGATAATAGGCTACTGTCTGTACAATATTTTCATTGTAGCCTACTAGAAAACGCATTTTGGCACATAATTCTGTTCAACCGCCCGCCACCCGCCCGAATTTAATTTACATTTTTTTAGTCACGTCATCCGCCCGATCCGCGGTTTATCTGCGGTGTCCCGCGGCTGTAACCGCCAACCGCGCATCTCTAGTTTCGGGATCTGATGCCACCCTGGTGATTTAGGTATGCCACCACTGACATATTTTCCAACCGGACCAAGACCTCTTATCTGGGGACAGAAGCGCGGTAGCATGTTGTCGACTGCCATCATTTCCAGACAGTTTATGTGTCAGGAGCCTTTCCCGTTCTGACCACTGGCTGAAGAATGGTCTGCCCTGGAGCAGCGCTCCCATCCCAAGGTGGAGGCGTCCGTGGCCACCACCTTCACACTCGAGGAAGTCCCCAGGCTCCACATGCTTTATTTATTATTTTTCTTTGCTTTTAGATACTTCACAGGAGCAGACAGCATTAAGCATGCCAAGGACGCTCTGACCCGAGAGGTGGAGAAGATGGAGGTGTTATTGAGCAGGACCACACCTGAGGGAGCAGAGACAGTGCCAGAAAACCCCCATAAAGCCCCATGTATGGAAGCACAGCAAGACAGCAGAAACAGCAGCAGCAGAAAGAGCAGCTTGAAAGGCCTGTTTGAGGAAATCCTGCAGGAGCATGATGAGGAATGTGGGGCAAGTGGCACAAGCACACAAGTTCCAATACAGACATATTTGACCACCAAATTCGGTTTCCCACCCTGGCTGCCACTGTTGCAAAGTTTCTCTGTGCTCCTTGTACCAGTGTTGACAGTGAGAGACTGTTCAGTGCAGCGTCCAACATTGTTGATGCAAGAAGGAACAGGCTACAGGAGAGAGGGCAGAAATGCTCATCTTCCTGAAGAAGAATCTGCCTTTGCTCTTGAAATTATGAGCAAGACTAAATTGCTAAAATGCTACTTTGTTCACTGTGTAGCTGCTGCTCTTTTGATTTGTATTTGTTTTATGTTTACTTTATAGGTTGGTGTTGCACTATTGTTAAATACTGCACTATTTAAAGATTTAAATGCCTTTTTATTTTAGTACATAACTTTCATTTTTTAAAGGAATCATTAAAGTTGCTGTTGCACTACTGTTTTATACTGTTCTATTTAAAAATTTAAATGCCTTTTTTATTTTCCAATATTGTGGCTGCACTTTTATTTTTAAAATAATTATTCCTATATTTATTTAGTTAAATTGCTGTTGCACTACTGTTTTATACTGTTCTATTTTTCATCTGAAATGCCTTTATTTTACAGTATTGTGGCTGCACTTTGAAGGGGTGGTTCGGAATTTTGGACACCAGGCCTCATTTCCAAATGAGCCTTAGTGTTATTTATCAGTGGAGACAGTTTTCAAAAATGTTCATCCATTCGTTCCAGTTGTATATTTCGCCGGTGCTCAGGCTAGCGCAAGTCAAGTTCAGACTGGACTGTGTGTGCTAAAAAACTTTGGACTTTATGTCTCCATTTTAGTAGCAGTGTAACATCCGTTTCACACATACTCCGTGAGCAGTGCGTATGCGGTGCGTGTTGCGGTGCGTATTTGGTACAGGAGCAGCACACGCTAAAGTGCTTTCACATATGCTGCGTTTGCAGTGCGTAACTGATTAGCGGCTGTACCACAAACACATACTGACTATTTGTATTTCAAATTCAGAATTTATGCAGCAACTGTTTTTGTCAGCATTGTGATTCTCTTTGTACACTTTTACAAACTTGAATGGACGTATGCACGTTTAAACACAATATAAACAACGTCGGACTATAATTCCATGCATTACTTCTATATTTATTAGGTTGCTCAAGCAAGTGGTCAAACATTTAACCATGTACTTAAATTAAAATCGCTAACATTTTAAATTAAAACTTAAAATTGACAAAAAAACTTGTTTTTCAAAAGGAACATGTTTTTCTACCTTGAGACAAGTGTTGTTCATTATGTCCTTGTTGAGGTAAATTGTAGTTTTTCTTGCTTAAAACCCTGGCCTTAAAGTATTTAAAGGTCCCCTGACATGGGTTTTTTGTATTATTTTATAATGTTTCCTGGGTTGCCCTTATAATGTTAGTATGTTTTTTAGATCAAAAATAGTCATAATTTAGAAATAAAAGGCATTTTTCCTAGCCTGATTTTAGTCTCTGCTTAGAACGGTCTGTTTGAAGGGGCGTGTCTGTGTTCAATGTAACCGCCCACTGCTGTGATTGGCTGACATGCTTGCATATGAAATAGCTACAGATTACATGTGAAATTCTCTTGAATACGTTTTACTACAGCTATTATACGTTTACTATTACAGATATCGAGATTACTGATTCGTGAGACGTTTCTGAAGTATTTAGATTCTCATCACATACAATGTTGCTGTGATGAGATTGAGCAGCAGATGACAGTCTGTCGATCGCGAGAATGAAGATCTTATTGTATAACGCAGTTTCTGCACTCTCTGCTTTCACCAATGCAGACACGATGATGTACATACAGTAAGAGCTTCGTTGTGCAGTGTAAAGCAGTTTCTGTTCTCTCTAAAGCCCTCGTCCGCTCCATAGCCTAATGTGCGTTCTGCGCCTGCATTAAATGAGCCAACGGTCTATTTCTGCAGATATATTAGTCTATATTCATCATTCAAAAAGGAAAACCGACGCTGCCGGCTGCAGATACACATAACGTAAACAAAGCAGCGCGTGCTGACTGTCCGCTATAATGTGCTTTCTGCGCCTGCGTTTAATAAGCCAACTGTCTATTTCTGCAGATATATTAGTCTGTATTCGTCATTCAAAAAGGAAAACCGACGCTGCCGCTGCAGACACACATAACGTAAACAAAGCAGCGCGTGCTGACTGTCCGCTATAATGTGCTTTCTGCGCCTGCGTTTAATAAGCCAACTGTCTATTTCTGCAGATATATTAGTCTGTATTCGTCATTCAAAAAGGAAAACCGACGCTGCCGCTGCAGACACACATAACGTAAACAAAGCAGCGCGTGCTGACTGTCCGCTATAATGTGCTTTCTGCGCCTGCATTTAATAAGCCAACTGTCTATTTCTGCAGATATATTAGTCTGTATTCGTCATTCAAAAAGGAAAACCGACGCTGCCGGCTGCAGATACACATAACATAAACAAAGCAGCGCGTGCTTACCGTTAGAATATCAATCCTGCTAAACACTTTCCTTAAATAAGATTATTTTCATCCTATTCAAAGAAACGATGTGAAGTTGATAATAGTCTGGCTTGACTTACTGATGCATAAACAGTATCGAACGATTTTGAGAGAAAGATTAACTAACCTGTCTCCTGCCTGTTGGACCATACAAAACTTTGGGAGTTGAGTCGGCGCATTTCCAGAGAAAATAAAATTAACCCATTGTTTCTTCAGAGGCGCGGATGAAGGAACTAAAAAATACTTTTGTGTTCATTTGTACATCCGAACACTGAGCAACTGCCATGCTTCGCTCGTTTGCAAGCCATGAAATTTCTCTAGGAAAAACTCAAATCTTAAAGCTATTTCTCTAGGAAAAAATAAAACCGCTGCCTGCGCGTGTTCGTACGTCCTGTTCAGCTCGTTTTCTCATGGTCGGTCTCTGGGCGGGCAAAGCAGAGAAAGGGGAGTAACCTTTCCCCTATATGACGTTATATAGGGGGAGATTCTAGATCAGCGTGTCTGAGATGCAGACGGATGCAGAGAAGAGAAAAATAGCCAAAGCTCGGTTTACACCGATTGAAAATTCTAGACACGAGGGGACCAAATACAGTCTAGGGGAACTCATATTAATGTTAAAAAACCTCAGAAAATGAAAATTTCATGTCAGGGGACCTTTGAAGCATTTAATGTAGTAATCTCACCATAAGTGTATTTAATTAAATACATTTAGGGTGTACTCACACTAGCCAGTTTGAACCGTGCCTGAGTGCGTTTGACCACCAAAGCGCGGTTCGTTTGACTAGTGTAAGTGCTCCGAACCGTGCCCGGACACGGTTCGATTAGCCGGCCCTTGCCCGCGTGGAAGAGGTGGGCCAGAGCACGGTTCAGTTGGACTTGGGCACGGTTTGCATGCAGTGTGAGCGTGCTGGAGCACGGAACAGGACGCATGACGTCGATGGTTTCGCGACGCTCCAAAACCAACTTCAACTTTCAATTGTATTTAATGACATTTCAATATATTAATTCTTACCTTGTCGATGTACGTGTACGGGAACTGTAGTCCGTAATCAAAGCTGCAAAGTCCTTGCTGCACTTCAGCTGGTACCTTGCAAACCTCCTCATACAAGCAGCACGATTATGTGAAAATTTTCGCACCACTAAGGCGACACATCTTTTTAACAACAGGCTGTGAGAGGGCTGTGGACCACTGTGGACCAAACGACACAAAATTATCCACAAAGAAAACAGAGCGATGGACTCCATTGTGTTCAGAGAGCGCCGCTCTTCTTGTTTATCCCGAAACCGTCGCACCATAATGACATAAGCGTGCTCCTGCACGAATGCTGAAACCCTATGTGAGTGCAGGCCAGAGGGGAGTGGGGACAATCGATACTCGCGCCCGGTTCATGGCAACCGTGCCTAGTGTGAGTACACCCTTAATGTAGTAAATGTATACCATAAATGTATTTAATAAAATACTACTTTTCATCTGTTTACTTTAAGACCAGGGTTTTAAGCAAGGAAAATGTATTGAATTAAATGCATTTATGGTGAAACTACTACATTATCAGGTCAATCTGTGTTCATTTTGACCACGAACCGTGCGCTGTCACTTTCATTCAGCGTTTGCAGCACTGCAAAATTAGACTCGGTGCAATAGATACACACCGCAACTGGAACGGATCAACTGACTGCATCCGCGTGCAGTGTGAAAGCTCTAACCTGTTAAGATGGGTTTGGAAAAAAAATACGCACCGCATACGCACTGCAAACGGAGTATGTGTGAAACAGGCGTGACGTGTGGTGTGTCCAGCCAACATTTGATGTTTTTCTTTGTGCTATTTCCGTTAATGTTCTACATTGCAACAATGTTCTCAACACTGTTCCATTTGTAGAGTATTTTGAGATTCATTATCATTTTATTCATTGACCCAGTGTCCAAAAAGAATCTTTCATGGGTCTAATTAGTACTTGTCCCTACAAAATATTGCTTTGGTCAGAGCCTAAAGATAAAAATAAATTGGTATATTTGGGCTAAAAACAGAAATAAAACATGGCTCCAACATGGCTCCTATAACATGTGCTGATCGGCAAGAACAAACCGTAAGTGTTAGAGACTTGAAACTTGAAACTTGAGGGCTGGTAGTACTCACACCGCCTGCAACATCACCAAGGCCCGTCCGATCGGACCCGACGGGGCGCTACACCGGTCAAAAGTACGGAATGGCTCATATCGTTGGAATCCTTGGCTCAAGTTGGACAAAATGCATGCCTCGGATTTGATTGTCACCATTGAAAAATGGTCTTTTCCATCTATGATCTAAGTGTATTTGTTAATTTGGATCCCCATTAGCCACTACCTAGGCAGTGGCTACTCTTTCTGAGGTCCCAACAAGTAAAATATATAAAACTACATTTAATCAACAACAATAAAAAGTCAAGTCAATGAAACATACTAACCCAACAATTATTCCAAATATCAAAATCAATAATTTACTATATATTGTGCCATTAAATGTTCCTTTAAATATTATGTAACATCAATGGTAAATCATTCCATATCTTCATTCCTCTATACATTACAGTCCGTTGTTTTGCAGTAATTTTCGAAAAGGAAATAAAAAAATGTCCCTTTTATGCATAGCCCTACCTGGTGTTAAAATTATGACTAGTACTAAAATACAAAAGTTGAGACTACAGGACATTAGGAAATCTAGACACAGAAATATTTCTT
Source organism: Hybognathus amarus (assembly GCA_030378365.1). Classification (NCBI taxonomy): domain Eukaryota; kingdom Metazoa; phylum Chordata; class Actinopteri; order Cypriniformes; family Leuciscidae; genus Hybognathus; species Hybognathus amarus. The sequence goes on along the minus strand of JAQIUQ010001072.1, from coordinate 74,127 downwards.
ATAAAACAAAGCAGAGAAACAATCCTTCACCAGTGCATTCTTATTAGTCCTTCTATTACAGTTTTAAAGTGTGTCGTGTTCGCTCTGTAATTGTAATTTTTCAACTAGTTACATTTTTTGTCTTTACTTGATGCACTTGACCACACCACTGGGCAATAATCTAAGCAAGAACCATTGTTTGCACAATTTTAGAAATACAGTTCAAATTCAAAGTTTGTCACATACCAGAACGAGCAGTGAAATGTAGGTCTGATATTCCTATCGACCATGTAATAAAAACATACCCTGAATATTATTTAAAAAGATGAAACAATTTTAAAATAGTATTAAAACAAACTAGTAAAGTGCACAAGTGCAGTGCCATTTATTAAACATTTTGTCACCAGTGTCCTTAAAGTGCAATGTTTTTAATTGCCGAGTTGAGTAGTCTGACGGCCTGAGGAAAGAAGCTCCCCCTGAGCCTCTCCGTTCGAGCCATCAGACCATGGAGAACGTCTGCCTGATTGCAGCAATTTAAACAATGAATTTCCAGGGTCCTTGTGTATCTTAACAGCCCTGACTCAACACTGTAACGTCTGAGGTAAATATCCTGCATAGACGGAAGAGCATTCCTAGTTATACGCTCTGCTGTGCGCACCACTCTCTGTAATTATTTACAATCCTGTGCTGAGCAGTTTCCAAACCACGATGAGATGCAATGAGTCAATGTACTTTATATTGCCCCAGTATAGAAAGTTTTTAAAATTGCAGGTGAAACCCCAAATTTCCTCAGCAACCGTAAATGGTATAGCCTTTTCCTGCCTGTCTTTACTTGGGCTTGAATATGGTGAGTCCAGGTCAAATCCTCAGATATATGCACTCCAAGGTATTTGAAACTGCTCACTCTCTCTACTGGTGTCCCGCCAATGTTGAGGGGGGTATAGTGCCGCTGCTGCCTTTTCCTGAAATTAACAGCCATCTTTTTGGTTTTTCTAACGTTAAAGAGAGACAGTTTAACTGACACCATGTTGTTAATTTCTCCACATCATCCAAATATGCTGTCTCGTTGTTATCAGCAACGAAACCCATAACAACTGTATCATCTGAAAATTTAAAGATAGAAGTGGAACTATGAGAGGACACACAGTAATACGTATAGAGGGAGTAGAGCATGGGACTCAAGAACGCATCCTTGTGGTGCTCCCGTACTCAGGGTAATGCTGTTAGAAATTACCAGTGTTGTGGTAAAAAAGTTTACACATCTCTTAATAACTGACAAACCTCTTCCCATACCATATTTTCTATCTGTTTTGACCATTTCAGCCTACAGTCTAAAATAACTCCATGAAGTCTTATTTTCTCTATCTGTTCATTAGGCACACTCTTTACAGACAAATTAACTTTTGATGCAAACATCATGCTTTTGGTTTTTATCAAGTTTAGAACCAACTTATTATTCGGTACCTATTTTAAAGGAGAACTCCTGCAAAATGAACCTTTGGTCTAATAAAACATCGGTACCTAGTCAATCGTTCGAGATTTGTTTTCATGATAATCAAATGTAAAGAGTTTTATTTCTAAAAACTGTTTAGCGTATAATGCTAGTACCTGGGGGCATTTACTAAGTAAAAATAAATTGCTAGTTTATACCACTAACAAGGCTCAAAATAGCCCCACACTAACACAGTAACATAATTAGGGTCCATACATGCAAAACGAAGCATTGAGAACTTTGTAAGTGTACAGACAGTTTAATAAGAAGATACTTTATAAAGACAGTTCACTTTGTGTATACAGGCGGCGCCATCTTTGGAAAACAGTCAACGACAAGTGCAAACCACGAACTAGCATTTCGTACGCCCAGTACTAGCATTATATGCTAAACAGTTTTTAGAGATAAAACTCTTTACATTCGATTAACATGAAAACAAATCTCAGAGAACGGTTGACTAGGTACTGATGTTTATTAGACCAAAGGTTCATTTTGCACCGGAGTTCTCCTTTAAGACCTCATCCAAAGCAGTAGACCACTGCTTAATTAATGTTGCAGGTAAATATGTGAGGGATAATGTAGAGCGAGGCGGTTGTTATAGTGAATACAACCCTGACAGTCTGATTAGGACTTGAATCATCCTGAAGGGTTTGTATTCACTATAAGCAACTGCCTCTCTCTACATTATTCTGCTTATTACATGGCTACCTACCAAATAAATCAATAATTTGACTCAAAATATTGATTTAAAAAGGAGTTTATTGATTTTAAAACTATTGTATTGCTTCCACTAAAGAAAATGGTCCGTTCATCTCTCACGTTTAGAATCCATGGCAACAGCTCTGTTTTTCAAGGCAACGGTGTATATACTTAGCAGCGTCTGTTTTTAAGAAATAACAAACCGCATTCTACATTAGTATTCAACCAAGCCATGTAATAAAATTATTTATCATCTGCATCCATGACTGTCCATGCACACTTTAAAACAAGAGGAAGATCATTGGTCTTGAACAACTTCCTTGAGGCACACCACATTACAACTCTTTCACGTCTGAATAACTTCCATTATAAATTACACATTGTTCCATTAGACAGTTAACTTTTACACCAATTCTACATGTTTGAGATGTAAATGTGTAACATTTAAGTTTATCCAACAATAATTTATGATCCAGTACATCAAAAGCTGAGCTAAAATCTACAATACTAAGTTATCATCATCAATCTGTGAGTGCTGAAAATTAGAGTAAATAATTATCTATTTTTTTTCAAAATTACATGTTCTCATTAATGTGTAATTACTTCCACCAACTAATCGAATATTCTTGTAAGCGTAGAATCTGCCATTTAGAATACATACGAGCAAGCCGCTCGAATGGTGGAAGCCATGTTGCGCATCCATCTTGAGAATACATTAGCCAAAGAGGGAATTCAAGTGAACCAAGCCGTGAACCAAGCCACCGTACAGTAAGTCGTAGAGACTTGAAACTAGTACTTATCACCGCCTGCAATGTCACCAAGGCCCGAGCCGATCGACCCGACGGGGGATTTGCTGTTTCTCTTTTCTTTGTTAGATTTCAAATGCCTTTTAGTTCCATTTAGTCTCTTTGAAAGACTATATGAAGGCGAAGTGGCAATTTTAATGTTTGATTATTCTATTTACTCTTTACTTTATATTTTACCTGTTTTAGACTTGGAAACTATGCAGAAAAAGGGTTGGAGTGATTTGTACCTCAAATTGGCACATGATTTGTCAGGCATGTCAGAACACCACCAGGTCCCAGAAAACACCTCAGACCCCAGAGGGTTAAAGATTCTGTCTATGACGACTTTGTTGCTGGTTGCATTGGCCTCCATCAAGAGGGTAGGGGACCTGCAGGCATTTTCAGTCTGAGAAATCGTGCCGAAGTTTGGGCTGGGCCATGCCTACGTGTTGCTGGGACCCAGGCCTGGCTATGTGCCCAAGGTTCCTACCACTTCCTTCTGGGACCAGGAGGTGAACCTGCAAGCACTTCCCCAGCTTTTTTTCTGATCGTTTTAATCAAAATATGCTTAGTGAGAGGACTGTGTGCATCCTTTCAAAACTAAGAATGTAGTATGTTCCGCCCAATTTTCTCCACCTTTATAAAAACACTCTCTCTCACACGCACAAACAGACACCATCTCATGACAATAAAGTGAGTTGAGTTAGACACGCATACCAAGACCAGGATGAAGGTTTTATTTGTCCACATCTTCCTTTTCTTACTGCTCCTGAACCAAAGAAACAGGAACATGGCTTTAGGTAAGAGAGACAACACTCAATTAAACGTATTACTGGTATTATTTATTTATTTTTTCCATTAACATAAATGTAGCAGTGAATATTCAATACTACATTTTGATTCAAGGCTTTACCTAAAGTTACATGAAACATGGATGATGTAACATTAAATTTAGCTGAAGCACTTTTTTATTGTTTAATGTTGATCTAGTTTGAGATCAGACAATAATTGTTTGACCCACTTTGTGTGTGTCAGGAGTGTGGTGCAGGCAGAAGAAGAAAATGTCAAGAGTTCCAATTTCAAAAAACTTTTACTTTCAATATTACATTGAATTTTCTCCTGATGTTATTTCTGTCTGTTCTGTTTGGTTGTTTTTCTGTTTTCCATTTGTTTTTTTACTCTGTTCAGCACTTTGGATAGCCCAGCTATGTGTAAATGTGCTATGTAAATAAAATGTACTTACTTACTAACATGCAATATAACTCATAGTATAACTCGACAGGATACAGATGGACAGATGGCCAGAAGGCAGGGATGGGTGACGCGAAACTGACGTTCCGAAGCTTTTCGAGATTCTGAAGCGCAGATGTTTCGAAACTGATCCGATGGTTAAATGAAGCTTCGGAGTGTTTCATAAGTGTTTTGACAGATGGCATGGTTCGCCAAATCAACGTTTGATTGACAGGGTCAGGAACAGACCAAACAAGTCAATACATCTTGACCTTGTATTTAGGATTACATTTAAATGTAATAAAAGTCTTTTGACAGCAGAGAAATTAATATTTTTGAATAAAAATATTTTAAAAGTGAGACATTGTGGCTTGATTTCTTTTATTAATATTCTTTTTCATGACCTAAATAACATTATGCACAGAGTACCTACAGGTTACAAGCTTCACATATTAGAAAAATACAATAATAAAAAACAACACATTTTTGAATGGCTCATTATCAAGGTTGTTTCAGATCAACATCTGCAAGTGTCAGCGTTGAGAAGGGTGTTGCAATTGTTTCGAAAGCCTCGACACGATATGGCACATTTGCTTCAACTGTTTCTATAGCTATGTCCCAATGTGAAGGCTGCATCCTCCGAAGGCCATATTTGAAGGACGCTTGGCCGTATTTGAAGGCCGGATTGCGTCACAGCGGCGTGACGAAGGACGTCCCAATCAGGGCCGGCCATTTCCATAGGCGAACTAGGCGGTTGCCTACAGCGCCAAATGTGATGGGGCGCCGCGGGCGGCACTCTAGTGTTGCCCGCCTTGACCTACTCTCACATTCTCTGCTACTTTCCATTAATCGAGAAATCACAAAGTTAGAATGAGAAGCGAAAAAAATGTTCATTCTTTTTCAAAACATGATCATCCTAAGGCACCCCTCAGCCACACGTGATGGGTAGGTTCATGGACACAGATTTAGATAGTTTCTAAAAAGTTTACGCAATAAAAAACATTATTCTGATATAAAATCAGTGGAAGTCTAAGCAATGTCCTCAGTAATACAGTGAGACAAACATGTGGTGTGTCTGTTTATATATGTCACCGGGGTGACAAAGCCAGGCAAAACCTTTTATCAGGGCCGGGTTTCCGAGGGGAGGGATTTCCGATGTGGGAACCCGGAAGACTTCAGTTCCGGAAAACTCAGAGCAAAGACGGAGGATTATTAGTTGATTCAAAACAGGTGCGAGAGAAGACAAACACGATCGAAGATTGGGACACATTGTCAGTTGGGAAGAATAAAAGGATATCTCATCTCCAACACAAGGGGAGGGCAGGAGAAAGGAAAGGCTGTGTGTGACATTCGGGTGGATTTGGAGATGTGGAGAGGAGAAACCGTGGTGGATAAGAGATAAGTGTTGCTGATGTTTGGACTGTGATACAAGAAATCTGTTTGGAGGACGTGATGAGACTTCATGAAGTATAAATCTGTCTTTTTGGAGGAAGTTTGAATGTCCCACGCTTTATTGGAAGAAGTCCAAGAGATTGTAGTGATGTGCAGTGGACCAGATCCCCTGTCTACGCCCTAGTTTGTGAGTGACGAGACTTTGCAGTGTTGTTCATGAATATAATCACGTGTGCAGATTTGTGTGAGTTACAGTTGAACACGAGTGGAAGTGTAATGCAGTGACATTGGGGAAGCTGTTCTGGCTGTGGAGACATCGTCCGCAGCTCATTGGATGAGAGGCCGATGGAGAAAGTCATCTAGTGGTGAAATTCTCCTTTTCTCCTCTTTAATCTCTTACGTGGGATTGTGAAGTATCAGTCTACCAAGGAATTGTCATCTTGTCTCTCTGTCTGCCTGAGCCCTGTGAAAAGAGCCAGCCGTACTGTAGAATCGTCATCTTACCTCTCTACCTGTCTGAGCCCTGAAGAGAGCCAGCTTTGCTGTGGATTCCATACTCCTCTCTGTCCATCCGAATCCTGTGAAGAGAAAAAAAACAGTTTGCTGTGAATCCTCACCTGTTCTCTGTCTGTCTGAGCCCTAGAAGAGAGCCAGCTGCATTTCTGATGCCGCATCCCTCTCTGTCCATCCAACTCCTGTGAAGAGAGAGAGAGAAACAGTTCCGCTGTGAATCCAAGAGAAATGGTTCCACTGTGAATTCTTACCTGTGCTCTGCCTGTCTGAGCCCTGAGAAGAGAGCCAGCTTTGCTGTGGATTCCGTATCCCTCTCCGTCCATCCGACTCCTGTGAAGAGAGAAACAGTTCCGCAGTGAATCCAAGAGAACAATTCCGCTGTGAATCCTTACCTGTTCTCTGCCTGTCTGAGCCCTGAGAAAAGAGCTAGCCCCGTTGCTAATTCCTTAGTCCTCTCCGGCCGGCTGAACCCTGTGAAGAGAGAAACCGTTCCGCTGTGAATCTGAGAGAAACAGTTCCGCTGGAAACCCTCACCTGCTCTCTGTCTGCTCTTCTAGTCCTGAGAAGAGCCAGCTATATTGCTGAAACCTCACCTTCCTTCAGCTTGCTGAAGTTGTTTTAACTTAATTTATTCAATAAAGATTCTGAGCTTTTTTTCTAAATTACTTTTGCCTTTGTGTCCTCTGTGGTGTTTGCTCCTTGCGGTGGTACGTGAGTTGGGGGTTGGGACAGGCTGGTCACCCGGCGTTCATCCTCCGACCCGTGACATATACATATACATATTATATGGATATACATACATCAAGGAACAAAAACATCAAAATTATATTTATTATTTTAAAAGTCTATTATTGTGATGTCATCTTGGATAGAACAAGGAGAAGGATTAGGGGGAAATACGAAATTGAACAAAACAATTAACAATGTAAAGGAAGAAATTTTGCCTAAGCTATTAAGTTGACTTAAAATCTGTCAAAAGATGTTTTCCATTAATATATGGTGTATATTTGGATCACGTACTGCTGTTATTGAAGTTGTCATGTCTTAATAATTTTAAGATCTCCACACTCATTGGGTATTGGGTCTTGTGTCTTTCAGCCCAGTGTTCAGGACCCCCAGTGCTCTGCTGTGCTGGACATAATAACTCATGCTACCGTGGGTGTTTCTGTGATGAGGTTTGCATCCTAATCAGCGACTGCTGTCCTGACTACCAGCCTACGTGCAATCAATGTAAGACTTAATAGTCTCAACACAAAACATCCATCCAAGAAGAATAAATAAATTGTTACAGTGTTAAAAATCACCTACTTTAATGCCACAGGATCTAATTTATCATCATCTTTCTCATTCTTACCATCATCAGCACATTCACAGCCTTCATCACCATCTTCAACAACATTAACATCATCAACGTGGACGACACCACACTCACCAACTTTGTCATCCTCATCATCTTCATTGCCAGATACTTCACCCTCATCATCTTCACTACCAAACAATTCATCCTCATCATCCTCACTACCAGTTACTTCATCCTCATCATCCTCATTGCCAGTTACTACACCTTCATCATCTTCATTGCCAGATACTTCACCCTCATCATCTTCACTACCAAACAATTCATCCTCATCATCCTCACTACCAGTTACTTCATCCTCATCATCCTCATTGCCAGTTACTACACCCTCATCATCTTCATTGCCAGATACTTCACCCTCATCATCTTCATTGCCAGATACTTCATCCTCATCATCTTCATTGCCAGATACTTCACCCTCATCATCTTCATTGCCAGATACTTCACCCTCATCATCTTCACTACCAAATAATTCATCCTCATCATCCTCACTACCAGTTACTTCATCCTCATTGCCAGATACTTCATCCTCATCATCCTCATTGCCAGATACTTCATCATCATCATCATCCTCACTACCAGATACTTCGTCATCCTCACTACCAGATACTTCATCATCATCATCTTTCACTACCAAATAATTCATCCTCATCATCCTCACTACCAGTTACTTCATCCTCATCATCCTCATTGCCAGATACTTCATCATCATCATCATCATCATCATCCTCACTACCAGATATTTCATCCTCATCATCCTCATTGCCAGATACTTCATCCTCATCATCTTCATTGTCAGATACTTCATCCTCATCATCTTCATTGCCAGATTCTTCACCCTCATCATCTTCATTGCCAGATACTTCACCCTCATCATCTTCACTACCAAATAATTCATCCTCATCATCCTCACTACCAGTTACTTCATCCTCATTGCCAGATACTTCATCCTCATCATCCTCATTGCCAGATACTTCATCATCATCATCATCATCCTCACTACCAGATACTTCGTCATCCTCACTACCAGATACTTCATCATCATCATCTTCACTACCAAATAATTCATCCTCATCATCCTCACTACCAGTTACTTCATCCTCATTATCCTCATTGCCAGATACTTCATCATCATCATCATCATCATCATCATCATCCTCACTACCAGATATTTCATCCTCATCATCTTCATTGCCAGATACTTCATCCTCATCATCTTCATTGTCAGATACTTCATCCTCATCATCTTCATTGCCAGATACTTCACCCTCATCTTCTTTATTGCCAGTTACTCTATGTTCACAAACCTCAGCACCATCATCATCTTCAGTATCAACAGCCTCACCATCAGGTGACTATTTTAACTATTTTAATAATACATTTAAATAGGATTATTATTTACTATTTAAATATGATTATATTGTGTTAACAACTCTGAAAGTTTATCAAAGCGGTTTCCCAGCATCAAAATGTCTGGTTGTTGCGTTTATGGTTGCACTATTCGATATTCAACCAAGGTTTTATAGGATTCCGACAGGATCACGGCCGTTTCAGAAGAACCAGCGGCGCCTGTGGCTGCAGGCGATTAAACGTGTTGATTGGAGCGAGGACATAATAAAAAAATGCTTGCATCTACATTCACAGTGCTTTTCAACTTCATTTGTAATTGTTATAAGTAGTTTAATTGCAATGTATGCAAGCAACATAGTTACTATTAAAGTACTATAGCATTACAAAATAAAACTTTAAACAAAAGTGCGTCAACACAGCAATCAATAACAACATAAAATGTAAGGACAAGGATAAATGTAGGTCTGGGTGAAGAATAAGAATAAATGTAGGAAAGAATGATGGAAAAGAATGAATGTAGGGAAAAAATGAAGGAAAACAAATGTAGGTGTGGGTAATATGGTTGATTATAAGCCTTATACATTGTTGTCTTGTGTCCTTGTCTTTGACTAGGAAGAATTTCTATTTCAACACACAAAAGTCTGAATCTATGTCATGGTATTTGGCGTTCTGCACATGACCACAGACAACGTATTCATAAGCATCCAGTGATTTATATGCTCGTAATTTCTCTCGGGTGTATCACGCTTGGTTTCTCAACTAAATACGCATATATATCTCGCCACTGTATATTTGGCCATCTGCTAACGTCTTCTATCCACTCCACTATAGTACACGGATCTGGTAGCCGATAACATTTGATAAAGTTAGCTTTTTGAAATAGCTTCTCTGTCTGTGTTGCTTAATCCGCTCACAGTCGATCATTGACACACTGCTGATTCTCGCCATACTTCCATTGCCAATATGTGCGTGCATACGTAGTCACGTCATCATTGTGTACGGTAAACAGTAAAAAGGTCTATGCAGTGTTTGCAGTAAGCAACTGATCCGCGGCTGTGCCACAAACACTTTTATTCACTATTTTTTATTAGCATCTTTTATATAAAAAATATTTACCAATTTTTGTCAGCATTGCAATTCTATTTGTGAAAACTAGAGTTATAAGCCTCTTATAAATTCTGTCATAGACATATTCCTGTTTAAACTCAAATTTAAACAACGTATTATATTTCAATACATTACTTCTATATAGATTTATATAATAAGTTGCTCAAGCAAGTGACAATAAAACATGTACTTGTGTTAATATCAGAAACATTTTAAATTAAAACGTATAATTGACAAAAACAGCCAACTCTTGTTCCTTTTCTTTGCATTTAAATCTTTATACAATGAACCTTGAAGGTCACAAAAAAAACGTTTCCTTGTTGAGGTAAGGTGTAGTTTTCCTTGCTTTACCCGTCTTAAAGTAAAAAGATGACTGAAAAATAGTAGTATAATTTAATTAAATGCATATATGATGAGATTACTACACTTTCATATTGTTTACAAATCTGTCTAAATCTGTGTTAGTCTTCTCCTTTGCAGAGATAATCCATCCCACCTCACAGGTGAGGCATATCAAGATGCTGATTAGACAGCATGATTATTGCACAGGTGTGCCTTAGGCTGGCACAGTTTACTTTTTTATAAAAGCATGAAACTTGGTTCTCTTGTACAGTTTGGAGCCCTGAACATTTTCAGAAATACAGCCATCGCAAAAAACACCTACGTGGCAGCCATTTGACTTTCCGCCATAAGTCAAGTCACATTTATTTATATAGCGCTTTTCACAATACAGATTGTATCAAAGCAGCTTCACAGTGATAACATGACAGTAGTACAACACAGATAAATAATATTGTTAAATGTTAAATAAACCCAACTAAGCAAGCCAAAAGCAAGGCAAAGCAAGGCGACAGTGGCAAGGAACCAAAACTCCATCAGATTGGATGGAGAAAAACCTTGGGAGAACCCAGGCTCAGTCGGGGCCAGTTCTCCTCTGGCTTGCTCATTCATATTGTTTTTATATAAATATTAAATATAAATATTGTTTATATATAATACGGAGCCATAACATATCGCCAGCGTTGAGTCGTCTCTTCACAGGCGTTGGGGCATCTGAGATCCCCGTGAGAGGCTGGATAAAAACTGGACCTGACGAACGCCATTTTCTCGGGACAAACGTAATAACAGCAGAAAGGCAGATGGAAAATAATTTAGCATAGCTGATGTTCAGAATGATTTCCACTATACAGAGTCGGTGTTAGAAAATCACAATCTCACAAACTCTCGACAACCAACCATACGTGCCGAACGTCTCGACCCATTTGTCTAAAAGGCTGTCGAGCCCACTGGTGGGGCTCAAGGTTCATTGTATAAAGATTTAAATGCAAAAGAAAATGAACAAGAGTTGGCTGTTTTTGTCAATTGTACGCAGTTTCAGCGGCAAACGGTTCTGTATGGCATAACAGAGGACTAAAAGGTAACCATTATGTGAATGCTTGACTGAAGAGATGCGTCTTTAGTCTAGATTTAAACTGTGTCAGCGAGTCAGAGCCTCGTACCGTCTCGGGAAGAGCTATTCCAGAGTTTTGGAGCTAAATGCGGAACGCCCTCCCTCCTTTAGTGGACTTAGATATCCTAGGAATGACCAGAAGCCTTGAATTTAGTGATCTTAAAGAACAGCGGTGGATTGTAGGGCGAAAGAAGGTCCGTTAGAGTACATAGGAGCTAAACCATTTAGGGCTTTATAGGTCTAAATAACTAAATGATGTATTTTACTAAATACATACATAACTAAATAATGTATTTTTGACACAGAAAAGATTATGTCTAACCCTATGTTTGGTTTGATGGTCAAGAATTACAATGCTACCATATAAAACATCATAAACTGTTAAATAGGTTAATAGTGAATGGTGAATTCAGGGACAAGAGATGGATATTACAGTATCTGAGACTAGGCTAGACTTTAAGGGGGCTTTTACACTGGGCTCGTTTGCTGTGGTGCGAGCCCGAGCGCGTTTGTTCCCGGCGCCCCCGCAGCGTTGGTCTGGTTTCACACTCAACTTGATTCTATCGAACCCTGGTGCATTTACGTGCATCTTATGTCATCGCAAACGTGCGCGGGCGCATGATAGAAAGCAGAACGTGTGTAAATATTGTGATTTTTTTATTAATTTGCTGCTATTATGAGCAGTTGAGTGAACAATACAGGTTTACTGTATGTGTGTCACATAAGGTGGACTTCTGCTGCTTGCAAACGGACTCTTTTGAGGAGACAGTGGATTTCCAAATGTGTTGCTCTGATTCCACGCGCAATGCACGAATACACTGCAGGCTCACTCTCACTTGTATCCGAGGTAAATCATCAACACTATCATCCCTTACAAGTGTTTTATTTAACTCAATACATCACAATAAGCTAAAACGCATGCGCAGGATACTTTACTTCCTGAACAAGTGTGCGCCCGAATCCGATGTTGCTTTCACATTCATGCGAACCGCGGCACGGTTCGGAAGCAACCGAACTCAGACCACCTCCTCCAGGTAGTCTCGGGTTCGGAACCCCAGTGCGCACCCGGGTCCCATGACAGCGTTCACATTAGCAATTTTTCATGCGAACCGTGCCCCGTTCCGAAATAAACTGCCAGTGTGAAAGCCCCCTAAGTTTATAGTATCATGTCTGTTGCATGCCTGTTGTGTAGAGTTTAAAAAGCTTGATCCTTTTGTTCATTAACATAGATAATACAGTGAAGACTAGAGTAGAATATTCAATATGATCTTAGCAACATAGCATAAAAAGTGTTACGGTTTTATGAATTCTCTGCCTTCTCGATGTCTCGTGATTGTGTGTGTGTGAGTTTGTAGCGTGTGTGTGGTTCTGAATACTGCTGGTCATCAGCGGCAGCTGATTTCACTTTTCATCTGCTATTTATCCCAGTGACTGGTATCTCTTGTTGTCAGATCATTTTGATATGTTCCTGGTGAGTTTCATGATCATCTTCATGGTCGTCATGGTCTTCATGGGCTTCTTCGTGTCCTGCTTTTGTTCTCTGTGTCTGCGCTGCCGGTTCTTCTCACGTCACTTCCCAGAGACAGGATATTCACCACTGATCATCATTTACCACCCGGTTGCCTGTCAAAGTCCCTGTGTCACTCACCCTGTCTGTTGTCTCTGTGTTTTGTGTTCTGACCAGCGCTACTGTTTATTATTAATAAACACCATTTACTGCACTTTGCTTCCAGTCATTTTCTAACAAAAAGAATGTGTCAAACACAATGATTTACTTTAAAAAATCTATTTCAGAAACATGTTTGTTTGATTGAAGAATAGGTTCAACAACAACGTTTACATGCAGCCAATTTTCAGGTTATAGTCGGGTTAAGGTCACTATTCGGGTTTCTGAAACATTAGGAATAACCTGTTTACATACGTGAGCTGAGAGAGTTTCTCCTGTATACATGAAATTGCAATATCCCGATGTAAACGGCGACACGTGGTTACCGTCTAAACACCCGGACAACCTTATTTCCACGACGCATGCACGAGAATTGTGATCTCCTTCAACTACTTCAGTTCAGTTCTCGCGCATGTGTCATGGAAATCTATTGAAGTCTCGTTTCAGGCCAACAAGGAAGAAAAGGAATAGTCGAATAAAGTTATTTTTGTTAGTTTTTTCGCACAAAAAGTATTCTTATCGCTTGATAAACTTATAGTCGAGCCACTGTTGTCACATGGAATAACATTTTCTTCATTGACTTTCTGGGCCGTCAAGTGTCATTCCCTTAGGCAGCCTGTGGTAGTGATACAGCTCTCAAATTTAATCAAAAATATCTTCATTTGTGTTCCGAAGACGAACAAAGGTCTTACGGGGTTGGTACAGCATGGGGGTGAGTAATTAATGACTTAATTTTCATGTTTGGGTGAATTAACCTTTAAGTAAAATATATTCAAAATATTTTTTGAAATATTTGATATATTTTGGATTTTATGAGTTTTTGGATTTTATCAGTATGACTCCTAGGTCACGTTGCCTGATTAGGGTATAAAAAAAGGACCATGTCAATAATCTGTTTACTGTTAATGGCCCACTTATAATGGCACTGCTAAATACCTGTAAGTATTGTAATATATATATTTTACTATCACTTTTCCCCTCTGTCATGTTACAGACATACAGTTCTACAGTGCTACTCATTGACAGCCCACAGAGTTCTGAAAAATGGTTTGGAATGGGAAGTCCTTCTGAACATGGATCCCCAGTTTTCTAAGTCACATGCGCCTCACTAGAGAGCAGTTTAACTGCTTTGTCGATCAGCTGAAAAGATCAGGGCTTTCTGATGATCAGCAGCCTGGAGGTCTAGCCCGACCTCCTGTAGTTCAGAAAGCCTTTGAGTTTTTGTAGTACACAATCAAAATTCATTCAGAGACATTTCAGACAAGTTCAATGTTTCCCGTGGAGCAGCTCCTAATATTGTCCTTGAGATTTTGGATATCCCCTGCTCGCTTGCTCACATGTGCATAACATGGCCCACCGATTGTGACAAAAGAGTCATTTCAGCTGTGTTTTATCGCTTATGTGGCATTAGGGGGATCATTGGGGCCATAGATGGGTGCCACATACACATTCAAAGGCCAGTTGTCAAACAAACAAATAATTTAGATAATACACTGAAATTTTTTTTCTAAATTAATTAGAAATTTATTTATTTTGTATACTGCCTCAATGTCCCCTCAATGTGAACTATATTTGTTTCACACAGTGGCCTCTCGTCTGCTACAATTCAGCAGAAAGTGAATAGCTGTAACTAAACGTAAGAAGAATAGAGATATAATATAAATAACAATACATTACCTCATCAGTGAACATGTTATCAACCATAATACTGTATGGCCTTTTTTCTGTCCGGATTAACCTGTACAAATTCTCTGAACACTCAGGTTCTATTGCCAGGTTGATCATAGCTGCCGTCTTAGTGGAAGATCAGGCATAATATTTTGAGTCAGGAAGCATTTTCCTAAATAACTTCCTAAATAAATTATTTCTATAAGCTGTAAGCCTATGCAATTATTTTTTAATACTATATGTAGATTACTTTTACTATTTATTTAAGCTGCTTATACTATTTATGTAAACTGCTTTTATTTATTGTCCATTCCAACTTTAAACAGGTCAAAGAAGTTTGTTGTTTTCATGTAGCCTTGGCAACTAGCCGGACTAAATAATATGCAGACATGAAATGAAACTTGCTGAACTCACCTCAACGTGGCTTTTGCAATCATTTAACCCACCATGGGCAATGCTGAAGTTCAGGGGAAAAGATGGAAAGCCCGCCCACACTGACAATTGATTGGTTTATTTGCCGAAACAGGCCAATCAGATTGCTCTCTGTCTTTCAAGCGCTTGATGAGGCACACACACACCCTCTCCGTCTCTCTCTCTCTCTCTCTGCCGTGTGCGCGCTACACGGTTTGGAACATCTCTGTCTCGCATGCATGCTCTTGCTTGCTCGCTGTAGATTCCGGGAGATTTTAACTCATTTGCGGGCATCAGGAAGCCGCTATCAATATGTGGGAGACTGCCGGAACTTCCGAGAAGATTTGGATGTCTGCCTTGTGGACAACTATTCAGTATGTTTTAAATGGCCTTATTGCGGTGACATTTTTCCCTAAACATACTAACCATGTATAATGTTTCTATAAAATGCAAACATGTACAGCCATTTTGCTCACATGTTATTGTAGCAGAGTTTGTGAATACAGCAAATGCATATGTTGGCAAATGGTATGTTTTAAGTAGCTGAAATAAGCACAAATGTCAGGGCATGTCAAAACATCTCAAGGACCCCAAAACACCTCGACCCCAGAGGGTTAATATACACATTTACCATGCTATACATAAATGGTTTGGGGACACGTTTATTGTCCGAAAACGTTTATTTTGTTGCTGTTGGCACAAAATGTGCAAGATCTGGTAACGTTAACTGTATGTGCTGTTGTTCTAGCATTTCTGTAAACACATGTTTGGTTATAGCCAGCTATATCTAAAGTTAAATTATATTATTAGGCTAAAGTTAGTTGGACATCTTATGGGACTAAGCTAATATTAATTCACGAGTTCACACTTACAAATGATCAGAGAGTGAAATGGTTATGCATATTTGGCGTGCTGTCCGGGGTCGTGCTGCTCTGAGCTTAAAAATTGGGCCCGAACCCAGTGTACTCCCCGTATCTCTGTTTAGGAAGATAATCAGGCAAGTGTGAGGCGATGCGGTGGTGGAGGGATGCTGAAAACTTTCGAGAGACTATGGGTGATTCGACTGCGTATATTTATCAGGCTTTACTCATGCTGATTGAATGGACCTGTTGGTTACTGATTGCTGACAGCTGGTTGGAATGAATGTTGATCATTAAAACAGTGTTCCTCTCGAACCTTGTGAATAAAACCTCAATTTGCCAATGCCAGGCTGTTGGTGAGCCGGTTTATGAGGGCAGTTTTAACAACAGTGCATAAAGTTAACGACCGTTTTAGCGTCGGTCGTGTCATTCCTCCCCAGATAGCATGTAACCATTGAAACAATGTTGAGTCAGCGTTGATGTCAACGCTGATTACATTGAAATGACATTACAGGGTGATGTTGCTTTAGCATCACTCTTGCACCCTCAGGTATAATTGAAATAATGTTCAGATTTCAACCACAAATCAATGGTGTTAATATTCCTTCAACATTACAAAGTGATGTTGTTTCAATGTCACTTTTGCACCCACATTTGTTGAAACATTATTAATATTGAAGACAAAAACATGCTCATAACTTTGAATCAATATTCAACCAACTATATTAATAATTTAAAAACACTGATTTTAATCACATTATTTTTTATTTTCCAGTCTTTGTCCTTTGAATTCATTCAACTCAAAGCACTCAATTCCATGTCAAGGGAAAAAACATCATACAGAACTCAAAAGTAAACCAATAAACAAATAAACCAATGAACAAAAAAACGAATTTAATTGCATCAGGGGGCACCGATGGAACAGTTGAACTTGTTTGAAGTGCAGTTCCACCCACACG
Source organism: Hybognathus amarus (assembly GCA_030378365.1). NCBI lineage: Eukaryota > Metazoa > Chordata > Actinopteri > Cypriniformes > Leuciscidae > Hybognathus > Hybognathus amarus. The sequence goes on along the minus strand of JAQIUQ010001072.1, from coordinate 57,209 downwards.
GTACGGTGGCATTTCTGGACTGCTTGAGTATATTCGTACTGGGAAACTTTCCACACCCATCTGCAAAGTCATAGCATCTAACAAAAGAAAAACAACAGTATATGAAATATATGCAATTGAGTACATTAATGGAGGAACTGGAACAGGGAAATATTGGATGACGTAAGGTAAATTTTTGGGAACACAAAAGGCAGAACGGCAATTAATATCATTGTTTAGCCTGGCTAACGCCAGACCCAATTCTCGGTTGAGACTTGGGTCTAGGAACCACATGTTCATTTTCACGTATTTGAGGCGTGGTTTCCGAATGCCTAGGACCGTTTTTTGGGTGCTAAGAATGTCTATCAAATTCGCCTGTACCTAGCTCATAGGCAATCGGTTAAATTCAAAAAAACAGTTTAAAAAAATTAAAAATGTAATTTAATGACTAAAGTTTCAACAACTTTAATCGGGTACATGTGCACAGCTGAAAGTTATGCTAAAGCGGTAGCTATATATTGATATTGAAAAGCAACACAACTTAATGGCACTGTGACAACCACAGTAGGTAGTCTACAGGCATAATGACAATATGATCATTTAATAAATACCACTTACCATTTATAAGTTAAATGGACTTCGTCGACGACGATGCCTAGCAGGTTGGTACTATACAACTCTGTGGCTAACATGTCTTGCCACTTTACACTCATCCAGGCCTCGAGACTGCCGAACAGAAGTTTGTATTGACAATTCTTTATCGCATTTTCTTTCTCGGGACACAGCTGAGCGGCAGATATTCCAAGGTTGACCGCCTCCTGGTCCTCCATTAGGGAGATTAATGGCGAGACAACAATAACGACTGGGGTCTCATGAAGTTTAACCCCTGGGGACCAAAAAGCGCCCTGCGTTTTGATCGTTTTTTTTTTCACATAGCTGCACCATAGACTTAAAATACTCCATCATTAATGAGCATTTTATATCTTTAATAGGGAAGTAATGCAGCAAAAATGAGGACTACATTAACACTTTAGATAGTTCTATTAACTAATATGGAAACCAGATGAACTAATTATCTAGTAATAGTGAATTTAGGGCTGAAATAGTTCTTTATTAGTTCATCAACAATCACAGATTGAAATTAGCCTCCTTAGACTATTAACAAACTATGAATAATTTGAAAGAAATACCAATTAATTATTATTCACAACATTAACGTGTCTGACATGAGCAATTATATTTTTTCACTCTGAAAATGGTTATAAAATGTATCTCAGCTCTATTTATGGAAATGTATGTACTAATGTTACATACCAAAACACAAAAACTATTCTTGTTTGTTTTCCTTTTTAAATGGTCGTACAGTCACATAGGTCAGATTTGATCAGAGAGGATTTAGCATTTTATTTTATGACACTAACCAATGTCAAATAGACAATGGCTCACATTTCAGACAAGTTAATGTTGTGATTAGTATTTAAATGGTAATTCTTTATAATTGGTCATAGTTAGATAATAGTTCTTTATGAGGCGCATTTGATTCCATAATAATTGATTGCATAATAAGAAACTGGCACAGTTCTAAATTAGCTATTACCTAATGATTAGTTCATCATATTTCCATTTAAGTTAAGAAAATGTGTCCTGCATTACATCTTGCACAGTTACCTATTAATGATGGACCATTATTCTAAAGTCTGACCAAAACATACTTGGTGCTTAGTTCGCCTTTGCCTAGAAACAACCCTGCTGACCAAGTACGTCATAAACCAGGCATTAACATTTTTTGCCATGCTCTAATTTTCCCTTTATTACCTTCCCTTGAAAAACCCTCCTCCCTTCCTAGATGTGCCAATCCCGAAGATGCCACAGTGGAAGTCCTTCAGAACGGTATTGATACAACAAGCCATTTCTCCTTCAGGATGTTCACCTTCTCAGGAATTTCTGACCACATCTTCCTGCACTGTGAGGTTCATCTTTGCCTTGTACAGAATGGCAGATGTGCTCTGGTAAGTTTGGTCTGGAAACTGTAAATTTCAACAGCACTACTGACAGTAGCCTTCAAGCTAATTGTAAACCTTTACTAAAAGAATACACATTCAACAGCCTTTGCATTGTAGAAAACATGTATTTGATGTTAAATTTATATTCTTGTCTGCCATCTTCAGTTATGCGACCATGGATACAGAAGTAGAAGACCCAGATCTTTGGACTTCCTCCACTCTACAGCGATTTCCATGAGTCTGAAAGCTCAGTAACCCTGATGAATGAAAGATTCTGCATTTATGATCAATATGTTCAGTACTTTGTTAAAAAAAAAGTTTTGCAAGCACTTTTAAATCTACATTTTAAAGAAGCAATCACTTTTGATAACCAACTGATAAATAAAATAAAAACCTTACCAACATCTTATCCTATGTAGCACTGCATGAAAGCCCAAAAAAAAGCGAAAATCAATTTTTTTTCAGTATTATTTCCTAAGTAATAAAAGCATATAGGCCCTATCCTGAAATCCATCTGATATTCTTTTTCCATCTTGTGTGTAAACAAAATGAACAAATAATTTTGCACCTGGCTTTATCATATGTTCTGATTTGAAAATATATATGTGCAAAAATTGAGCATATTTAATGACATAATGGCTACTTTGCATAATTAAACATGCAAATTTCAAAAAACGTATAATGCTTTGTTTTTATATACTTATGTAATTAATCAACTGAGGAAGTTTCATGGTGATATCTATTAGTTTAAAAGTTTACCCTATTCACCTGTAGTGTCTCACATTAATGTAGACATTACATTTTTTCTCAGAGATATATCTAATTATGCTTTCTTGTCTGTTCTACGGATTATTTCTATTTCTATCTCTATATAAACAAAGGCACTTTTAAGAGCCACTCTTTCTATCTCTCCTACTCTGTTTCTCTCTAGTCTCTCACTCTCTCTCTCTTCACCCATTGTATCTGTGCGTGCACCATGTTCGGAAAACCACCCAGGAGTCTTTGAAGATCCCAATGAGGCCAGGGTGAGAAATCTTGATAACTTTACACCCATATCTATGTCAAATAACTATTGGTATTACATATTGTTTGTTTGTTGTAGTTGCTGTTGAGGTATGATGTTCCAGACATTTAATGTATATTGGATGAGTGTAGTATTTTATATTTTGTAGTTTTTGATTTGTGTTTTTTATTGTTACTTACTAAAAAAGTGTCCATCAAACATAACCATAAGTTAGTCATCCAAGTCTGATATTCCAACGCGTTCTCATCCTTTAGCGTCATATAGAACGTTATATGACAAAACGGCGTTATACTACGCGCATGGTACCCTTTATCGTTTATATAACACGCGCTGTGATGGTTAGGTTTAGGTGTGGGGTAGGGTAGGGTAGTCTCATATTACGCCAAAGGATTTATGACGCCTTGAGTTCGCGTGTTATATAAACGATAAAGGGTACCATGTGCGTAGTATTGCGCCGTTTTGTCATAAAGCGCTTTATGTGACGCTAAAGGATGAGAACGGGCTCGATATTCAGATGTTTGGAGTAAATCCAGTGTCTTACTAAAACTGTATTGTAACTGAACCAGGACAAAGTCATGTTTGTGACTGACATTATGCCTTCTGTCTGGTTTACAGCATCAAAACATGTCAAAAGGTGGAGGGCTCCTTTTGACATGACAAAAGAAGACCTGCCCAGCGTGCAAAAATACACATTTTTAATGGCTTCAAGACGTACCATCTGTGCAAGGCCCCACAGCCTAAAAATGTGCGCCTAAACAAAAAGATTGATCAATTCTAGCAAAAAAAAAAAAAAAAAAAAGATATAGGTTGCCAAAAAAAAAAAAAGTGACCTCACATTTGTGGGACGATGCCATCGTTTTGGTAAGTAACCAATGTCACCATAGTCCAGTTATTTTGGGGTACTGGGAAGACTTTCTGGTTTTGACTGAGACAAGATAATGCATTAACATATTTAAGGAAGCTATTTTTTCTAAAGTTTTAGCATCTTAACTGTACCCTACTGCACTGCTCGAATTGAGGGGGGGCTGGGGGGATCCGGGACTCCCCGTAAGGTATTAGGGACAATTTGAATTCAACAAGTATTCAAATCTTTGACCAGCATTCGGGTATCCAATGGAAAAAACTGATCGTGGGCGGGCCAATAAAAACCCTTGTATTTGGACCGGAAAAAAGCCTGGTTTCTGGAGAGCTATTCGTCCTCGCATGTTCTTCAGTGTGTATTTTAGTGTTATCAAAGAACTTTGCCGTTATGGACATGGAGATTGGAGACGCTGAATTGATTGAGAATTCTGAAGAAATACCGGATGACGAGTGCCCATGGCCGCACCTGGAGGAGTTGTTCTTATACAGAGGAAGGAAAGGAGACAGCATGCGTTTTATAGAAACTTTGTTTGCCATCTGCAGTGATTTCGGCTTACAAGACTTCAGCCTCTAATCTCAAAAAATACATTATGGTAAATTTATGTGATAGTTGTTTTCGTTTTTAATGTTGGGTAGACCTCACAATAATTTGAATAAAAACATCACTTGAAACATGAGCTTCAGCGTTTCTCAGGTGACAAGCACATATACCGTAAAAAAGATTTAGCATTGTAAACTTGCGCTCAAAGTTAGATTGTATGTCATTGTCAACACATTGTTTTATTAATATTGAATCCGTGTTTTAAGCTTAGAATGAAGAGTTTAATAATGACTCTTTCATAAAAACAGTCTCTTGCCGGCTGCGACCCATTGGCATAACAGTGTAACTGATTGTCTGTCTTGATTGCGCATTTGTGTCAGTGCTAAATGCTGATAACTTTTGAAACTTTTGAAATATTAGTAGGGTACTTTTGGCAATCTTTATTGTAAAAAAAGAAGAAAAAATTTATTTTGCATTATAATTCATTAATAATAATAATAATAATCCTATTAGATTAGATTTTTATAACTTGGTTTCCATAAAAGTAAATGAATATCACAGGCTAAAAAGTAATTGGTACTTGAGTAGTTTTTGAGAGGGGTACTTTGTACTTTTAAGTACACTTAAGTACATTTTTAACACCAGTACTTTTGTTTATAATTGAGTATTATTTTAGCAACTACTTGTACTTGAGTACAAATTTTCAGTATTCTTTCCACCTCTGGTTGTGATTTATAAAAACAAACTTGACGGGAAAAATGTGTGCTCCTGGACACAAACTCTGACCCATGGGTACGAACACTTTGGAGACGGAGCAGTTTGGTGACACTGATGGTGAGCTGGAATTATTTCTTTTTGGTCATTTTGAGACAGAAAATCTAAAGAAAATTTGACATATAACAAAGATAATACAATTATAATTTCACTCACAAAGCCTGTCACTTGAAGCAAATATTTCACCAATGACTGTTTACTCAACTTGGGCCAATACAGAGCTCAGACAGGTAATCTTTCTCTCAAAATCGTTCGAATATTGTTTATGCATCAGTAAGTCAAGCCAGTGACTTTAAAATATCAACTTCACATCATTTCTTTTAGTAGGATGAAAATAATCCTATTTAAATTCTGAACACATTTTATACAGAAAGCGATCAAAGAACAAATTTTCCGCAGCGCGAGTTTATCTGGACAACTCGTTCTGAAATCAATGACGCACGTTACACTGCACAACGAAGCTCTTACTGTATGTACATGATCGTGTCTGCATTGGTGAAAGCATTAGAGAGAGTGCAGAAATTGCATTGCAATGATAAGATCTTCATTCTCGCGAATCAACAAACTGCCCTCTGCTGCTCAATGCTCATCACAGCAACATTTTATGTGATGGGAATAGATTCTAAATACTTTGTTAATCTTGATAGCTGTAATAGTACAAATATATAATAGCTGTAGTAAAAGTATTCGAGAAAGTTTCTCATGTACTATGTCGCTATTTCATATGCAAGCATGTCAGCCAATCACAGCAGTGGGTGGTTACAAAAACATATTGACATTATAAGGGCAACCCAGGAAACATAAAAAAATTAAAATAATAATAACCCTGTGTCAGGGGACCTATTTTGTGAAAAAGCTTAACAATACATTCAATCATTAAGTCTCCTCACATTCATTCTCTATAATTCTCGGTAACACTTTACAATAATAGTACATGAATAATCATGTACTAATACCTGAATTAATAATTACTTTACTATGACCTAATGATGAGTTAAGACATGTACTAATGAGGACTAACCTTAACTACGACATGAGTCATATGAATTCCTGCATGAATATACCATCTTAACTACACGTTAGTACATGCTTGTTAATTAATGTATAAATTAACACTATGGGGTAAACTAAATCAAACATGCTCTAGATTAAATATAAGATGTATTAAAAGGGCACACAATGTAAAATTGTTCATAAATTTGCCACCAGCAACTGTCACAACATCAGTGAAGGTCTTGCAATGTTTACATTTAACCTTTCTCATTAAACACACAAAAATTCATCAATAAAAAAACTGAGTAATCTCATTCCATTTTAAGTTATGCCACTTCTGCCATCAAGAGTGTAAAACCTACACTAATATATCCATTAAACAGATGCAATTTTCAAAATTAAAATCAGTGTTAGCACAGATGATGGTTATTTCTGTGGTTATTTTGCGGATTTGTTTACTGTCTTAAAATCATATTACAGTCGGATGTTAGTCTTGTTTTCTTTCCCCCTCAAAATGTGTCCACTTTCCTCCTACCGTACAGTTCCTTCTCCATCCAAATTCGAACACCTCTGCTCTTCCACTTCTTTACAATCCACCAAAAAATACCAAATTCTGATTTAGAAGAGCTGAATATGTATAGCACATGTGTAATTGATAATTTTTTTAAATATGTACTCTTGAAGGGCCAAGACAAGAAATGACATCGATACATTAACAAGTCATGAATTCATGTTACTTTATAAGTAATTAATGATGAGTTAGTAATGATGTGCCCCCTCAAGTAAAGTCATGACATAATGATGCATTAACAAGCCATTAGTTGATGTTATTGTATGGTTAGATAATAATGAATTAATGATGATGTGCCTCCTCAAGTAAAGTCATGACACAATGATGTACTTACAAATCATGAACTAATATATTAATAAACATATACGATAAGAGTGCCATCCTTATTCCTTTACACCCATGGTAAAAAAAAAATACAAAATGATGTATTGTTCTTTTAATTTTATTTATGCAATTAAACATAAATGGACTTAAAAATGTCCAAACATAGATGTAAAGACACACATAAGACATGATTACATGTAAAATAGGGAATAAGCTATAAGCTAATGCTAATTGAAGCATATTTAAACAAAAATTACAGTTAATTAACCATAACCACCTAAAACCTCCTAAATACAACATACATGCAAACATGTCTAATTCTGTTTATGAAAGAAGTCATCATTTATGAGATTAAAATGCCAGCATTACCATAAGAACACAACCACACAACCAACGTGTCGAATGAGCACAGAGTGTACCACTAATGAGTGTCCCACCAGAAACAAACCCTACATACTGTAGTTCCAGGAAGAAAGATTAGACAGAATAATCGACAAATTAATTAATTAATTCAATTATTTGTCACAATGCTTGCTGCAGATTATGATATTACAGTTTAAATTATGGCAGTATGAAATCATATGTTTAATTCAAATTTAGATGACTTTTTATTTATTCATACAGATAGAGACTGTTTAAGTTTACCCCTAAACGTTAATTAATGCATTAACTATCAAACATGTACTAACATGTTTAAGGCTGCTGTTATTCATGCATGAATCAGTATGACTCCTGTTGTAATTAAGGGTTGCTCTTCATTTGTTCATTATTAGTTCATATATTCACTAATCATGAGTTAATGTTGAAGTAACTATTAATTCAGGTATTAGTACATGATTATTCATGTACTATTATTGTAAAGTGTTACCTAATTCTCTCTGTCACATTCCTCATTGATATTCCCAGGGGAGGGTCTTTGTCTCTTCAGGTTCATGATGTTTCATGCCCTCCTTGCATATCAGCCATTCTGACAATTAAGTGTCTTAAAAAAGTTAAATGAATATTGTTTTGTATGAAGTTGTGATCATAATGATTTTCACATTGTTTTGAAGAAAAACAATATGCAATAAGATCCCGTTTTTAAAAGTTTTGCCCATCATCCCTGTACCTGTTTGGAATATATTAGTAAATGTTTGAATTGGAGCCTTTTGACTCTGCCTCTTCTTTAGCCCGCACCACACCTGTGACAGTAATAATTAACAAAGGTAAAAATATAACATTGGTCGCACTCTGACAGAACCTATGAGAAAGTAATTATTAACATAGATAAAAAAAAATCAGCTCAGCTTTATGGTACTGTAAAACAAGCCAATATCAACATTATCATTACAGCATAAATTCACTTTCCCAAAATCTATGGCATTCTTTTACATAAAAAGTTGTAAATCAGGTTAATAATTACATTTAACCAATTTTTACATGTATTTCAATTTAAGCTGACGAGTTATGTGCATTTATTCAGGTTTACATCTCTTGACACAGGATGTTTTTGCACGTGGAGGAAAAATAACATTTAAATTCATTTTTTTTCCCTGATTAGGTCATTTATACATGTTTGTTTATAAGTCTATTTTGTTCATAAGTTTGGCCTTGGGGCACCCTGAAGCCATTGCTCCTCAATTCAATTACTTTTTCCACCTTAAATAAATTGTACTTTTGTGGAACTTAGAGTTGTGTCTTTGGTGATCTGTCGGCTGTGGCAGGTTTCCTTTTTACCAACAACAAAAGTTTACGTCAAGCCTGTCCTTATCACATGGGTCGTAACATATACACTCTTTTAGAAATAATATAGCCACTTATATATGTAAACATCACTTACTAATTTTGTCTGTGTAAATCTATGTGCAATGTTTCTTCTTTTTATGTCATAATAAAGCTGCTTAACCTGGTAACTGTAATACATGGACACAGATACAGAAATATATCAGGAGTCGGGATAATCACCTGCACGTGACAATAGCTAATGTATTCAATTTAAACAAAGTCACTCAAACTTGCATATGGATGTAAATTTTGAGGTAATCATTCCTCAGTCACATCGCCTGTTTTATTAAAGGGTTAGTTCGCCCATTTAAGACATGAAGTTGTATGCAATCCTTACCAGCACTATAGTGTATACACACTGACCCACTCTGTTGTCAGCCCCCTGGTCAGAGTTCTGACCGCTGGAAGTTTTTGAATTGAAGTAATCCCGGCTACTTTCCGGGGCCACAAAACTGCGTTTTTACGTGAAAAAATGATTTGCGTTTCAAAGCTTGATTAATTTAACACACAAAAAACACGCCGCAGTTTTAATGCGGCACTATTTTCCTTCCGTTTCTATCAATCCGCGCTGCCGCAAACGTCAACAGTGAGCACGTGACGATTAGCTGTTGATAGCGCGACTAGCTGACAACACGTCTGACTACGAAACTTCAGATGATGAAACTCATTTTAGCACAATATCAGACGGATCAGATGATGAAAGTAATTTTAACTCAACGACAAAGGGATACCTTTATGAACCGGAGTATACCGATGCCGAACTTCAGCAGATGGAGAAAGAACGGGAAGAGAGCGAGAGGACAGAAATGAAGTTGTCCAAGTTGATGCTGGACCCACAGCTGTAGCAAGAGCCTGGATAAACGACAAATGGTGGTGCACTTGTTCCAATTGTCAAGTTATGCCAACAGAGGTTGAAAGCTATTGCTGCCACGAATGGGAACTCATCATGCCACAGATGCAAAACCTATCGATTGACGAGGAGTCTGCATTACATCCAATGACGTTTTACCTGCAATGCTAAATGCAGGTGTCCTAGATCGAGACGTTCTTCTACATACCTAAAATAAATTGGAAAAAGCGACCCAAACCAGCTGGACTTGACGGTCAGAGGACGGCAGAGTAAGTGTGATCGCTCATGTTGCTTTGCAGTTATTTATTTATTAATTTAATGTTGTCTTGACTAGTTGGCTATATAATAGTCTATCTGACTGCATTATTATTATTATACTGAGTGGACAATAATACAATTACATCAGCTTGTTTACCGTACAGTTTAGACATGGGATCATAAAGTTAGTAAATAGAGCTTACCCACGGTACTGGTACAGCAAAACTCTTTAAAATCATTTTTTTTCCTTTTCCTCCTTAGTTGGGGATGTAATCGTCTTCGCTGAAGTGAGCACTACACACACGAAAATCCTTTATTCGAGATAATTTAGCTCCCGCAGATTCAGCCGATGGCAACCAGCCAAAGCGGTCTATAGTCATATTAGAAACAGGAAAACGAATCTGAACGGTGATCCCGGTACATCCTTGTTGTCACAGCCTGGGAATTTACAAGTTCGCACCATTGTTAATTTAATACTTTTTACCTTGTTGTCGAATTCAATTGTGTAAACACTATGGAACAGCTAATCGTCACGTGCGCACTGTTGACATTGACAGCAGCACGGATTGATAGAAACGGAAGGAAAATAGTGCCGCATTTAAACTGAGGTATAAATTTTGACCGGTGTGTTTTTTGTGTGTTAAATTAATCAAGCTTTGAAACGCAAATCATTTTTTCACGTAAAAACGCACAGTTTTGTGGCCCCGGAAAGTAGCCGGGATTACTTCATTCAAAAACTTCCAGCGGTCAGAACTCTGACCAGGGGGCTGACAACAGAGTGGGTCAGTGTGTATACACTATAGTGCTGGTAAGGATTGCATACAACTTAATGTCTTAAATGGCGAACTAACCCTTTAAGCCTATCTAATAAATACGATTGTATTACCTCCATCTGATATAGCATTCATTTTATGTCCATAATATTGTATCCAATAAAAATCAGTTTGAAGCTGAGGAAAGCGATATGTTCGTCTGTGTTCTTCCCATGACAACACTAAAAACAACTTCCTTGACTCACTTATAAAGACAGTCTTTGCCGCCACCTAACTTTCACTGAAGTCCATATCACAATCCTTTCTCAATACCAAATACGGCTAAAGCTGCTTTGAAACAATCTGTATTGTAAAAAGCGCTATATAAATGAAAGGAGACTTGACTAGACTTCTCCCCTTAACCAAAATCAATTTGTTCTGGAACAAGTAATAAATTAATAAGAAAAAGATCACCCATTTGATATCTCCTAAAGGACTGGCTGAAGCTGTTCTCTGCAGGTACATGAGCGCTGAACGGCCACCAACGGCCTGGATCTTGTAACAGCTTGTAAAATAGCCACTAAGAGTACATATTAGTCCCATATTTGAGGTCTAAATAACTACATTCTTGCTTAAAAAAACTCTTACATTTTATTACACAACTACAGTAGTATTTATTAAAAATATGGTGGATTTGCTTGACCGTCATGACATTTGCCACAAGCGGAGTGATACAAACTTCAAAAATATGTATTTTTTAAAGGGAGAGAGATATTGTCATGAACACACACAGGGAACAGATATCCAAGAGCAGCAGTTTATTGGTAGGGTAATCAAAATCTCATAGTCAGCCAGGCAAAGGTCAAAATCCAATAAAGCAGTCCAAAACAAACTTCAAAACAGACCTCAGAGGATGGTGACATACAACAACGACTCCGTACACATACTAAAACTGAGAGGGAATATATACACATCTCAAACAGGGTTAACACAGAACAGCTGGGAACAATGAGTAACGGGGAACAGCTGAGTGCAATGAACTGATGAGGGATAGTGACAGACAGAATGCTGGGAAATGCAGTTAAATGTGAAGGACACTGTGAGAACGAGGACCTCTCAGTGATAAACAAGGGAAACACAACCAGACACTGTGACATAATCTGCCTCTGAAACAGACACTGGCTCTGCCTCCGGCTCTGGAACAGGCACTGTCTCTGGCTCAGGAACAGGCTCAGCCTCCAGCTCCGGCTCTGGAACAGCAGCCACTGACTCAGGAACTGTCGACACCGGTTCAGGAACAGCTATTAAAACAGAAGTGGTCACAAGGACAGACATAAACACAGACACAAATTCTGGATCTGGAACCAACATGGGTTCCAGCTCTGGCACAGGCATGGGCTCTACCTCTGGAACAGGCATAGGCTCTACCTCTGGAACACGCATGGGCTCTACCTCTGGAACAGGCATGGGCTCTGAACAGTCTCTGACTGGGCAGACGTGATGTGAACAGTCTCTCGCTGGGCAGACGGGACGTGAACAGTCTCTCGCTGGGCAGACGGGACGTGAACAGTCTCTCGCTGGACAGACGGGACGTGAACAGTCTCTCGCTGGGCGGACGGCACGTGAACAGTCTCTCGCTGGGCGAACGGGCCGTGGACATATCTCGCTGGGCAGCGGCCGTGGACAGTCTCTCTGCGCTGGGCAGGCGGGCCGTGGACAGTCTCTGGCTGGGCAGGCGGGATCGTGACAGCTCTCGCTGGACAGGCGGGACGTGAACAGTCTCTCGGCTGGGCAGACGGGCCGTGAACAGTCTCTCGCTGGACAGACAGTGATGTGAACAGTCTCCGCTGGACAGGCAGGACGTGGACAGTCTCTCGCTGGGCAGACGGGCGTGAACAGTCTCTCGGCTGGGCAGACGGGACGTGAACAGTCTCTCGCTGGACAGACGTGGACGTGAACAGTCTCTCGCTGGGCAGACGGGACGTGAACAGTCTCTCGCTGGGCAGACGGGACGTGAACAGTCTCTCGCTGGACAGACCGTGATGTGAACAGTCTCTCGCTGGACAGACGGGACGTGAACAGTCTCTCGCTGGGCAGACGGGACGTGAACAGTCTCTCGCTGGGCAGACGGGACGTGAACAGTCTCTCGCTGGGCAGACGGCGACGTGAACAGTCTCGCTGGGCAGACGGGACGTGAACAGTCTCCGCTGGGCAGACGGGACGTGAACAGTCTCTCGCTGGGCAGACGGGACGTGAACAGTCTCTCGCTGGGCAGACGGGACGTGAACAGTCTCTCGCTGGGCAGACGGGGCGTGAACAGCTCTCGCTGGGCAGCGACGGCAGCTGGGCAGCGGCGTGAACAGTCTCGCTGGGCAGATGTGACGTGAGCAGTCTCTCGCTGGGCAGACGGGACGTGAACAGTCTCTCGCTGGGCAGATGTGACAGTGAGCAGTCTCTCGCTGGGCAGACAGGACATGAGCAGTCTCTGACTGGCCAGACGGGACGTGTCTCCTTCTCCGAACCACCGGAACCGGGACAGGAACCACGGGACAGGAACCACCGGACAGGGACCACCGGGACAGGAATCCTCTCTCCGACGAGCCTCCTCCACTGTGGCCTCCACAGGTCCCACGAAACTTGACCAGCCGGGTCCTTTAGAAACTCCCTTCTCTCCCACTTCGGCGGCTGGGGAAGGGACATTGAAAAATATACCGCTGGATATCTATATGTGACGGAGTCGTTCTGTCACTAACACATACAGGGAATATATCCAAGAGCAGCAGTTTATTGGTATGGTAATCCAAATCTCATAGTCAGCCAGGCAAAGGTCAAAATCCAATAAAGCAGTCCAAAACAAGAAAAACAAAACACAAACAAACAAACAAACAAATAAACTTCAAAACAGACCTCAAGGATAGTGACATACAACAACGACCCCATACACATAACTAAACCTGACAGGGAATATACACATCTCAAACAGGGTTAACACAGAACAGCTGGGAACAATGATACGGAGAACAGCTGAGTGCAATGAACTGATGAGTGATAGTGACAGACAGAATGCTGGGAAATGCAGTTAAATGTGAAGGACACCGTGAGAACGAGGACCTCTAGTGATAAACAAGGGAAACACAACCAGACACTGTGACAGATACAGAGTAATTTTCTGTTGTGATCAACATAGTGCCGCAAATATAGTGAATCGAGATAAACATCTACTGAACCCGGAACATCCCTTTGATTATGATTAACAATTAACTTTAACTACTTTTTTGATCTGAAGCAATATAGATAAAGTACAAAAGACACTAAAGTAAATCAGGACACTATAAAAGTAACATGAGAGGTTGTGAGGATGAAGAGCTAGAGCTGGAAACAAACATCAGTGAAGAATCCTGTCCTGGGTTTTTTTTCAAATCTCACACAACAATATAATGATGTCTTTATAGGCTACACTAGAATAACAATGTTTCATAAATCTAGATATAGAATAAAGAGGGTTATCTAACGTTAGCCTATCCTATACATAGTTCCCACAGGCGAATTAATGTCACGTGACCTCCCCGGAGACGCCATATCTTTGAGGGCAAAACCGCTGTGTTTACCATAGGTTTTTACAAAGTTTTATCAGAGAGAATGTCGTTTTACAAACAAGTAAACAAGGGAAACAGGCAAAAAAGTACCCGGATGACCTACTAATTCTGCAGAGACTATCAAGTGCGCATATGATGGACACTTCTATCCCATGAGTAGGGAATGTATGAGATGTTGATGTTTAAAAGAAAAAAACTGCAGTTTTAAGTGCTTAAAAAGCATATAAAATACTGGCTCAGTGGATAAGACACATGCCTTTGGTATGAGAGACCCGGGTTTGAATCCACTGTGAGACACCAATGTGTCCCTGATCAAGACACTTAACCCCTAGTTGCTCCAGAGGTGTGCGACCTCTGACATATATAGCAATTGTAAGCAGTGTTGTGCCAGTTCATCCTTAAAAAGAACTAGCTCGAAGTTCAGTTCACACAGATGATAATGAACTAGTTCATGTTCAGTTTTTTTTTTTTTAAAGGAACTAGAGGGCCATGTGACTTCAGATCTGAGTGCAAAAATGGAGGCTCTAGACCCTTCCAGAGCTGAGATATTGAGATATTTATAATGGCATAAATGCTACGTGGGATCTCAATATCTCAGCTCTGGAAGGGTCTAGAGCCTCCATTTTTGCACTCAGGTCTAAGTCCTATGGCCCTCTATCAGAATCCAGAGTTTCAAGAAAATTGGAGAAACTTTTTTTTTGCACAAAAAAAAAAAAAAAAAAAACGACAGTGGTACCCCTTATGTTTTTTTTTTGTGGAAAAAAAAAGTTTCTCCAATCTTCTTGAAACTCTGGATTCTGAATAGAGGGCCATGTGACTTAGATCTGAGTGCAAAAATGGAGGCTCTAGACCCTTCCAGAGCTGAGATATTGAGAATATTTAAAATGGCATGAATGCTACGTGTCATCGCAATATCTCAGCTCTGGAAAGGTCTAGAGCCTCATTTCGCACTCAGGTGTAAGTCCTATGGCCCTCTCTTCAAAATCCAGAGTTTCAAGAAGATTGGAGAATTGTTTTTTTGCACAAAAAAAAAAACGACAGTGGTACCCCTTATGTTTTTTTTGTGCAAAAAAAAAAAAAGTTTCTCCAATCTTCTTGAAACTCTGGATTTAATAGAGGGCCATGTGACTTAGATCTGAGTGCAAAAATGGAGGCTCTAGACCCTTCCAGAGCTGAGATATTGAGATATTTATAATGGCATAAATGCTATGTGGGATCTCAATATCTCAGCTCTGAAGGTCTAAGCCTCATTTTTGCACTCAGGTCTAAGTCCCATGGCCCTCTATCAGAATCCAGAGTTTCAAGAAGATTGGAGAATTTTTTTTTGCACAAAAACAGAAGCAGACTGGAGGGCTTACATTTTTTTTCCATTTTCAAGAAAAAAGAAACAAGCTTCCATGGTAAAGTGGTGTGCAGAACATGAAATCCACAGGGGAGGAGTTGGATCTGAGATCCGAACTCCTCCCTGTGGATTTCTCCTCCACATGGGAGGGAGTCGGATCCAGGATCCAACTCCTCCCACTCCCACTCCTCCACATGGGAGGAGTCGGATCCAGATCCAACTCCTCCCACTCCTCCACATGGCCCCCTGGGGGACGTCAAAGATCGAAAAGTACTAATTGCGCATAACTCCTAGACCGTCTGAGCTAGAATCACGATTTTCGCATCACTGCGATCCCTGGCTCAAGCCGAACAAGATGTATATCTCCGATTTCCATTTCGGGGACCAGTGGCGCCCGCCCGAGGCCACACTGAAAGGGGAGCAAGGCGGGCGCCATGGGGACCATGGCGCCCGCCCGAGGCCACACTGAAAGGGGAGCAAGGGCGGGCGCCATGGGGAGCCATGGCGCCCGCCCGAGGCCACACTGAAAGGGGAGCAAGGGCGGGCGCCATGGGGACCATGGCGCCCGCCCGAGGCCACACTGAAAGGGGAGCAAGGGCGGGCGCCATGGGGACCATGGCGCCCGCCCGAGGCCACACTGAAAGGGGAGCAAGGGGCGGGCGCCATGGGGACCATGGCGCCCGCCCGAGGCCACACTGAAAGGGGAGCAAGGGCGGGCGCCATGGAGCCATGGCGCCCGCCCGAGGCCACACTGAAAGGGGAGCAAGGGCGGGGCGCCATGGGGACCATGGCGCCCGCCCGAGGCCACACTGAAAGGGGAGCGGGCGGGCGCCATGGGGACCATGGCGCCCGCCCGAGGCCACACTGAAAGGGGAGCAAGGGGGCGGGCGCCATGGGGACCATGGCGCCCGCCCGAGGCCACACTGAAAGGGGAGCAAGGGCGGGCGCCATGGGGACCATGGCGCCCGCCCGAGGCCACACTGAAAGGGGAGCAAGGGCGGGCGCCATGGGGACCATGGCGCCCGCCCGAGGCCACACTGAAAGGGGAGCAAGGGCGGGCGCCATGGGGACCATGGCGCCCGCCCGAGGCCACACTGAAAGGGGAGCAAGGGCGGGGCGCCATGGGGACCATGGCGCCCGCCCGAGGCCACACTGAAAGGGGAGCAAGGGCGGGCGCCATGGGGACCATGGCGCCCGCCCGAGGCCACACTGAAAGGGGAGCAGGGGCGGGCGCCATGGGGACCATGGCGCCCGCCCAGGCCACACTGAAAGGGGAGCAAGGGCGGGCGCCATGGGGACCATGGCGCCCGCCCGAGGCCACACTGAAAGGGGAGCGAGGGCGGGCGCCATGGGGACCGTGGCGCCCGCCCGAGGCCACACTGAAAGGGGAGCAAGGGCGGGCGCCATGGGGCCAGTGGCGCCCGCCCGAGGCCACACTGAAAGGGGGAAGGGGCGGGCGCCATGGGGACCCATCACGCCCGCCGAGGCCACAGCTGAAAGGAGAACAAGGGCGGGCGCAGTGGGGACCATCACGCCCGGCAGAGGCCACACTGAAAGGAGAAGGCGGCGGCGCCATGGGGCCATGGCGGCCCGCCCGCACCAGCTGAAAGGGAGCAAGGGGGGGCAGTGGGTCCCAATATCTGGATGGATGGATGGATGGATGGATGGATGGATGGATGGATGGATGGATGGATGGATGGATGGATGGATGGATGGATGGATGGATGGATGGATGGATGGATGGATGGATGGATGGATGGAATGGATGGATGGATGGATGGATGGATGGATGGATGGATGGATGGATGGATGGATGGATGGATGGATGGATGGATGGATGGATGGATGGATGGATGGATGGATGGATGGATGGATGGATGGATGGATGGATGGATGGATGGATGGATGGATGGATGGATGGATGGATGGATGGATGGATGGATGGATGGATGGATGGATGGATGGATGGATGGATGGATGGATGGATGGATGGATGGATGGATGGATGGATGGATGGATGGATGGATGGATGGATGGATGGATGGATGGATGGATGGATGGATGGATGGATGGATGGATGGATGGATGGATGGATGGATGGATGGATGGATGGATGGATGGATGGATGGATGGATGGATGGATGGATGGATGGATGGATGGATGGATGGATGGATGGATGGATGGATGGATGGATGGATGGATGGATGGATGGATGGATGGATGGATGGATGGATGGATGGATGGATGGATGGATGGATGGATGGATGGATGGATGGATGGATGGATGGATGGATGGATGGATGGATGGATGGATGGATGGATGGATGGATGGATGGATGGATATTTAATTTTTAATTTTTTTTTTTTTTTTTTTTTTTTACCTCCGGCCTCCAGTCCTCCGGCCTCCAGTCCTCCGGCCTCCAGTCCTCCGGCCTCCAGTCCTCCGGCACAAAATATCTTACTTCCGTCCGTCCGTCATGCCGTCCGTCCGTCACATTAAAAGATCATAAAAAGAAGACATCAGAACAAAATAAAGAACTGACCAACCACAAGACAAGAAAATAAAGCATCATTCACTTGCCACAGGACTCAACTTTCAGTCCCATAACTGCAACGCTGTAGGTCTGCGGTGTGTTTGGTCACATCAGACTTGGGCAAAACTAAACCAGAAACAAAGCGCTTTAGGTTAAGGCCTCAGATCTGTCATTGAACTGCACATACAGAACAACTTACCGTATTTTTTCACCTCAAAAACTTCTCGGGAGACTTCTCGGTCAGCAATAAAAGCCTTTAGGGTGTACATCCCCATCTGAGCCTCTGGGTTTAACTGAGAAAGCTCCAATATCAGCTCCGTTGAGGAAACATTTGTCCACTGACCAATCCGGTTATTATCTTTGTCCTATTAAAACAAATTAACAGTTCAGAGATAATCTGCAAAGAAAGAAAAGTGCAAAAAGCTGCATTGGCTCCATTCAAAGTATCACACCGAAGCAAACTCACCTGCACCACGAGCAGACTACTGCAAGACAGACAGGAATAATAAACATTTAAAAGCAGTCATTGAAGTTGAAATTTCTGCATCTTAAAAGAACCTGCATTTAATTTGCTTTTCATTTATGGTCAGAACACTCAAAATGGTGAAACATCTGGTCTTACCATTTGATCAAAAGGCACACATTTGGGATCCATGGAGACAACTCTGAAATTAACTGCAAAGACACCAACAAAATCCCATATATTGCATAATGCATTTGAAGATGATAGCTTCAACCAAGGGTCATTCACAGCTCACCTGTTTGTCCTGGATTGTAAATTAGTTTGTCTGTTCCCTTGAACAAAGAGGAAGATGGCCAGCAGACACTTTGGATTTCCACAGCCAACCCCTCCCGATCAGTGATCCTATAAAAAAAGAAACCACAAACTACTCACATACAAAAGATTGTACACTTGTAAAACAAAAGTACATATTCATAAACCAAAGCAACAAACACTTTTACTCAGAAACAAAATTAACTCAGTTTAGACAGAACTCAAAACAATAAAAATAAAGTTACGTCTACAAGAGCCATTAAATTGAGACCCACACAAAGTGTCAGTGCAGTCACATTAGCAGGTTTGCCCTCAAATAAATCACAGGAACCCTTGGACATTGCCACACCTGCCAAAGATTAAAACAAAACAAAAAACCGTTTACTTAGAATTAAAAACAAACTAAATTAACTTAAAATCATACTTACCACAGGTTTGCAGCTACACATCGTCACTGACTCGCCTTATGAGAATGGAGCCACTTACGAAACACACTGACAACATAAAACAATTCAGTCTCACGACGTTAACCAGAAAACTCTTTAAAATACCGAAACTTACCTGGCAGCTATCGCAAGGGCCAGTGCACACCAGAGAGAAAACCAGAGGCTGTATCAGACTCTCCTGCTAGCAACAAATATGCTAACGTAAACATCTTCAAGTCCGCGATTCAAACCCACACTTCTACACTTACCACCATACCTGGCGAACAAACCACTCACATTTGTATACGCCCCAAACAGGCCTCTGATAGGCTCACAGATGTAGGTGGGGGCAGAGCCATATATTGACAGAGTTCTAGACCGCCATTGTAACTCAGGAATGCGGAAGTAACGCGTGTCGTGGAGCCGCCCATTAGATATGTATTTTTTATGATTATGATATGTAGCCAGGTCTAGTAAATGTTTTTTGGAAGATAATAGGTTAATTGCAGCGATAGCTTACGTGACCAACACTTCACTACACGTTGTTAGCTAACTTATGGTAAAATATTATATTATTAAAAATGGTTTAGGGTTATGCATATGTGTTTGTTTAATGCATATAAGCATACATAAATTCACATGCATACATATATATATATATATATATATATATATATATATATATATATATATATATATATAATCCCAACAGTTATGGATCGTATTTAGGAAGTTAATTCACTCATTAACTCATCATCATCATTCATCTTTTATTTTATTTTTTATTGAATTTCAAGAATTACAGTTACAGTCAGGGGTACATTGAATAAACTAAATAAAAAGAAAAAAACATGAAAAGACAAACAAAGCAGTGACAAACTTAAGTTAAACAAAAATGTGAAAATGTTTACATATAGATACACATTTTGCAGCTTTCTTATTTTTCAAACCCAGTATTGTTTTTAGGTATTGTTGAATTTCTGCTTTTAAAATTAAAAACAA
The DNA here is from genome assembly GCA_030378365.1 of Hybognathus amarus. Classification (NCBI taxonomy): domain Eukaryota; kingdom Metazoa; phylum Chordata; class Actinopteri; order Cypriniformes; family Leuciscidae; genus Hybognathus; species Hybognathus amarus. Next base: position 36,840 of record JAQIUQ010001072.1, on the reverse strand, counting down.
AGGCTTGTTTCCTCCAAATTTACATTTATGAATACTAAATTTAGCTAACAGAAGAAGAAGATTAATTAAGTAGTATTCCTTACGATAATATTGGTCATAAAGGAAAAATCCAAATAACACATTTTTGAAGCAGAGATTTGAAAGCTGGGCATGATATGAGTCTTAATAAAGGACCAGAAATCAGACCAAAAACAAACTGAATGAGGACAACTCCAAAATAAATGATAAAATGTTTCATCATGTAGACCACAAAATGTACAAAATGTATCAATATCACAATTAAATCTGGTCACAATATAATGATTGCTTGGGTAATATTTATAAATTAGTTTAAGGGAAATATCATTGATTTTATTTGTGACTAAATATTTATGAGGAAGTTTCCAGATTTTATTCCATATCAGATTATCAGCATAACCATTCCAAAATGATATAACAGCAGGTCTGGAGACAACATCCCTTTGAAACTTCGCCACTGCTGCTGTACGGCTATAAACTCAATGTTGAGATCTTCAACGTCCACAAAATTATTTCTTACAAAGTCCACAACAGAACACTTATGTTTCCAAGACATTACCGGCTCACCGAGGGCGGGGTCTATGCCACAACCACACTGTCAATCAAATCCCTTGCTCAATTATACGTCACAAAGAGCTGAATCTAAGAACAGATCGTTCTGAGACAGTGCATGGGCCATTCCACCGAATGGGGGACATTTGCTTGTTGTAACTCTTCAAAAATAAACTTGATAAACTTGAATCTAATACACATATTTAACTATTCAAAACTTGTATTGGTCAATCTCAGGCAAATTTACTTATTTCTTTACAAGGTTTAAGCAGAATATGGACGCATGTTTTCTCAATCCTGTTACCAAAAACCACGTGTCATTTAAAAAGCAAGTTTAGAAGCATGTCAATTAATTCCTTTGTTTTCCCCACAAGCAAGAGTTTATTTTAAAGCAATTGTTGGTTATGCTCAAAAAAGATATTTTTGCCAATAAAATCACTATTAAAGCAAGGTGTATTTTGACATAAAAAAAACACAAAGAAATTTTTTCATTTTAAAGACGGCCGAAGCCTCAAGCTTATGATTTTTTAAAATTAATTTATTAAACAATTGTATAAATTATGGGCCAAACAAAAATGATAAAAAAATAGTTTTTTTTAATATCTAATTTTTTTAGATATTCAGAAAGACATAACAGGAGGAGACTTACACAAAGAAAAATATATTAAAATAGTCGACAGAGAGAAACATAGTTTCAGAATTTTCATTGTAATTTTGAATGATTTTAAACTCATTTGAAACTTAAAATGTCTATTACAATTGGCAATTCAATTATTTTCATTTTAAAATATAAATAACTTGTAAGCCTAAAAAGTATTTTTAAAGTATTTCTGTAAAAGGACAGAAAAATTAACATTTCCGTAGAATGGCCCATATGAAATAAAAATTATGTATCTGAATCAGAGAGATAAGACTTAAAGTCCCTATAAAGGCAATTCTACAAAAAAGTTCTAAACACATTATAAATATTACATATGTATTGCTAAAACATATTACAAAGCCTGAGAACTGTGAAGTACTGAAATGTGCAATTAGACCGTTAAACAGGGCTCTGGTATCAGCTAATATCACCGTCGACAGCTTTCACGCGAGTGGGCGTGGCTTCCACGCAGCCAGCGGACACGCCCACAGCGTTTGAGAACAGAGGTAACTGCTCATTTTTTCAAGATTTTGATAGCTTATATTATGTACTTGTCGGCTTTTTTTATCATTCAAATTTGCCTGGGTGGCTAATAACACATTTTTCTGTGGTGTGACAAACTCAGAACACATACTTAATTTTGACTTTACAGGGACTTTAAAACAGAAGCAGACTGGAGGGCTTACATTTTATTTCCATTTTCAAGAAAAAGAAACAAGCTTCCATGGTAAAGTGGTGTGCAGAACATGAAATCCACAGGAGAGAGTCGGATCCAGATCCAACTCCTCCCACTCCTCCACATGGGAGGAGTGGGATCCAGATCCAACTCCTCCCACTCCTCCACATGGCCCCCTGAGGGGGCATGGCTGAAGGTAAAAAATCTAAAAGTACTAAATTGCGCATAACTCCTAGACCGTTCGAGCTCGAGAATCACGATTTTCGCATCACTGCGATCCCTGGCTCAAGCCGAACAAGATGTATATCTCCAGATTTCCATTTCGGGGGCCATGGCAGCCCGCCCGAGGCCACACTGAAAGGGGAGCAAGGGCGGGCGCCATGGGGACCATGGCGCCCGCCCGAGGCCACACTGAAAGGGGGAGCAAGGGCGGGCGCCATGGGAGCCATGGCGCCCGCCCGAGGCCACACTGAAAGGGGAGCAAGGGCGGGCGCCATGGGGACCATGGCGCCCGCCCGGAGGCCACACTGAAAGGGGAGCAAGGGCGGGCGCCATGGGGCCATGGCGCCCGCCCGAGGCCACACTGAAAGGGGAGCAAGGGCGGGGCGCCAGTGGGGCATGCGCCCCCGCCCGAGCGGCCACACTGAAAGGGGAGCAAGGCGGGCGCAGGACCATGGGGGCGCCCGGCCCGAGGCCACGCTTGAAAGGGGAGCAGGGCGGGCGCCATGGGGAACCATGGCGCGCCCGCCCGAGGCCACACTGAAAGGGGAGCAAGGGCGGGCGCCAGTAGGGGGCCAGTGGGGCGCCCGCCCGAGGCCACACTGAAAGGGGAGCCAGGGGCGGGCGCCATGGGGACCATGGCGCCCGCCCGGAGGCCACACTGAAAGGGGAGCAAGGCGCGGGCGCCATGGGGCCCAGTGGCGCCCGCCCGAGGCCACACTGAAAGGGGGAGCAAGGGCGGGCGCCATGGGGGCCATGGCGCCCGCCCGAGGCCACACTGAAAGGGGGAGCGGGCGGGGCGCCATGGGGACCATGGCGCCCGCCCGAGGCCACACTGAAAGGGGAGCAAGGGCGGGCGCCATGGGACCATGGCGCCCGCCCGAGGCCACACTGAAAGGGGAGCAAGGGCGGGCGCCATGGGGACCAGTGGCGCCCGCCCGGAGGCCACACTGAAAGGGGAGCAAGGGCGGGCGCCATGGGGACCATGGCGCCCGCCCGAGGCCACACTGAAAGGGAGCAAGGGCGGGCGCATGGGGACCATGGCGCCCGCCCGAGGCCACACTGAAAGGGGAGCAAGGGCGGGGCGCAGTGGGGACCATGGCGCCCGCCCGAGGCCACACTGAAAGGGAGCAAGGGCGGGCGCCATGGCGGACCATGGCGCCCGCCCGAGGCCACACTGAAAGGGGAGCAAGGGCGGGCGCCATGGGGACCATGGCGCCCGCCCGGCCACACTGAAAGGGGGAGCGGGGGCGGGCGCCATGGGGACCATGGCGCCCGCCCGCAGGCCACACTGAAAAGGGGAGCAAGGGCGGGCGCCATGGGGCCCAGTGGCGGGCCGCCCGGAGGCCACACTGAAAGGGGAGCAAGGGCGGGGCGCCATGGGGAGCCAGTGGCGCCCGCGGCCCGAGGCCACACTGAAAGGGGAGCAAGGGCGGGGCGCCATGGGGACCATGGGCGCCCGCCCGGAGGCCACACTGAAAGGGGAGCAAGGGCGGAGCGCCAGGGTGGGGACCATGGCGCCCGGCCCGAGGGCCAGGGCACACTTGAAAGGGGGAGCAGGGGCGGGCGCCATGGGGACCATGGCGCCCGCCCGAGAGCCAGGCTGAGAGGGGAGCAGAGGGCGGGCGCCATGGGGACCATGGGCGCCCGCCCGAGGCCACAGCTGAAAGGGGGAGCGAGGGCGGGCGCCATGGGTCCCGATCTGGATGAATCGGATGGATGGATGGATCGATGGATGGATGGATGGATGGATGGATGGATGGATGGATGGATGGATGGATGGATGGATGGATGGATGGATGGATGGATGGATGGATGGATGGATGGATGGATGGATGGATGGATGGATGGATGGATGGATGGATGGATGGATGGATGGATGGATGGATGGATGGATGGATGGATGGATGGATGGATGGATGGATGGATGGATGGATGGATGGATGGATGGATGGATGGATGGATGGATGGATGGATGGATGGATGGATGGATGGATGGATGGATGGATGGATGGATGGATGGATGGATGGATGGATGGATGGATGGATGGATGGATGGATGGATGGATGGATGGATGGATGGATGGATGGATGGATGGATGGATGGATGGATGGATGGATGGATGGATGGATGGATGGATGGATGGATGGATGGATGGATGGATGGATGGATGGATGGATGGATGGATGGATGGATGGATGGATGGATGGATGGATGGATATTTAATTTTTAATTTTTTTTTTTTTTTTTTTTTTTTACCTCCGGCCTCCAGTCCTCCGGCCTCCAGTCCTCCCGGCCTCCAGTCCTCCGGCCTCCAGTCCTCCGGCCTCCAGTCCTCCGGCACAAAACATCCTTACTTCCGTCGTCGTTGCCGTCCTTCCGTCACATTAAAAGATCATAAAAAGAAGACATCAGAACAAAATAAAGAACTGACCAACCACAAGACAAGAAAATAAAGCATCATTCACTTGCCACAGGACTCAACTTTCAGTCCCATAACTGCAACGCTGTAGGTCTGCGGTGTGTTTGGTCACATCAGACTTGGGCAAAACTAAACCAGAAACAAAGCGCTTTAGGTTAAGGCCTCAGATCTGTCATTGAACTGCACATACAGAACAACTTACCGTATTTTTTCACCTCAAAAACTTCTCGGGAGACTTCTCGGTCAGCAATAAAAGCCTTTAGGGTGTACATCCCCATCTGAGCCTCTGGGTTTAACTGAGAAAGCTCCAATATCAGCTCCGTTGAGGAAACATTTGTCCACTGACCAATCCGGTTATTATCTTTGTCCTATTAAAACAAATTAACAGTTCAGAGAAAATCTGCAAAGAAAGAAAAGTGCAAAAAGCTGCATTGGCTCCATTCAAAGTATCACACCGAAGCAAACTCACCTGCACCACGAGCAGACTACTGCAAGACAGACAGGAATAATAAACATTTAAAAGCAGTCATTGAAGTTGAAATTTCTGCATCTTAAAAGAACCTGCATTTAATTTGCTTTTCATTTATGGTCAGAACACTCAAAATGGTGAAACATCTGGTCTTACCATTTGATCAAAAGGCACACATTTGGGATCCATGGAGACAACTCTGAAATTAACTGCAAAGACACCAACAAAATCCCATATATTGCATAATGCATTTGAAGATGATAGCTTCAACCAAGGGTCATTCACAGCTCACCTGTTTGTCCTGGATTGTAAATTAGTTTGTCTGTTCCCTTGAACAAAGAGGAAGATGGCCAGCAGACACTTTGGATTTCCACAGCCAACCCCTCCCGATCAGTGATCCTATAAAAAAAGAAACCACAAACTACTCACATACAAAAGATTGTACACTTGTAAAACAAAAGTACATATTCATAAACCAAAGCAACAAACACTTTTACTCAGAAACAAAATTAACTCAGTTTAGACAGAACTCAAAACAATAAAAATAAAGTTACGTCTACAAGAGCCATTAAATTGAGACCCACACAAAGTGTCAGTGCAGTCACATTAGCAGGTTTGCCCTCAAATAAATCACAGGAACCCTTGGACATTGCCACACCTGCCAAAGATTAAAACAAAACAAAAAACCGTTTACTTAGAATTAAAAACAAACTAAATTAACTTAAAATCATACTTACCACAGGTTTGCAGCTACACATCGTCACTGACTCGCCTTATGAGAATGGAGCCACTTACGAAACACACTGACAACATAAAACAATTCAGTCTCACGACGTTAACCAGAAAACTCTTTAAAATACCGAAACTTACCTGGCAGCTATCGCAAGGGCCAGTGCACACCAGAGAGAAAACCAGAGGCTGTATCAGACTCTCCTGCTAGCAACAAATATGCTAACGTAAACATCTTCAAGTCCGCGATTCAAACCCACACTTCTACACTTACCACCATACCTGGCGAACAAACCACTCACATTTGTATACGCCCCAAACAGGCCTCTGATAGGCTCACAGATGTAGGTGGGGGCAGAGCCATATATTGACAGAGTTCTAGACCGCCATTGTAACTCAGGAATGCGGAAGTAACGCGTGTCGTGGAGCCGCCCATTAGATATGTATTTTTTATGATTATGATATGTAGCCAGGTCTAGTAAATGTTTTTTGGAAGATAATAGGTTAATTGCAGCGATAGCTTACGTGACCAACACTTCACTAACGTTGTTAGCTAACTTATGGTAAAATATTATATTATTAAAAATGGTTTAGGGTTATGCATATGTGTTTGTTTAATGCATATAAGCATACATAAATTCACATGCATACATATATATATATATATATATATATATATATAATCCCAACAGTTATGGATCGTATTTAGGAAGTTAATTCACTCATTAACTCATCATCATCATTCATCTTTTATTTTATTTTTTATTGAATTTCAAGAATTACAGTTACAGTCAGGGGTACATTGAATAAACTAAATAAAAAGAAAAAAACATGAAAAGACAAACAAAGCAGTGACAAACTTAAGTTAAACAAAAATGTGAAAATGTTTACATATAGATACACATTTTGCAGCTTTCTTATTTTTCAAACCCAGTATTGTTTTTAGGTATTGTTGAATTTCTGCTTTTAAAATTAAAAACAAAGGCTTGTTTCCTCCAAATTTACATTTATGAATACTAAATTTAGCTAACAGAAGAAGAAGATTAATTAAGTAGTATTCCTTACGATAATATTGGTCATAAAGGAAAAATCCAAATAACACATTTTTGAAGCAGAGATTTGAAAGCTGGGCATGATATGAGTCTTAATAAAGGACCAGAAATCAGACCAAAAACAAACTGAATGAGGACAACTCCAAAATAAATGATAAAATGTTTCATCATGTAGACCACAAAATGTACAAAATGTATCAATATCACAATTAAATCTGGTCACAATATAATGATTGCTTGGGTAATATTTATAAATTAGTTTAAGGGAAATATCATTGATTTTATTTGTGACTAAATATTTATGAGGAAGTTTCCAGATTTTATTCCATATCAGATTATCAGCATAACCATTCCAAAATGATATAACAGCAGGTCTGGAGACAGCATCCCTTTGAAACTTCCCGACCAGCTGCTGCTCTGACGGCTATGCAGACTCAATGTTGAGATCTTCAACGATCCAGCAAGATTATTCTCCTTTTACAGAGTCCACGCACAAACGCGGACCTTTCCAAGACGTTACCACTCACCGAGGGGCGGGGTCTGTGCCACAACCACCACTGTCAATCAAATCCCTTTGCTCGATTCTGCACATCACAAAGAGCTGAATCTAAGAACAGGAATGCGTTCTCGAGGGCAGGTGCCTGGGCCCCATTCCACCGATGGGGGACATTTGCTTGTTGTAACTTCTTCAGAAAATAAACTTGATAAACTTGAATCTAATACACATATTTAACTATTCAAAACTTGTATTGGTCAATCTCAGGCAAATTTACTTATTTCTTTACAAGGTTTAAGCAGAATATGGACGCATGTTTTCTCAATCCTGTTACCAAAAACCACGTGTCATTTAAAAAGCAAGTTTAGAAGCATGTCAATTAATTCCTTTGTTTTCCCCACAAGCAAGAGTTTATTTTAAAGCAATTGTTGGTTATGCTCAAAAAAGATATTTTTGCCAATAAAATCACTATTAAAGCAAGGTGTATTTTGACATAAAAAAAACACAAAGAAATTTTTTCATTTTAAAGACGGCCAAAGCCTCAAGCTTATGATTTTTTAAAATTAATTTATTAAACAATTGTATAAATTATGGGCCAAACAAAAATGATAAAAAAATAGTTTTTTTTAATATCTAATTTTTTTAGATATTCAGAAAGACATAACAGGAGGAGACTTACACAAAGAAAAATATATTAAAATAGTCGACAAGAGAGAAACATAGTTTCAGAATTTTCATTGTAATTTTGAATGATTTTAAACTCATTTGAAACTTAAAATGTCTATTACAATTGGCAATTCAATTATTTTCATTTTAAAATATAAATAACTTGTAAGCCTAAAAAGTATTTTTAAAGTATTTCTGTAAAAGGACAGAAAAATTAACATTTCCGTAAGAGAATAGGCCCCACTCTTGTAGAAATGAAGCCGTGCAGGAAGAACCAAAAAGGGGGTTTCGCAGTGATGCCATAGAAGAACCTTTTTTGGTTCCCCAAAGAACCTTTCACTGAAAGGTTCCTTGAAGAACCTATTTTTTCTTAGTGCCACAAAGAACCTTTTTCAGTACTGCAAAGAACCCTTCTCAAAGGTTCTTTAAAGAACCTATAACAGTTCTTCATGTCACTTTATTAGGTTCTTTTTAGAACCATTTATGAAAAGGTTCTTTATGACACCCATAGTAAACAACATACAAAGAAAATGCAGGAATAAAAATTATTTTATTTTTATATAGCCAAATGTATTCATTTCATGAATCAGACAAACATTTCATTATACATTTCACTTCAATTTATCAGACATTCTTAAAACGTGAAGACAGCAGAAACACTTCCATAAACCGGAAATCATCAGAAAACGGACTCCACAGTAAACTATACATCAGCAGAAACCAGACTCAACAATAAACCAGACTCTACAAAGTCCACTCCAAATGAAAACTACAAATTAAAGTATTAAAAAGATAGTTGGATGGAGAGAACATGGTTAACAATGCTTGGTTTCTGTTTCGCTTACAATTAAAGGGATAGCTCACCCAAAAATGAAAATTATCATTATTTACTCACCCCCAAGTTGTTCAAAACCTGCACGCAATTCTTTCTTCTGTTGAACAAAGCAGAATAGATATTTTGAATAATGTTGGTAGCCAGACAGTTGATGGCTGCTGGTGAGTAAATTATGACAATTTTCATTTTTGGTGAGCTATCCCTTTAATTGTAAGAGAAATAGAAGAAGACAGAACTGTATTACAGGGAATTATAAACTCTCCTCACACAAATAGGGACTGGTCCACTCCTTTTAAAAACAAAAGCCTCCAAAAACGACATTGTCTTTCTCAGGCACTTTGGGTAAGCGACATTATAGATTTGATACATCGAGTAGAGCAGGCTAACACCCAGGGAAACGTCAATGCCCCCATCATCTTCAACCATGTCCTCTCCATCCATCCAAATGGAAACACTGCCACTGGCTAAAGGGTTCCCATTCTCGCAGTCCTTCAGGACGATTGCTGGGGTTGGATGTGGAGGATCCTGTGAAAAACATAACAGTATATGGTGATTTTTTATTTATATATATATATATTATTTTGTCTTAACAATGTTATAATTAAAAAGAGCATACTTAGGGGTCTATGGTTTCAGCAATATAAATGTACTTACATCGAGTACACTACAATGTACTTATTGTGTTCATGTTGTATTGTAAAACTCTTTAGCTGCTATTGTGTAAATCTGGTAAGAGGTCTTTAGGAATATTAATTACAGCTGTAATTACATGCAGGTATTTAAAAAAAATCAAGTAAAATGTAAAAACATGCATGTATCAATTTATTAATTTCGATGTAAGTATATAATAGTTAAAACCACTTAATATAAAGTAGGACCAAACCGAATTAACTGTATAGACGCTTTCATCAGACGCGTTGCCATGGTGATGAGCTGGCCTAAAGTTAACTTCCTTTCTGTTTTTTTATTAGTGTTTACTGGATAATATGCCATTGACTACAAATGCAGTGAAAGTTAAGGTGATGAGCAGGTTGTTGAGCTGTGGGGTGCAACCTGACCTTGGGAGCAAACGCAATTTTTAAAAATAAAAATGTCAAGGTTTCCTATGAGGGAGACGGCGGTACTAAAATAGCCTAGCTATGTTTATCTGAGTGATAACCAGTACAGTGTTTCCCATACATTTATTAGTGGCAGCCCACCACATTATCAGCGCTGACCGCCACATATTGATTTCCATGTTTTTAACAATTTAAGATGGGAAAAGTTGTAATTGACTGCAGAGTATATTCGCTCCCCTCTCTCAAACACTTTGACAGCGGACCAGTCTGTGTATTGAAGGGTTAGTATCATAAACAGCGCGGCACAGATCCATCCAACATGCTGTCAATGTGGAGACCCATCCTAAGAAATGGTTAGCAAGCATGCAAGAAGCCTAGCTAATAAGGAGAGCTATGTTAACCTTATCAAACCCCGCCGTCGCGCTCGCCAGTTTTTTTTTTTTTTTAACACTGTGGTAAATCAGACACGACGGTAGAAAAACATCTTGTCTTCAATTTTTGTTCAACAGATCTGGTAGTGTCACATTTCAGTTTGGCCATTTTCTTTGACTGGCAAGAAATACCAGCTACTAAGGTTATTTACTTGTTATGGATTGTCTGTGCAAGTCTGCCGGAAGTTAAGTTTGGGCCAGATTAATGCACATGCGCAGTACCATTTGTTTATGTTGTCACTGCTGAAAGCGTCTATAATACAATGAAATATCACAGAATCAAAGTTTGGACGAATAAATGAAAAATAAGTCAGCACACTTAAATGAAATTGCGACATGGACTAGTGTAAGTGAATATTATACCTGATCCATGACATAGAGTGCTGACTCCTTTTCTTTGAAAAGGGATGGCAGAAGGAGGATGGCAGCATTAACCATTTGGCCTAAAAACAAAGCCATATACATGATTATAAATTGCACATATTAATGAAATAAATTATAATAAATTATAAATTAATAATTAATTATTAACACTGAGTTATAGAAACTTTTACTTGATTAAAAAAAACTGAGCTGGTATCAGATTGGTGTTGGTAATTACTCAGGAAAAAAAAAATACTTAAATATATATATTTTTTACAATCACTTTTGTACATTTTATATGATGAACACTAAAATGGTGACGTTCTCGTCTTTGACCAATGACAGACAAAAATGTTCGAGGTGGTTAATAAGTTTGATAGACAAAATGGCGGATAGGGTTTATCTTCACAGATAAGGTTTAAGATTAATCCCAGACAAAAATGCATTTACTTGCTATGCTTTCACTGGCATCTCTTAAAATTTGGCAGAGCTAACCTTACTGCTTTGTCTGAAGATGGACACCAGTAACGTTAAATGACTTTCTTTATTAGGCACGTTTATAAAAAGCATATGAATTTCGCAAACTGGTTTAATAATGCTGTCGCTTCGCTTCAATCGGAAACTACCATAATCTTGTCTAACTCACTGGATACCACGACCACATAAAAAGAAAGCAATGATCTAAAAATGTTCTAGTACATAAGATAATTAATTAATTAACGAATTCACTTACCATTGGATTTCTGTGAAGACTCGCAACAAAATGGCTTCTCTCCGTCGTCGAACTGAGGCGATCATAGGCCTAACGTTACATACATTTGGGTATATAAGACCATTAAATAATATAATCTCCCACCATTTAGAACAACAACGATACATAGTACTTGATATTTTGTTTTGGCTATCTAAAATAGTTTTTGTGCACAAATACGTTACCTTCGACTTCTGTCAAGAGTCTCAGAGAAAACGCAGCCACCCTGTCAGTGCGCGGCATTAACGGAATTTAAGGGAGCGGGAAGAAATCCATCGAATCACACACACACACACACACACACACACACACACACACACACACACACACATACACACACACACACACACACACACACACACACACACACAAAAGATTATTCATCATCAACAAGTTCCGATAACTCATCCTGTTATGTTATGCTTATTTAAATTAGTTTTCAAACGTACCGCTTGTCAGGCTCTCCTCGGTAATAAAAACTGGCAACAAGCAGTCACTAGCAACGCACGAAAACTGAAAGGAGGGGAGGGGATGAACCTGCTGGAAGTCAGATTCTTAAAAAAAGAATCACTTTGTCGATTCAAAGGATTCGAGAATTGAGAATCGATTCCAAACTAATAATACAGTCACTGTAAACCAAGGCCAGTCATTTCGTGCGTTACATGACTATTATGTGCATTTCTTCGATTACAAAACTATTTTCAGAAGAAGGATAACAGCAACTAGTGGGGATTTTTTGTTCAATCCTGCTATCCAAAAAGATTCATTCACTGATTTGTTCGTGATTCTTTCTGTGGATTATAGAATAACACCAATAGGTGGCAATCAGTGAGCGTCTGAGTATTACAGAGAATTATTTGAATTAATTCAACAGGTCCGTTCCAAACACATGGAACAAAATAACAGCATCATTTTGTACAAAGAAAATTGTTTACATTTTAAAATTTGATTAATCAATCTAATCAACACTTTGAGAGTTCAAAATGATAGAGCTCCTGCAGGCTATTCGGTGTCCAAACTGAACAAAGAAAAAGTCTGTGTAGAAAAAGTATTTGCACTGACTTGTTGGCCTACCTGAACTGTAGGCTAATGGGGACTCGAACTCATTTTAAATTGTCTCAGTCTTAATACTATACTAATAATTATTATTATTATTTGTGTTACAGTAGCCCTATATTGTAAAAAAAAAAAAAACTGCACTGAAAAATTAAATTAGATTTGTCCAAATTTCTATATGCACGTGGGCATGTACTGATTTATTGTATTTCGACGAAACAGTCAAGCTTTTATTTAGGCGGAAAAAAACAAGTTTACAAACTCATTTCATTACAGATCTAGTAAAAAAAAATGCTGTAATCATCAACTGCAAATGTGAAAATACGTTGCCATAAATAAATCAATGTATGGGAAACACAAATTTACTCCAACAATATGAGGTCATGAGATTGTGAAGAACCATTTTATAATCTGAAGTACCGCTTGGTGCTACAAAGAACCTTTTGTGCAATGGAAAGGTTCCTTGGATGTTAAAGGTTCTTCATGGAACCGTATACCCCAACAAAGCACCCTTGAAGAACCTTTTTATTTTTAAGAGTGCATATGAAATAAAGAATCCCACTGTATCTGAATCAGAGAGATAAGACTTAAAGTCCCTATAAAGGCAATTCTACAAAAAGTTCTAAACACATTATAAATATTACATATGTATCGCTAACATATTACAAAGCCTGAGAACTGTGAAGTACTGAAATGTGCAATTGAGACCGTTAAACAGGGCTCTGGTATCAGCTTTGAGATATCACTCGTCGCACAGCTTTCACGCGAGTGGGCGTGGCTTCCACGCAGCCAGCGGCAGCACGCCCACAGCGTTTTGAGAACAAGAGGTAACTGCTCATTTTTTCAAGATTTTGATAGCTTATATTATGTACTTGTCGGCTTTTTTTATCATTCAAATTTGCCTGGGTGGCTAATAACACATTTTTCTGTGGTGTGACAAACTCAGAACACATACTTAATTTTGACTTTACAGGGACTTTAAAACAGAAGCAGACTGGAGGGCTTACATTTTATTTCCATTTTCAAGAAAAAGAAACAAGCTTCCATGGTAAAGTGGTGTGCAGAACATGAAATCCACAGGGAGGAGTCGGATCCAGATCCAACTCCTCCCACTCCTCCACATGGGAGGAGTCGGATCCAGATCCAACTCCTCCCACTCCTCCACATGGCCCCCTGGGGGGGGCATGGCTAAAAGTAAAAAATCTAAAAGTACTAAATTGCGCATAACTCCTAGACCGTTCGAGCTAGAATCACGATTTTCGCATCACTGCGATCCCTGGCTCAAGCCGAACAAGATGTATATCTCCGATTTCCATTTCGGGGACCAGTGGCGCCCGCCCGAGGCCACACTGAAAGGGGAGCAAGGGCGGGCGCCATGGGGACCATGGCGCCCGCCCGAGGCCACACTGAAAGGGGAGCAAGGGCGGGCGCCATGGGGAGCCATGGCGCCCGCCCGAGGCCACACTGAAAGGGGAGCAAGGGCGGGCGCCATGGGGACCATGGCGCCCGCCCGAGGCCACACTGAAAGGGGAGCAAGGGCGGGCGCCATGGGGACCATGGCGCCCGCCCGAGGCCACACTGAAAGGGGAGCAAGGGCGGGCGCCATGGGGACCATGGCGCGCCCGCCCGAGGCCACACTGAAAGGGGAGCAAGGGCGGGCGCCATGGGGCCATGGCGCCCGCCCGAGGCCACACTGAAAGGGGAGCAAGGGCGGGCGCCATGGGGACCATGGCGCCCGCCCGAGCCACACTGAAAGGGGAGCAAGGGCGGGGCGCCATGGGGAGCCATGGCGCCCGCCCGAGGCCACACTGAAAGGGGAGCAAGCGGCGGGCGCCATGGGAGCCATGGCGCCCGCCCGAGGCCACACTGAAAGGGGAGCGAGGGCGGGCGCCATGGGGACCATGGCGCCCGGCCCGAGGCCACACTGAAAGGGGAGCAAGGGCGGGCGCCATGGGGACCATGGCGCCCGCCCGAGGCCACACTGAAAGGGGAGCAAGGGCGGGCGCCATGGGGACCATGGCGCCCGCCCGAGGCCACACTGAAAGGGGAGCAAGGGCGGGCGCCATGGGGACCATGGCGCCCGCCCGAGGCCACACTGAAAGGGGAGCAAGGGCGGGCGCCATGGGGACCATGGCGCCCGCCCGAGGCCACACTGAAAGGGGAGCAAGGGCGGGCGCCATGGGGACCATGGCGCCCGGCCGAGGCCACACTGAAAGGGGAGCAGAGGGCGGGCGCCATGGGGACCCATGGCGCCCGCCCGAGGCCACACTGAAAGGGGAGCAAGGGCGGGCGCCATGGGACCCATGGCGCCCGCCCGAGGCCACACTGAAAGGGGAGCAAGGGCGGGCGCCATGGGGACCATGGCGCCCGGCCCGAGGCCACACTGAAAGGGGAGCAAGGGCGGGCGCCATGGGGACCATGGCGCCCGCCCGAGGCCACACTGAAAGGGGAGCAAGGGCGGGCGCCAGAAAGGGGACAAGGGCGGGCGCCATGGGGACCACTGCGCCCGCCCCGAGGCCACACTGAAAGGAGCAAGGGCGGGCGCCATGGGGCCACCCTGCGTTCGCCCCCCGCCCGCGAGGCCACACTGAGGTGCCACCGGGCGCCGTGCATGGGACCACGCGCCGCCCGCCCGAGGCCACACTGAAAGGAGCAAGGGCGGGCGCCACCGGGACCACTGCGTCCTCCGCCCGAAGGCCAGACACTGAAAGGGAGCAGGGCGGGCGCCATGGGACCATGGCGCCCCGCCCGAGGCCACACTGAAGGGGGAGGCAGGGGCCGGGCGCCATGGGGACCATGGCCCCGCCCGAGGCCACACTGAAAGGGGGAGGCAAGGGCGGGGCGCCACCTGGGACCACTGCGCCGCCCGCCAGGCCACACTGAAGGGGAGCAAGGGCGGGCGCCATGGGACCATGGCGCCCGCCCGAGGCCACACTGAAAGAGCAGGGGCGGGCGCCACTGGGACCACTGCGCCCCGCCGAGGCCACACTGAAAGGAGGGCGGGCGCCATGGGGACCACTGCGCCCGCGCCCGAGCCACACTGAAGGGGGAGCAAGGGCGAGCGCCATGGGTCCCCAATCTGGATGGATGGATGGATGGATGGAATGGATGGATGGATGGATGGATGGATGGATGGAATGGACTGGATGGATGGATGGATGGATGGATGGATGGATGGATGGATGGATGGATGGATGGATGGATGGATGGATGGATGGATGGATGGATGGATGGATGGATGGATGGATGGATGGATGGATGGATGGATGGATGGATGGATGGATGGATGGATGGATGGATGGATGGATGGATGGATGGATGGATGGATGGATGGATGGATGGATGGATGGATGGATGGATGGATGGATGGATGGATGGATGGATGGATGGATGGAATGGATGGATGGATGGATGGATGGATGGATGGATGGATGGATGGATGGATGGATGGATGGATGGATGGATGGATGGATGGATGGATGGATGGATGGATGGATGGATGGATGGATGGATGGATGGATGGATGGATGGATGGATGGATGGATGGATGGATGGATGGATGGATGGATGGATGGATGGATGGATGGATGGATGGATGGATGGATGGATGGATGGATGGATGGATGGATGGATGGATGGATGGATGGATGGATGGATGGAATGGATGGATGGATGGATGGATGGATGGATGGATGGATGGATGGATGGATGGATGGATGGATGGATGGATGGATGGATGGATGGATGGATGGATGGATGGATGGATGGATGGATGGATGGATGGATGGATGGATGGATGGATGGATGGATGGATGGATGGATGGATGGATGGATGGATGGATGGATGGATGGATGGATGGATGGATGGATGGATGGATGGATGGATGGATGGATATTTAATTTTTAATTTTTTTTTTTTTTTTTTTTTTACCTCCGGCCTCCAGTCCTCCGGCCTCCAGTCCTCCGGCCTCCAGTCCTCCGGCCTCCAGTCCTCCCTCAGTCCTCGGCACAAAACATCTTACTTCCGTCCGTCCGTCTGCCGTCCTCCCGTCACATTAAAAGATCATAAAAAGAAGACATCAGAACAAAATAAAGAACTGACCAACCACAAGACAAGAAAATAAAGCATCATTCACTTGCCACAGGACTCAACTTTCAGTCCCATAACTGCAACGCTGTAGGTCTGCGGTGTGTTTGGTCACATCAGACTTGGGCAAAACTAAACCAGAAACAAAGCGCTTTAGGTTAAGGCCTCAGATCTGTCATTGAACTGCACATACAGAACAACTTACCGTATTTTTTCACCTCAAAAACTTCTCGGGAGACTTCTCGGTCAGCAATAAAAGCCTTTAGGGTGTACATCCCCATCTGAGCCTCTGGGTTTAACTGAGAAAGCTCCAATATCAGCTCCGTTGAGGAAACATTTGTCCACTGACCAATCCGGTTATTATCTTTGTCCTATTAAAACAAATTAACAGTTCAGAGAAAATCTGCAAAGAAAGAAAAGTGCAAAAAGCTGCATTGGCTCCATTCAAAGTATCACACCGAAGCAAACTCACCTGCACCACGAGCAGACTACTGCAAGACAGACAGGAATAATAAACATTTAAAAGCAGTCATTGAAGTTGAAATTTCTGCATCTTAAAAGAACCTGCATTTAATTTGCTTTTCATTTATGGTCAGAACACTCAAAATGGTGAAACATCTGGTCTTACCATTTGATCAAAAGGCACACATTTGGGATCCATGGAGACAACTCTGAAATTA
Organism: Hybognathus amarus; assembly: GCA_030378365.1. Classification (NCBI taxonomy): domain Eukaryota; kingdom Metazoa; phylum Chordata; class Actinopteri; order Cypriniformes; family Leuciscidae; genus Hybognathus; species Hybognathus amarus. The sequence continues at coordinate 19,639 of JAQIUQ010001072.1, read as the reverse complement.
ACTGCAAAGACACCAACAAAATCCCATATATTGCATAATGCATTTGAAGATGATAGCTTCAACCAAGGGTCATTCACAGCTCACCTGTTTGTCCTGGATTGTAAATTAGTTTGTCTGTTCCCTTGAACAAAGAGGAAGATGGCCAGCAGACACTTTGGATTTCCACAGCCAACCCCTCCCGATCAGTGATCCTATAAAAAAAGAAACCACAAACTACTCACATACAAAAGATTGTACACTTGTAAAACAAAAGTACATATTCATAAACCAAAGCAACAAACACTTTTACTCAGAAACAAAATTAACTCAGTTTAGACAGAACTCAAAACAATAAAAATAAAGTTACGTCTACAAGAGCCATTAAATTGAGACCCACACAAAGTGTCAGTGCAGTCACATTAGCAGGTTTGCCCTCAAATAAATCACAGGAACCCTTGGACATTGCCACACCTGCCAAAGATTAAAACAAAACAAAAAACCGTTTACTTAGAATTAAAAACAAACTAAATTAACTTAAAATCATACTTACCACAGGTTTGCAGCTACACATCGTCACTGACTCGCCTTATGAGAATGGAGCCACTTACGAAACACACTGACAACATAAAACAATTCAGTCTCACGACGTTAACCAGAAAACTCTTTAAAATACCGAAACTTACCTGGCAGCTATCGCAAGGGCCAGTGCACACCAGAGAGAAAACCAGAGGCTGTATCAGACTCTCCTGCTAGCAACAAATATGCTAACGTAAACATCTTCAAGTCCGCGATTCAAACCCACACTTCTACACTTACCACCATACCTGGCGAACAAACCACTCACATTTGTATACGCCCCAAACAGGCCTCTGATAGGCTCACAGATGTAGGTGGGGGCAGAGCCATATATTGACAGAGTTCTAGACCGCCATTGTAACTCAGGAATGCGGAAGTAACGCGTGTCGTGGAGCCGCCCATTAGATATGTATTTTTTATGATTATGATATGTAGCCAGGTCTAGTAAATGTTTTTTGGAAGATAATAGGTTAATTGCAGCGATAGCTTACGTGACCAACACTTCACTAACGTTGTTAGCTAACTTATGGTAAAATATTATATTATTAAAAATGGTTTAGGGTTATGCATATGTGTTTGTTTAATGCATATAAGCATACATAAATTCACATGCATACATATATATATATATATATATATATATATATATATATATATAATCCCAACAGTTATGGATCGTATTTAGGAAGTTAATTCACTCATTAACTCATCATCATCATTCATCTTTTATTTTATTTTTTATTGAATTTCAAGAATTACAGTTACAGTCAGGGGTACATTGAATAAACTAAATAAAAAGAAAAAAACATGAAAAGACAAACAAAGCAGTGACAAACTTAAGTTAAACAAAAATGTGAAAATGTTTACATATAGATACACATTTTGCAGCTTTCTTATTTTTCAAACCCAGTATTGTTTTTAGGTATTGTTGAATTTCTGCTTTTAAAATTAAAAACAAAGGCTTGTTTCCTCCAAATTTACATTTATGAATACTAAATTTAGCTAACAGAAGAAGAAGATTAATTAAGTAGTATTCCTTACGATAATATTGGTCATAAAGGAAAAATCCAAATAACACATTTTTGAAGCAGAGATTTGAAAGCTGGGCATGATATGAGTCTTAATAAAGGACCAGAAATCAGACCAAAAACAAACTGAATGAGGACAACTCCAAAATAAATGATAAAATGTTTCATCATGTAGACCACAAAATGTACAAAATGTATCAATATCACAATTAAATCTGGTCACAATATAATGATTGCTTGGGTAATATTTATAAATTAGTTTAAGGGAAATATCATTGATTTTATTTGTGACTAAATATTTATGAGGAAGTTTCCAGATTTTATTCCATATCAGATTATCAGCATAACCATTCCAAAATGATATAACAGCAGGTCTGGAGACAACATCCCTTTGAAACTTCGCCACTGCTGCTGTACGGCTATAAACTCAATGTTGAGATCTTCAACGTCCACAAAATTATTTCTTACAAAGTCCACAACAGAACACTTATGTTTCCAAGACATTACCGGCTCACCGAGGGCGGGGTCTATGCCACAACCACACTGTCAATCAAATCCCTTGCTCAATTATACGTCACAAAGAGCTGAATCTAAGAACAGATCGTTCTGAGACAGTGCATGGGCCATTCCACCGAATGGGGGACATTTGCTTGTTGTAACTCTTCAAAAATAAACTTGATAAACTTGAATCTAATACACATATTTAACTATTCAAAACTTGTATTGGTCAATCTCAGGCAACTTTACTTATTTCTTTACAAGGTTTAAGCAGAATATGGACGCATGTTTTCTCAATCCTGTTACCAAAAACCACGTGTCATTTAAAAAGCAAGTTTAGAAGCATGTCAATTAATTCCTTTGTTTTCCCCACAAGCAAGAGTTTATTTTAAAGCAATTGTTGGTTATGCTCAAAAAAGATATTTTTGCCAATAAAATCACTATTAAAGCAAGGTGTATTTTGACATAAAAAAACACAAAGAAATTTTTTCATTTTAAAGACGGCCGAAGCCTCAAGCTTATGATTTTTTAAAATTAATTCATTAAATAATTGTATAAATTATGGGCCAAACAAAAATGATAAAAAATAGTTTTTTTTAATATCTAATTTTTTTAGATATTCAGAAAGACATAACAGGAGGAGACTAACACAAAGAAAAATATATTAAAATAGTCGACAGAGAGAAACATAGTTTCAGAATTGTCATTGTAATTTTGAATGATTTTAAACTCATTTGAAACTTAAAATGTCTATTACAATTGGCAATTCAATTATTTTCATTTTAAAATATAAATAACTTGTAAGCCTAAAAAGTATTTTTAAAGTATTTCTGTAAAAGGACAGAAAAATGAACATTTCCGTAGAATGGCCCATATGAAATAAAAATTATGTATCTGAATCAGAGAGATAAGACTTAAAGTCCCTATAAAGGCAATTCTACAAAAAAGTTCTAAACACATTATAAATATTACATATGTATTGCTAAAACATATTACAAAGCCTGAGAACTATTTTATTTCCATTTTCAAGAAAAAGAAACAAGCTTCCATGGTAAAGTGGTGTGCAGAACATGAAATCCACAGGGAGGAGTCGGATCCAGATCCAGCTCCTCCCACTCCTCCACATGGGAGGAGTCGGATCCAGGATCCAACTCCTCCCACTCCTCCACATGGCCCCCTGGGGGGGGGCATGGCTAAAAGTAAAAAATCTAAAAGTACTAAATTGCGCATAACTCCTAGACCGTTCGAGCTAGAATCACGATTTTCGCATCACTGCGATCCCTGGCTCAAGCCGAACAAGATGTATATCTCCGATTTCCATTTCGGGGACCAGTGGCAGCCCGCCCGAGGCCACACTGAAAGGGGAGCAAGGGCGGCGCCATGGGACCATGGCGCCCCGCCCGAGGCCACACTGAAAGAGGGGAGCAAGGGCCGGGCGCCATGGGAGCCAGTGGCGCCCGCCCGAGGCCACACTGAAAGGGGAGTAAAAAGAAGACATCAGAACAAAATAAAGAACTGACCAACCACAAGACAAGAAAATAAAGCATCATTCACTTGCCACAGGACTCAACTTTCAGTCCCATAACTGCAACGCTGTAGGTCTGCGGTGTGTTTGGTCACATCAGACTTGGGCAAAACTAAACCAGAAACAAAGCGCTTTAGGTTAAGGCCTCAGATCTGTCATTGAACTGCACATACAGAACAACTTACCGTATTTTTTCACCTCAAAAACTTCTCGGGAGACTTTCTCGGTCAGCAATAAAAGCCTTTAGGGTGTACATCCCCATCTGAGCCTCTGGGTTTAACTGAGAAAGCTCCAATATCAGCTCCGTTGAGGAAACATTTGTCCACTGACCAATCCGGTTATTATCTTTGTCCTATTAAAACAAATTAACAGTTCAGAGAAAATCTGCAAAGAAAGAAAAGTGCAAAAAGCTGCATTGGCTCCATTCAAAGTATCACACCGAAGCAAACTCACCTGCACCACGAGCAGACTACTGCAAGACAGACAGGAATAATAAACATTTAAAAGCAGTCATTGAAGTTGAAATTTCTGCATCTTAAAAGAACCTGCATTTAATTTGCTTTTCATTTATGGTCAGAACACTCAAAATGGTGAAACATCTGGTCTTACCATTTGATCAAAAGGCACACATTTGGGATCCATGGAGACAACTCTGAAATTAACTGCAAAGACACCAACAAAATCCCATATATTGCATAATGCATTTGAAGATGATAGCTTCAACCAAGGGTCATTCACAGCTCACCTGTTTGTCCTGGATTGTAAATTAGTTTGTCTGTTCCCTTGAACAAAGAGGAAGATGGCCAGCAGACACTTTGGATTTCCACAGCCAACCCCTCCCGATCAGTGATCCTATAAAAAAAGAAACCACAAACTACTCACATACAAAAGATTGTACACTTGTAAAACAAAAGTACATATTCATAAACCAAAGCAACAAACACTTTTACTCAGAAACAAAATTAACTCAGTTTAGACAGAACTCAAAACAATAAAAATAAAGTTACGTCTACAAGAGCCATTAAATTGAGACCCACACAAAGTGTCAGTGCAGTCACATTAGCAGGTTTGCCCTCAAATAAATCACAGGAACCCTTGGACATTGCCACACCTGCCAAAGATTAAAACAAAACAAAAAACCGTTTACTTAGAATTAAAAACAAACTAAATTAACTTAAAATCATACTTACCACAGGTTTGCAGCTACACATCGTCACTGACTCGCCTTATGAGAATGGAGCCACTTACGAAACACACTGACAACATAAAACAATTCAGTCTCACGACGTTAACCAGAAAACTCTTTAAAATACCGAAACTTACCTGGCAGCTATCGCAAGGGCCAGTGCACACCAGAGAGAAAACCAGAGGCTGTATCAGACTCTCCTGCTAGCAACAAATATGCTAACGTAAACATCTTCAAGTCCGCGATTCAAACCCACACTTCTACACTTACCACCATACCTGGCGAACAAACCACTCACATTTGTATACGCCCCAAACAGGCCTCTGATAGGCTCACAGATGTAGGTGGGGGCAGAGCCATATATTGACAGAGTTCTAGACCGCCATTGTAACTCAGGAATGCGGAAGTAACGCGTGTCGTGGAGCCGCCCATTAGATATGTATTTTTTATGATTATGATATGTAGCCAGGTCTAGTAAATGTTTTTTGGAAGATAATAGGTTAATTGCAGCGATAGCTTACGTGACCAACACTTCACTAACGTTGTTAGCTAACTTATGGTAAAATATTATATTATTAAAAATGGTTTAGGGTTATGCATATGTGTTTGTTTAATGCATATAAGCATACATAAATTCACATGCATACATATATATATATATATATATATATATATATATATATATATATATATATATATATATATATATATATATATATATATATATATATATATATATATATATATATATATATAATCCCAACAGTTATGGATCGTATTTAGGAAGTTAATTCACTCATTAACTCAGTCATCATCATTCATCTTTTATTTTATTTTTTATTGAATTTCAAGAATTACAGTTACAGTCAGGGGTACATTGAATAAACTAAATAAAAAGAAAAAAACATGAAAAGACAAACAAAGCAGTGACAAACTTAAGTTAAACAAAAATGTGAAAATGTTTACATATAGATACACATTTTGCAGCTTTCTTATTTTTCAAACCCAGTATTGTTTTTAGGTATTGTTGAATTTCTGCTTTTAAAATTAAAAACAAAGGCTTGTTTCCTCCAAATTTACATTTATGAATACTAAATTTAGCTAACAGAAGAAGAAGATTAATTAAGTAGTATTCCTTACGATAATATTGGTCATAAAGGAAAAATCCAAATAACACATTTTTGAAGCAGAGATTTGAAAGCTGGGCATGATATGAGTCTTAATAAAGGACCAGAAATCAGACCAAAAACAAACTGAATGAGGACAACTCCAAAATAAATGATAAAATGTTTCATCATGTAGACCACAAAATGTACAAAATGTATCAATATCACAATTAAATCTGGTCACAATATAATGATTGCTTGGGTAATATTTATAAATTAGTTTAAGGGAAATATCATTGATTTTATTTGTGACTAAATATTTATGAGGAAGTTTCCAGATTTTATTCCATATCAGATTATCAGCATAACCATTCCAAAATGATATAACAGCAGGTCTGGAGACAACATCCCTTTGAAACTTCGCCACTGCTGCTGTACGGCTATAAACTCAATGTTGAGATCTTCAACGTCCACAAAATTATTTCTTACAAAGTCCACAACAGAACACTTATGTTTCCAAGACATTACCGGCTCACCGAGGGCGGGGTCTATGCCACAACCACACTGTCAATCAAATCCCTTGCTCAATTATACGTCACAAAGAGCTGAATCTAAGAACAGATCGTTCTGAGACAGTGCATGGGCCATTCCACCGAATGGGGGACATTTGCTTGTTGTAACTCTTCAAAAATAAACTTGATAAACTTGAATCTAATACACATATTTAACTATTCAAAACTTGTATTGGTCAATCTCAGGCAACTTTACTTATTTCTTTACAAGGTTTAAGCAGAATATGGACGCATGTTTTCTCAATCCTGTTACCAAAAACCACGTGTCATTTAAAAAGCAAGTTTAGAAGCATGTCAATTAATTCCTTTGTTTTCCCCACAAGCAAGAGTTTATTTTAAAGCAATTGTTGGTTATGCTCAAAAAGATATTTTTGCCAATAAAATCACTATTAAAGCAAGGTGTATTTTGACATAAAAAAAACACAAAGAAATTTTTTCATTTTAAAGACGGCCGAAGCCTCAAGCTTATGATTTTTTAAAATTAATTTATTAAACAATTGTATAAATTATGGGCCAAACAAAAATGATAAAAAAATAGTTTTTTTTAATATCTAATTTTTTTAGATATTCAGAAAGACATAACAGGAGGAGACTTACACAAAGAAAAATATATTAAAATAGTCGACAGAGAGAAACATAGTTTCAGAATTTTCATTGTAATTTTGAATGATTTTAAACTCATTTGAAACTTAAAATGTCTATTACAATTGGCAATTCAATTATTTTCATTTTAAAATATAAATAACTTGTAAGCCTAAAAAGTATTTTTAAAGTATTTCTGTAAAAGGACAGAAAAATTAACATTTCCGTAGAATGGCCCATATGAAATAAAAATTATGTATCTGAATCAGAGAGATAAGACTTAAAGTCCCTATAAAGGCAATTCTACAAAAAAGTTCTAAACACATTATAAATATTACATATGTATTGCTAAAACATATTACAAAGCCTGAGAACTGTGAAGTACTGAAATGTGCAATTAGACCGTTAAACAGGGCTCTGGTATCAGCTAATATCACCGTCGACAGCTTTCACGCGAGTGGGCGTGGCTTCCACGCAGCCAGCGGACACGCCCACAGCGTTTGAGAACAGAGGTAACTGCTCATTTTTTCAAGATTTTGATAGCTTATATTATGTACTTGTCGGCTTTTTTTATCATTCAAATTTGCCTGGGTGGCTAATAACACATTTTTCTGTGGTGTGACAAACTCAGAACACATACTTAATTTTGACTTTACAGGGACTTTAAAACAGAAGCAGACTGGAGGGCTTACATTTTATTTCCATTTTCAAGAAAAAGAAACAAGCTTCCATGGTAAAGTGGTGTGCAGAACATACCAATCCGGTTATTATCTTTGTCCTATTAAAACATAATTAACAGTTCAGAGAAAATCTGCAAAGAAAGAAAAGTGCAAAAAGCTGCATGGGCTCCATTCAAAGTATCACACCTGAGCAAACTCACCTGCACCACAAGCAGACTACTGCAAGACAGACAGGAATAATAAACATTTAAAAGCAGTCATTGAAGTTGAAATTTCTGCATCTTAAAAGAACCTGCATTTAATTTGCTTTTCATTTATGGTCAGAACACTCAAAATGGTGAAACATCTGGTCTTACCATTTGATCAAAAGGCACACATTTGGGATCCATGGAGACAACTCTGAAATTAACTGCAAAGACACCAACAAAATCCCATATATTGCATAATGCATTTGAAGATGATAGCTTCAACCAAGGGTCATTCACAGCTCACCTGTTTGTCCTGGATTGTAAATTAGTTTGTCTGTTCCCTTGAACAAAGAGGAAGATGGCCAGCAGACACTTTGGATTTCCACAGCCAACCCCTCCCGATCAGTGATCCTATAAAAAAAGAAACCACAAACTACTCACATACAAAAGATTGTACACTTGTAAAACAAAAGTACATATTCATAAACCAAAGCAACAAACACTTTTACTCAGAAACAAAATTAACTCAGTTTAGACAGAACTCAAAACAATAAAAATAAAGTTACGTCTACAAGAGCCATTAAATTGAGACCCACACAAAGTGTCAGTGCAGTCACATTAGCAGGTTTGCCCTCAAATAAATCACAGGAACCCTTGGACATTGCCACACCTGCCAAAGATTAAAACAAAACAAAAAACCGTTTACTTAGAATTAAAAACAAACTAAATTAACTTAAAATCATACTTACCACAGGTTTGCAGCTACACATCGTCACTGACTCGCCTTATGAGAATGGAGCCACTTACGAAACACACTGACAACATAAAACAATTCAGTCTCACGACGTTAACCAGAAAACTCTTTAAAATACCGAAACTTACCTGGCAGCTATCGCAAGGGCCAGTGCACACCAGAGAGAAAACCAGAGGCTGTATCAGACTCTCCTGCTAGCAACAAATATGCTAACGTAAACATCTTCAAGTCCGCGATTCAAACCCACACTTCTACACTTACCACCATACCTGGCGAACAAACCACTCACATTTGTATACGCCCCAAACAGGCCTCTGATAGGCTCACAGATGTAGGTGGGGGCAGAGCCATATATTGACAGAGTTCTAGACCGCCATTGTAACTCAGGAATGCGGAAGTAACGCGTGTTCGTGGAGCCGCCCATTAGATATGTATTTTTTATGATTATGATATGTAGCCAGGTCTAGTAAATGTTTTTTGGAAGATAATAGGTTAATTGCAGCGATAGCTTACGTGACCAACACTTCACTAACGTTGTTAGCTAACTTATGGTAAAATATTATATTATTAAAAATGGTTTAGGGTTATGCATATGTGTTTGTTTAATGCATATAAGCATACATAAATTCACATGCATACATATATATATATATATATATATATATATATATATATATATATATATATATATATATATATAATCCCAACAGTTATGGATCGTATTTAGGAAGTTAATTCACTCATTAACTCATCATCATCATTCATCTTTTATTTTATTTTTTATTGAATTTCAAGAATTACAGTTACAGTCAGGGGTACATTGAATAAACTAAATAAAAAGAAAAAAACATGAAAAGACAAACAAAGCAGTGACAAACTTAAGTTAAACAAAAATGTGAAAATGTTTACATATAGATACACATTTTGCAGCTTTCTTATTTTTCAAACCCAGTATTGTTTTTAGGTATTGTTGAATTTCTGCTTTTAAAATTAAAAACAAAGGCTTGTTTCCTCCAAATTTACATTTATGAATACTAAATTTAGCTAACAGAAGAAGAAGATTAATTAAGTAGTATTCCTTACGATAATATTGGTCATAAAGGAAAAATCCAAATAACACATTTTTGAAGCAGAGATTTGAAAGCTGGGCATGATATGAGTCTTAATAAAGGACCAGAAATCAGACCAAAAACAAACTGAATGAGGACAACTCCAAAATAAATGATAAAATGTTTCATCATGTAGACCACAAAATGTACAAAATGTATCAATATCACAATTAAATCTGGTCACAATATAATGATTGCTTGGGTAATATTTATAAATTAGTTTAAGGGAAATATCATTGATTTTATTTGTGACTAAATATTTATGAGGAAGTTTCCAGATTTTATTCCATATCAGATTATCAGCATAACCATTCCAAAATGATATAACAGCAGGTCTGGAGACAACATCCCTTTGAAACTTCGCCACTGCTGCTGTACGGCTATAAACTCAATGTTGAGATCTTCAACGTCCACAAAATTATTTCTTACAAAGTCCACAACAGAACACTTATGTTTCCAAGACATTACCGGCTCACCGAGGGCGGGGTCTATGCCACAACCACACTGTCAATCAAATCCCTTGCTCAATTATACGTCACAAAGAGCTGAATCTAAGAACAGATCGTTCTGAGACAGTGCATGGGCCATTCCACCGAATGGGGGACATTTGCTTGTTGTAACTCTTCAAAAATAAACTTGATAAACTTGAATCTAATACACATATTTAACTATTCAAAACTTGTATTGGTCAATCTCAGGCAACTTTACTTATTTCTTTACAAGGTTTAAGCAGAATATGGACGCATGTTTTCTCAATCCTGTTACCAAAAACCACGTGTCATTTAAAAAGCAAGTTTAGAAGCATGTCAATTAATTCCTTTGTTTTCCCCACAAGCAAGAGTTTATTTTAAAGCAATTGTTGGTTATGCTCAAAAAAGATATTTTTGCCAATAAAATCACTATTAAAGCAAGGTGTATTTTGACATAAAAAAAACACAAAGAAATTTTTTCATTTTAAAGACGGCCGAAGCCTCAAGCTTATGATTTTTTAAAATTAATTTATTAAACAATTGTATAAATTATGGGCCAAACAAAAATGATAAAAAAATAGTTTTTTTTAATATCTAATTTTTTTTAGATATTCAGAAAGACATAACAGGAGGAGACTTACACAAAGAAAAATATATTAAAATAGTCGACAGAGAGAAACATAGTTTCAGAATTTTCATTGTAATTTTGAATGATTTTAAACTCATTTGAAACTTAAAATGTCTATTACAATTGGCAATTCAATTATTTTCATTTTAAAATATAAATAACTTGTAAGCCTAAAAAGTATTTTTAAAGTATTTCTGTAAAAGGACAGAAAAATTAACATTTCCGTAGAATGGCCCATATGAAATAAAAATTATGTATCTGAATCAGAGAGATAAGACTTAAAGTCCCTATAAAGGCAATTCTACAAAAAAGTTCTAAACACATTATAAATATTACATATGTATTGCTAAAACATATTACAAAGCCTGAGAACTGTGAAGTACTGAAATGTGCAATTAGACCGTTAAACAGGGCTCTGGTATCAGCTAATATCACCGTCGACAGCTTTCACGCGAGTGGGCGTGGCTTCCACGCAGCCAGCGGACACGCCCACAGCGTTTGAGAACAGAGGTAACTGCTCATTTTTTCAAGATTTTGATAGCTTATATTATGTACTTGTCGGCTTTTTTTATCATTCAAATTTGCCTGGGTGGCTAATAACACATTTTTCTGTGGTGTGACAAACTCAGAACACATACTTAATTTTGACTTTACAGGGACTTTAAAACAGAAGCAGACTGGAGGGCTTACATTTTATTTCCATTTTCAAGAAAAAGAAACAAGCTTCCATGGTAAAGTGGTGTGCAGAACATGAAATCCACAGGGAGGAGTTGGATCCAGATCCAACTCCTCCCACTCCTCCACATGGGAGGAGTCGAATCCAGATCCCAACTCCTCCCACTGGATGGATGGATGATGATGAGATGGATGGATGGATGGATGGATGGATGGATGAGGATGGATGGATGGATGTGATGGATGGATGGAGATGGATGGATGGATGGATGGATGAGATGGATGGATGGATGGATGGATGGATGGATGGAGATGGATGGATGGATGGATGGATGGATGGATGGATGGATGGATGGATGGATGGATGATGGATGGATGGATGGATGGATGGATGGATGGATGGATGGATGGATGGATGGATGGAAATGGATGGATATGCAGGATGGATGGATGGATGGATGGATGGATGGATGGATGGATAGGATGGATGGATGGATCAGATAGGGATGGATGGATGGATGGATGGATGGATGGATGGATGGATGGATGGATGGATGGATGGATGGATGGATGGATGGATGGATGGATGGATGGATGGATGGATGGATGGATGGATGGATGGATGGATGGATGGATGGATGGATGGATGGATGGATGGATGGATGGATGGATGGTTAATTTTTAATTTTTTTTTTTTTTTTTTACCTCCGGCCTCCAGTCCTCCCGGCCTCCCAGTCCCCCTGCCTCAGTCCTCCGGCCTCCATCAGTCTCCGGCCTCCCAGGTCTCAAACCATGTCTAACCAGATAAACTCCTTAAAATACCGAAACTGGCACCTGGCAGCTATCGCAAGGGCCAGTGCACACCAAGAGAAAACCAGAGGCTGTATCAGAAGCTCTCCTGCTAGCAACAAATATGCTAACGTAAACATCTTCAGTTCGCGATTCAAACCCACACTTCTACACTTACCACCATACCTGGCGAACAAACCACTCACATTTGTATACGCCCCAAACAGGCCTCTGATAGGCTCACAGATGTAGGTGGGGGCAGAGCCATATATTGGGACAGAGTTCTAGACCGCCATTGTAACTCAAAGGAATGCGGAAGTAACGCAGGTGTCGATGACAGCCGCCCATTAGATATGTATTTTTTATGATTATGATATGTAGCCAGGTCTAGTAAATGTTTTTTGGAAGATAATAGGTTAATTTCAGCGATAGCTTACGTGATCAACACTTCACTAACGTTGTTAGCTAACTTATGGTAAAATATTATATTATTAAAAATGGTTTAGGGTTATGCATATGTGTTTGTTTAATGCATATAAGCATACATAAATTCACATGCATACATATATATATATATATATATATATATATATATATATATATATATATATATATATATATATATATATATATATATATATAATCCCAACAGTTATGGATCGTATTTAGGAAGTTAATTCACTCATTAACTCATCATCATCATTCATCTTTTATTTTATTTTTTATTGAATTTCAAGAATTACAGTTACAGTCAGGGGTACATTGAATAAACTAAATAAAAAGAAAAAAACATGAAAAGACAAACAAAGCAGTGACAAACTTAAGTTAAACAAAAATGTGAAAATGTTTACATATAGATACACATTTTGCAGCTTTCTTATTTTTCAAACCCAGTATTGTTTTTAGGTATTGTTGAATTTCTGCTTTTAAAATTAAAAACAAAGGCTTGTTTCCTCCAAATTTACATTTATGAATACTAAATTTAGCTAACAGAAGAAGAAGATTAATTAAGTAGTATTCCTTACGATAATATTGGTCATAAAGGAAAAATCCAAATAACACATTTTTGAAGCAGAGATTTGAAAGCTGGGCATGATATGAGTCTTAATAAAGGACCAGAAATCAGACCAAAAACAAACTGAATGAGGACAACTCCAAAATAAATGATAAAATGTTTCATCATGTAGACCACAAAATGTACAAAATGTATCAATATCACAATTAAATCTGGTCACAATATAATGATTGCTTGGGTAATATTTATAAATTAGTTTAAGGGAAATATCATTGATTTTATTTGTGACTAAATATTTATGAGGAAGTTTCCAGATTTTATTCCATATCAGATTATCAGCATAACCATTCCAAAATGATATAACAGCAGGTCTGGAGACAACATCCCTTTGAAACTTCGCCACTGCTGCTGTACGGCTATAAACTCAATGTTGAGATCTTCAACGTCCACAAAATTATTTCTTACAAAGTCCACAACAGAACACTTATGTTTCCAAGACATTACCGGCTCACCGAGGGCGGGGTCTATGCCACAACCACACTGTCAATCAAATCCCTTGCTCAATTATACGTCACAAAGAGCTGAATCTAAGAACAGATCGTTCTGAGACAGTGCATGGGCCATTCCACCGAATGGGGGACATTTGCTTGTTGTAACTCTTCAAAAATAAACTTGATAAACTTGAATCTAATACACATATTTAACTATTCAAAACTTGTATTGGTCAATCTCAGGCAACTTTACTTATTTCTTTACAAGGTTTAAGCAGAATATGGACGCATGTTTTCTCAATCCTGTTACCAAAAACCACGTGTCATTTAAAAAGCAAGTTTAGAAGCATGTCAATTAATTCCTTTGTTTTCCCCACAAGCAAGAGTTTATTTTAAAGCAATTGTTGGTTATGCTCAAAAAAGATATTTTTGCCAATAAAATCACTATTAAAGCAAGGTGTATTTTGACATAAAAAAAACACAAAGAAATTTTTTCATTTTAAAGACGGCCGAAGCCTCAAGCTTATGATTTTTTAAAATTAATTTATTAAATAATTGTATAAATTATGGGCCAAACAAAAATGATAAAAAATAGTTTTTTTTAATATCTAATTTTTTTAGATATTCAGAAAGACATAACAGGAGGAGACTTACACAAAGAAAAATATATTAAAATAGTCGACAGAGAGAAACATAGTTTCAGAATTTTCATTGTAATTTTGAATGATTTTAAACTCATTTGAAACTTAAAATGTCTATTACAATTGGCAATTCAATTATTTTCATTTTAAAATATAAATAACTTGTAAGCCTAAAAAGTATTTTTAAAGTATTTCTGTAAAAGGACAGAAAAATTAACATTTCCGTAGAATGGCCCATATGAAATAAAAATTATGTATCTGAATCAGAGAGATAAGACTTAAAGTCCCTATAAAGGCAATTCTACAAAAAAGTTCTAAACACATTATAAATATTACATATGTATTGCTAAAACATATTACAAAGCCTGAGAACTGTGAAGTACTGAAATGTGCAATTAGACCGTTAAAACAGGGCTCTGGTATCAGCTAATATCACCGTTGACAGCTTTCACGCGAGTGGGCGTGGCTTCCACGCAGCCAGCGGACACGCCCACAGCGTTTGAGAACAGAGGTAACTGCTCATTTTTTTCAAGATTTTGATAGCTTATATTATGTACTTGTCGGCTTTTTTTATCATTCAAATTTGGCTGGGTGGCTAATAACACATTTTTCTGTGGTGTGACAAACTCAGAACACATACTTAATTTTGACTTTACAGGGACTTTAAAACAGAAGCAGACTGGAGGGCTTACATTTTATTTCCATTTTCAAGAAAAAGAAACAAGCTTCCATGGTAAAAGTGGTGTGCAGAACACGGGTAGGGAGCTCGGATCCAGATCCGACTTCCTCCCATCCTCCACATGGGAGGAGTCGGATCCAGATCCAACTCCTCCCCACTCCTCCACATGCCCCCCTGGGGGGGGGGGCACTGGCTGAAAAGTAAAAAATCGCTGTAGGTCTGCGTGTGTTTGGTCACATCAGACTTGGGCAAAACTAAACCAGAAACAAAGCGCTTTAGGTTAAGGCCTCATCTTGTCATTGAACTGCACATACAGAACAACTTACCGTATTTTTTCACCTCAAAAACTTCTCTGGAAGACTTTCTCGGTCAGCAATAAAAGCCTTTAGGGTGTACATCCCCATCTGAGCCTCTGGGTTTAACTGAGAAAGCTCCAATATCAGCTCCGTTGAGGAAACATTTGTCCACTGACCAATCCGGTTATTATCTTTGTCCTATTAAAACAAATTAACAGTTCAGAGAAAATCTGCAAAGAAAGAAAAGTGCAAAAAGCTGCATTGGCTCCATTCAAAGTATCACACCGAAGCAAACTCACCTGCACCACGAGCAGACTACTGCAAGACAGACAGGAATAATAAACATTTAAAAGCAGTCATTGAAGTTGAAATTTCTGCATCTTAAAAGAACCTGCATTTAATTTGCTTTTCATTTATGGTCAGAACACTCAAAATGGTGAAACATCTGGTCTTACCATTTGATCAAAAGGCACACATTTGGGATCCATGGAGACAACTCTGAAATTAACTGCAAAGACACCAACAAAATCCCATATATTGCATAATGCATTTGAAGATGATAGCTTCAACCAAGGGTCATTCACAGCTCACCTGTTTGTCCTGGATTGTAAATTAGTTTGTCTGTTCCCTTGAACAAAGAGGAAGATGGCCAGCAGACACTTTGGATTTCCACAGCCAACCCCTCCCGATCAGTGATCCTATAAAAAAAGAAACCACAAACTACTCACATACAAAAGATTGTACACTTGTAAAACAAAAGTACATATTCATAAACCAAAGCAACAAACACTTTTACTCAGAAACAAAATTAACTCAGTTTAGACAGAACTCAAAACAATAAAAATAAAGTTACGTCTACAAGAGCCATTAAATTGAGACCCACACAAAGTGTCAGTGCAGTCACATTAGCAGGTTTGCCCTCAAATAAATCACAGGAACCCTTGGACATTGCCACACCTGCCAAAGATTAAAACAAAACAAAAAACCGTTTACTTAGAATTAAAAACAAACTAAATTAACTTAAAATCATACTTACCACAGGTTTGCAGCTACACATCGTCACTGACTCGCCTTATGAGAATGGAGCCACTTACGAAACACACTGACAACATAAAACAATTCAGTCTCACGACGTTAACCAGAAAACTCTTTAAAATACCGAAACTTACCTGGCAGCTATCGCAAGGGCCAGTGCACACCAGAGAGAAAACCAGAGGCTGTATCAGACTCTCCTGCTAGCAACAAATATGCTAACGTAAACATCTTCAAGTCCGCGATTCAAACCCACACTTCTACACTTACCACCATACCTGGCGAACAAACCACTCACATTTGTATACGCCCCAAACAGGCCTCTGATAGGCTCACAGATGTAGGTGGGGGCAGAGCCATATATTGACAGAGTTCTAGACCGCCATTGTAACTCAGGAATGCGGAAGTAACGCGTGTCGTGGAGCCGCCCATTAGATATGTATTTTTTATGATTATGATATGTAGCCAGGTCTAGTAAATGTTTTTTGGAAGATAATAGGTTAATTGCAGCGATAGCTTACGTGACCAACACTTCACTAACGTTGTTAGCTAACTTATGGTAAAATATTATATTATTAAAAATGGTTTAGGGTTATGCATATGTGTTTGTTTAATGCATATAAGCATACATAAATTCACATGCATACATATATATATATATATATATATATATATATATATATATATATATATATATATATATATATATATATATATATATATATATAATCCCAACAGTTATGGATCGTATTTAGGAAGTTAATTCACTCATTAACTCATCATCATCATTCATCTTTTATTTTATTTTTTATTGAATTTCAAGAATTACAGTTACAGTCAGGGGTACATTGAATAAACTAAATAAAAAGAAAAAAACATGAAAAGACAAACAAAGCAGTGACAAACTTAAGTTAAACAAAAATGTGAAAATGTTTACATATAGATACACATTTTGCAGCTTTCTTATTTTTCAAACCCAGTATTGTTTTTAGGTATTGTTGAATTTCTGCTTTTAAAATTAAAAACAAAGGCTTGTTTCCTCCAAATTTACATTTATGAATACTAAATTTAGCTAACAGAAGAAGAAGATTAATTAAGTAGTATTCCTTACGATAATATTGGTCATAAAGGAAAAATCCAAATAACACATTTTTGAAGCAGAGATTTGAAAGCTGGGCATGATATGAGTCTTAATAAAGGACCAGAAATCAGACCAAAAACAAACTGAATGAGGACAACTCCAAAATAAATGATAAAATGTTTCATCATGTAGACCACAAAATGTACAAAATGTATCAATATCACAATTAAATCTGGTCACAATATAATGATTGCTTGGGTAATATTTATAAATTAGTTTAAGGGAAATATCATTGATTTTATTTGTGACTAAATATTTATGAGGAAGTTTCCAGATTTTATTCCATATCAGATTATCAGCATAACCATTCCAAAATGATATAACAGCAGGTCTGGAGACAACATCCCTTTGAAACTTCGCCACTGCTGCTGTACGGCTATAAACTCAATGTTGAGATCTTCAACGTCCACAAAATTATTTCTTACAAAGTCCACAACAGAACACTTATGTTTCCAAGACATTACCGGCTCACCGAGGGCGGGGTCTATGCCACAACCACACTGTCAATCAAATCCCTTGCTCAATTATACGTCACAAAGAGCTGAATCTAAGAACAGATCGTTCTGAGACAGTGCATGGGCCATTCCACCGAATGGGGGACATTTGCTTGTTGTAACTCTTCAAAAATAAACTTGATAAACTTGAATCTAATACACATATTTAACTATTCAAAACTTGTATTGGTCAATCTCAGGCAACTTTACTTATTTCTTTACAAGGTTTAAGCAGAATATGGACGCATGTTTTCTCAATCCTGTTACCAAAAACCACGTGTCATTTAAAAAGCAAGTTTAGAAGCATGTCAATTAATTCCTTTGTTTTCCCCACAAGCAAGAGTTTATTTTAAAGCAATTGTTGGTTATGCTCAAAAAAGATATTTTTGCCAATAAAATCACTATTAAAGCAAGGTGTATTTTGACATAAAAAAAACACAAAGAAATTTTTTCATTTTAAAGACGGCCGAAGCCTCAAGCTTATGATTTTTTAAAATTAATTTATTAAACAATTGTATAAATTATGGGCCAAACAAAAATGATAAAAAATAGTTTTTTTTAATATCTAATTTTTTTTAGATATTCAGAAAGACATAACAGGAGGAGACTTACACAAAGAAAAATATATTAAAATAGTCGACAGAGAGAAACATAGTTTCAGAATTTTCATTGTAATTTTGAATGATTTTAAACTCATTTGAAACTTAAAATGTCTATTACAATTGGCAATTCAATTATTTTCATTTTAAAATATAAATAACTTGTAAGCCTAAAAAGTATTTTTAAAGTATTTCTGTAAAAGGACAGAAAAATTAACATTTCCGTAGAATGGCCCATATGAAATAAAAATTATGTATCTGAATCAGAGAGATAAGACTTAAAGTCCCTATAAAGGCAATTCTACAAAAAAGTTCTAAACACATTATAAATATTACATATGTATTGCTAAAACATATTACAAAGCCTGAGAACTGTGAAGTACTGAAATGTGCAATTAGACCGTTAAACAGGGCTCTGGTATCAGCTAATATCACCGTCGACAGCTTTCACGCGAGTGGGCGTGGCTTCCACGCAGCCAGCGGACACGCCCACAGCGTTTGAGAACAGAGGTAACTGCTCATTTTTTCAAGATTTTGATAGCTTATATTATGTACTTGTCGGCTTTTTTTATCATTCAAATTTGCCTGGGTGGCTAATAACACATTTTTCTGTGGTGTGACAAACTCAGAACACATACTTAATTTTGACTTTACAGGGACTTTAAAACAGAAGCAGACTGGAGGGCTTACATTTTATTTCCATTTTCAAGAAAAAGAAACAAGCTTCCATGGTAAAGTGGTGTGCAGAACATGAAATCCACAGGGAGGAGTCGGATCCAGATCCAACTCCTCCCACTCCTCCACATGGGAGGAGTCGGATCCAGATCCAACTCCTCCCACTCCTCCACATGGCCCCCTGGGGGGGGGGCATGGCTAAAAGTAAAAAATCTAAAAGTACTAAATTGC